>CM022768.1:10669861-10914861 GCA_012411365.1 Ameiurus melas
TATGATTTTTTTTGCACACTGCTTGGCCTGAAAATGTTAAAACCTTTTTCTTCAGTGTTGACACTTCATGAAAGAAATATTTGTCTTTAGGATGTAGAGTTGAGGCAGTTGCACACAAAGACATCAGTGTTTGAGTGGAAAGTGGATGGGGTCATCAGAATGTGACCATTCAAATCAAACCACATCACCAGTCCCTCACATCTCCATCTCTTTTGTCTCTTTGACCTAGGCTTTTAAGTTCATGGCATATAGCAAAAGACATCTTCACATTGATTAATCAAGCTCTTCATGCACTGAAATTGGGATACTATCAGACTGAGCGGTCCAGTACAGCTATGTAGAGAGTGACATTGTGTTTCCCCTTAGGAGAATCCGGCATCCCTTTATTCAAGTGGTCTAATTAAGACTTGGCGTCAGTCTCCATTTCAAACTAGGTGAAATAGACAATGAGCCCATCACAAAGCATTAGTCTGAAGTCTGGATCGAAAGGTTCTGTGCAGTGGGCATAAGTGCTGTCATGGAGAGCAGAACACTGCTGCTCTGTTTAGGTACTGGCTTAGCATGCCCAGCAGCGTTGCCAAGTCTCAGCAAAATTTCCACACATAAAGATGTGACTCTAGACCAAAAAGCTTGTGAATTGGAAAGGAAGATGAATTTTTATTTTTTTCAGTCTTTGTGTGGGAAACAAATTCACTGTGTTGTGCACAAATGTTTTGACTTCCAAAAATCTACAATATGCCTTTGTGTCATTGCTTAGTACCAACATGATCATTTCCATAATCCCAGTTTCCCTTTCTTAATCTTTACTATATGTCTTTACTATAAGGCAGAAATGTATTAGATTTAATTCAGATTAATTTGCTTTAAAAACAAGATCATGGGAGTCACAGACTATTTTTCAAATTTTCCCCCAAAATACCACTCATTAATTTGCTTTTTCCACTCACAGACTTGTTCAAATATTAGACCAATTTGGAATAAAAAGTGGAAGCCTGGCAACCCTAATAGCCAGCTAATATGCAATGACATGATATGGAGTCAATATGGACAAAAGTGCAGACAAATTAACTAGATAATTCGCTATTGAATTGAGCTGTACATAGATACATATACAGTTTGTTATTCCTGGAATTTACACGGACAGAACACATGTCCAAGCTGAAATTATTTGTTGTTTATACATTAACTTGTTTTTAAGTTATTGAGGTTTGGATTAAACCCATTTAATTTAATGTCATGATACAGTAATAACAGTTTTAAATATATATTTTTTGGCCTGTAAGTAAACTGAAATACAATTGATGTAATTTTTTTATTTTTATCAATACCTATCGCAATGTCATGACATGATAATAACAGTGTTGTGTTTTTCCTCTGACCTCCCTTCTGAGAAATAATGCCTATTCAAATAAGCCTTACAAATGATAAATGCTTTTTTGGGCGTAGGAATGTTTCATGTAACCCTTGCAAAATGTTACTAAAAATGAATTTCCTTTGAACATAAACAAAATGTGTGTGTGTGTGTGTGTGTGTGTGTGTGTGTGTGTGTGTGTTATTTATATAATATATTATATATTATTTTAAGTTAAAAATGTTATCCAATACCAACTGGGTCTGTATGAAAATGTCTTTTCCCCCATAGTTAATAATTCCCCAAATCTATAAATGGGGTTCAGTTAGGACTAGACACAGCCAGGCCTGATTACTGAAAACCCTGTTCAATCGAATAAACACTTAAATTGAACTTTTTCAAATGCTTGAAGTCTTACATCATTCAAAATGATGAGGAAGAAGTTGATTGAAATACATCAGTCTGTGAAGGGTTACAAAGCTACTTCAAAGGCTATGGGAGTCCAACGGACCTAGTGAACCTTCTCAGAAGAGGCTGATCTTCCAAAATTCATCCAAGAGCACAGCAACTACTCATCTAGGAAGTCTCAAAAGAGCCAAGGACAACATCAAAGGAACTACAGACCTGTCTTACATCAATAAAAGTTGCTGCTCATGACTCCACTCTCAGAAAGACACTGGGCTAAAATAGCAAAACAAACAAACAAACAAAAAAACACACACGCCTTAATGATCCTCAAACATTTTGGGAGAATGTTCTGTGGATTGGTGAATCAAAAGTGGAACTGTTTGGAAGACAGGGGTCCCATTACATCTGGTGTAAACTAAACACAGAATTCCACAAAAAGAACATCATACCTACGGTCAAGCATAGTGGTGGAAGTGTGATGGTGTGGGGATGTTTTCTGCTTCAGGGCCTGGGTGACTTGCATTAATTGAGGGAAACATGAATTCTGCTCTCTACCAGAAAATCCTAAAGGAGAATATCCAATCTTCAGTCCTTAAATTGAAACTCAAGTGCAACTGGATTATGCAGCAAGACAATAATCCAAAACCTATGAGTAAATCCTACTGCTAGGAATAAGTGAAAGACTGATCTCCAGTTAGCAGCAACGTTTGGTTGAAAATGTGAGGTCATCTGTCCGAAAGTTGAAGTTGAACCGAAAGTGAACAGCATAATGATCCTAAGCACACTAGCAAATCCACCAATGAATGGTCAGAGGAAATGAAGGGTTATGGAATGGCCTAATCAAAACCCAATTTGAATCCCAAAGAAATGTTGTGGGCAGGGTTGGGAGAGTTACTTTAAAAATGTATTCCATTACAGTTACAAATTACTTCATAAAAATGTCATCAGTAATGTAATTCAAAGTATCACAATATGAAAGTAATGTAATCTGATTATTTTTGTATTACTTCAAGGTCACATATGTAAATAAAGTCAAGAGAAGAGCAATATGATCTAAAATACTTAAAAAACATGCTTTAAAACATGGTCAGTGTTTGTATTTGTTTTAAAAAAGTCAAAAGATTAATTTCTTTAGTTTTAAATAAAAAATTGTAATCCTGATAGTATCTGTAATCTGGTTACTTTGTTTTTTGACTTAACTGTAATGAATAACAGTTTTCAGTATCCTGATCATGTAATGCTGTTACATGTCTTCTGTTACTCCCCAGACCTGGTTGTGGGGGATTTGAAAAGGGCAGTACATGCAAGAAAACCCTCAAAGATCTTGCAACTGAAAGAATATTGCATGGATGAGTGGTCAAGAATTATTTCTGCCGCAATACTAGCTTCTGAGGTCAAGAGTGTATTTATTTTTTCCACAGAAGAATATCACATCTATTGACATTTCTGTTGAATAAATGATGGAAAAAGCTCATCTTCCTTGTTGTTTTGTTCAAGTATAACTTTATTAAAAGGCACAGTTTCAAAGATGTTCAAATGTTTGTTGTCTAAATATGTCAGAAAAGCCAACAACTTCCATGGGGTGTACTTATCTTTTCACATGACTGTTGGTGTGTGTGTGTGGTTATTTAGTGCATATGAAGGTTGAATGTTTTGTGCAGCCCTTGGAATACTGCCCTTAAGCAAAATGCTACCAAAAATCTGTAATAATGGAACTCTAAATATCTATTTCTATTCGATATAAATAACCCATGGTTTGTGTTTTATTTTTTTAAGAATTAATTCTTCATCTCTCTGGCCTCGTCATTTTGGATACTCACATAATACATCTGCAGCAGAGAAAGACGCTGAGGGAATTGAAAAGCAAGATGAAGGGTCGATAACCAAGGAGAGAAGGAGAGATAAAAACAGAGAAAGAGATTACTGAAACAACTTTAGTTTTTTTTGTGCTTAGAATATTAGAGGGGACTTTTAGAGAATAAAATATTAGAGAGAAAGGAAAAAAAACTGAACATATAGCTAGACTCAGTGACTTTTAAGTCTGCTCAAACTATAAATGAGATTGCTGAAGCATTGCTGATTTTGTTAAGCACTGCATGTGTGACGTACATCCCAAGACATTTAGTCCAAGACCACTAACACCATTAATCCTTTACATCAGACATGCATGAAAAATGTGTTCTACTTCTACACAATAAGGTGGGAAGAACACTATTACGATTAGAGAGATGAGACAGAACAGTTCATCAAATGGGAAAAGTTCATAAAAGAGAACAATATTCAAAAGATGTCTAGCAGAAGTCACGCTGATGTCCCTCATTCTGAGCAATTTCACAGAAAGCCTTGGAATTTATAAAGAATGAATAAAAGAACTACAGGCGAAGTAAACTGTTTCACAGAGGACATACGTAGTAAGGGAGGAGCACCTTCCTGCTTCTCTATTGTGAATGAGACCTGTCTACACACCCGGCTGGGTGCCTTATTTGGCTGATATACAATAATGCTGTTGTTATAAACCCTGCTGAGAAGGAGGATGCAGCACAGAGCAGTACAAACAGGAGCAGGACACTCCATGAGTCTGCTGACACAGCATCCCCTGGTGGACAATCATCACACAACTTTAGCGACAGAGGCTGCAACATTCTACATATGGACAGCTAGCTAACATACAGCTGCAAGTACAGGATACAAGGAAGTGTTAAAATGCATGCAATGTCTCAAGCCATGACTTTAGAATGGATCCTGGGGACTTTATGTTTATTTCCCATCTTGTGTCTCTTAGACTAAGGGTTCAGAAACTTTTTGTTGCCAGGAACCCCTTTAACTGTAAAATATATTTAGTACACATTTATTTTATGAACAGAATCCAACTATACAAATATGAAGCTCATTATCTAAATTTGTGCAATTATATTCAAGCTATTTATTACATCCATTCACAATATACATTTTAAAAATCTAATTTCTGATCCCAACAACACCAGGCTGTGGTAAAGAGGTGATTCAGCCCTAAGTAGTCTCCATGCCTGATGGGACTTTAGGGAATCATTCATCCAGATGAATATAAATTACCCTCAGTAGATAGGGTCCAGTGTATTAACCTGCCAGGGACTTGAATATTGCTACAGAGGCTCCTGGTCTGAGGAATTAGTGTTCTTAATTGCTTGGTTGTTGTTTTGTGAGCTGATATAGACTAATATATTTTCGAATGTGCAAAAACCCTGAGAACTGAGTTTGGAAAACTGTGACGCAAATGTTACAATATTAAATATGAAATATGTTATGTTGCCCCTAGTGGACAAATAAGTGATAACAACGTCACATAACTGAATTGAGATGTCTTTTACATGCTCTAACCAGTGTCAAACTTACTCTGTATGTTAATGTATACTATATTACACTTTAGATATTATTATATTACAATACAATATTATTTCATTATTTATATATAAATTGTATTATTTACAATGCAATATTATGTCAATACACAGTGGGGTTCAAAAGTCAGAGCGTGCCAGTGAAAATACTTCTGTTTGGTATTCTTTTTCAGTTAAAACAAAGGTTTTCATTATAAATCACATTATCAGCAATAACTTGAGTGAAATGTAGAACCTGATGATCCATGTTAGATGAAATCAATTGATGTGAATCATCTGAATACTTGCTTCAATGGAAGGGATAATACTCACGGTAAATCTGCCTTTTTCAGTTAACATGGTCAATATTACAAATTTGCTTACATTTACATTTAATATTTAAGATGTTGTACAATTTCTAGATGTCTATTTAGACATCTAGAAATTGTGCAACATCTTAAATATTAAATAGTCAACGTGTTGCACATTTATTTTTTTGTTTGTTTTAGATAAGTTTCAAGATATGTTTAATCTGTTAAACAATGATGCGGCTAATTTATGAATTTTTACAGGCTAACGAGGTTAATGTCGCCTGTTACACCACGGGCAGCTGAGGGCACTGTGGCACGGCTCCTGACTGGTCACGTGACTTTGTTTTGGTTCACTCGCTTCCTCCTTGAGCATTTAGTTTAGTTTAAGTGTCTATAATGTGCCCCAGGTGTCCATGCTTTAGTTTGATTATGTTTACTATTTAAACCCCTCGGTTACTGAGCACTTCGCTCAGTATTATAGTTGGTAAAGGTTAGATAGGTGATGTCGCTTGTATTGTTTGTTTCCATGCCTTGATTCATGATCTCGTTTTATGCCACAATTCCAGTTTCTTGTTTTCTGGTGAAGACCGAGTTTTCTTTGTTTATTGAGTTACGTGTTTAATAAAGACTTTGATCTGCATCTGCATCCGCCTCCAGTCCCGTTTCGTAACACTGCCAAAACATTAGCCTCGTCACATCGGACCAATGAAATTACCGAACAGGTCACAGTGGACCAATGAATCTATTCGAATTAAATCAAACGCACTCACACTCAAAAAGAAATGCATATGATGAGGTTAAAGTCGATCGATCTGGCTGTTGAAGAAGGAAATAGGGCTTCTGCACGTAAGCTTGGCTTCAATGAGTTGATGGTGAGATGCTGGAGACGGCAGTGTGAAGAACTGACTCAATGCAAAAAGACGACAGAAGCTTTCAGAGGTAGTGTGTGACAAAGTACCGGTAATTCTGAGGCTGTTCAACTCCGACACTGAAGAAGACGACTTTAGTGGTTTTAGTGCGCAGGAGGAAGATGAATATAGAGATCAATGACTTTTCCTGGTAGGCAACTGTGTTTTTTATTTTTTTAACCAGCCGTGTTACAGGCACTGTTCGGAAAAAAGCATTTACGGTACGTATTTAATTAAAAGTTAAAAAAAATCTTTCTGTGTCAATATCTCATGTTACAACGTGGACACCTGTGGCTTATAGACAGGTGCGGCCTATATATGTACAAATTTTTTTATGCTTTTTAAAATGAGTGGGTGAGGCTTATATTCAGGTGCGCTCAATAGTCTGAAAATTACGGTATATGTCTGTCACCATGGACCCAGTATGAAGACTCAATGTTTAATACATAGCGAAGCCATTCAGTTTATATCACTATATTAAATCATATGCAAGCAAGAACAAATTAGTGGCTTTCCCTGGACCACACAATTGACCTGTGCCCTGGCCATGTGCTCCAGCAAGCACACATGTAAAACATGATGTAATGGTCTGCTTTCAGAAAATTCTGTTCCTCTCTACAAGAGTACCTCTTGGTTATATGCTTTCAGAGAGCCTATATGAGATACAATAAGGAATAAAGCAGAACAGGGTGTGCTGTTAAAGGAAAATCTCACAGGGGGTGCGAGGTAGCCCAGTGTAAAGTGGAGTTACTGTTACCACAACTAAGTTGATTATTTTCCAATGACAACTATTTGAACTATATAGCAAAAATAAAACTCATTAACCATATTGAAGTATAAGCAATCTCGCAAGCCTCTCTTTGTTCCCGCTACCTTGACGTTAATAAAACATAAAAGTGCAGGTTGTCATGTTACAGAGAACTTCTCCTTACAGAAAAGGTTCACCATATCAACAATTTTCTTTGTTAAATAATGCATTCCCTTTGTTTTTAGCCTTGGATTATATGCTAAATCTGCTGTTCAAGTCCCTGTGCGTGAGTTAATATTGTAGAATTGATCATGTATTAGAACAAGTGCATTCTGTGATTTGAATTACAACCAGCAATACTGACAGAGCAGTATTGACCATTAACACCTTCTGACCAATCAGATTGAGAATACAACAGCACTGTGGTATATTATATCTAAAAAAAAAAAAGCTAAAGTGATTTGCCGTGCCCTCCACTAATATTGGTACCCTTGGTAAATATTAGCAAAGAAGGCTGTGAAAAATTGTCTTTATTGTTTAAACTTTTGATCTTTTGTTCAAAAAATTCATTTCATTATCCTGCTGTAAGATCCAATCACGGCCATTTTAATTTTTCTGACAGAGGCAGGCAGGTTCTCATTTAATATCTGTGGATATTTGATACAGTCCATGATGCCATGTAACCTAACAAAATGTCAAGGTCCTCTGACAGAAAAACAGCCCCAAAATATTAAAGAGCCACCACCATATTTAACCGTGGACATGAGGTACTTTTCCATAAACCTGTGTTTTGTTTGCAATTGTTTGATATCCACGAGAGCATTATTGAGTATTATTGTGATTTTTTAAACAAAAGGTAAAACAATAAAGACAATTCCTACAGTCTTCTTTGCTCATATTTAATGGAGAGCACGGCATGTGGCAATACAAACAGGAAGGTGGAGTAGAAGTTTATAATTTAGTGACTATTACGTGTTTGTTTGCTTGCTCTCTCTCTTCCTCTTGCTCCTTTTCCATGTTTAAATTGCAAAAAGTAAACCGCTTGTTATTCTCCTTCTTAATCCCTTGCCCATATTGAAGGTTTCCTTGCTCTTATACACCAGATTAAGCACTAATTACCTAAAATCAGAAGCGGAAAACCTAGCAGATCATTGTAAGCCCATTAGTGGAAATAAAATCAGTTATCCAAACAATTAAAAAAGCACCGTATTAACCCACAAAACTAATAATAATAAAGCAAGAGTCACAAATATCAATTACTGTCATCTTGTTTTCCCAAAATTGTCATGTTAGAGGCAATCGACTTGCCTGTAATCCCAGAGGAGCCTTTGCTGTGACCCTGATTAAGGGGCAGAAATAGGATAACTGTCTCCAGAGAGAGAGAAAGATGAAGCTGAGACAAGCTTTATTGTATTAGCACAAGTGCATCTGTTTAACCCCAATCCTTTGCTGGCCTTTTTTTTTCCGATTTATGTGTAATGAGCCACTTAAATGCGAACAGCTGGGAACAAACTCCTGCCATGTCATGGCTCAGAGGGCAAATCCGGACAGCAAAGCAACAGGCTCTACTGAACGCCCATATACATTAAATCTACTTATTCGCATGTTTTGTTCTGTATATTGGTAATACCAGGGAAGGAACACTTCATTTGAAATGTTTTGTTAGAGGCCAGTCCTTCTACTAAGAGCTTTAAATAAGAATATGTTCTGCTTACCATCTGCCCAACACATCAATTACTGTGTGTCATTTGCTTTGAAAGGTCCACATGTTAGCATTGTTGACATACACATAATGGAGCTTCTGAGTCACTGACGGGGCTGCACAACAAATCCTTACCAATTATTTTGTTTCAGTAAGTGCAATGGCACACCTCACCTACAAAAAACTGAAAAAAAAATCTATACAAAAATGACCAAGCTGAAGCTGTAGCAAATCCAAAAAACTAAAGGAAACATACATATTTAAGGCATGCCTATATCCATTATTAACATCCATCCATCTTCAACTGCTTACTCCTTCTTCAGGGTCACGGGGAACCTGGAGCCTATCCCAGGAAGCATCGGGCACAGGGCGGGGTACACCCTGGACAGGGTGCCAGTCCATCGCAGGGCACAATCACATACACACTCACACACACACCCATTCATACACTACGGACAATTTAGACACACCAATCAACCTAACTACTCTTTGGACTGGAGGAAACCAGAGTACCCGGAGGAAACCTCCGCAGCACGGGGAGAACATGCAAACTCTGCACATACATGGCCCCGGCAGGAATTGAACCCCGGACCCTGGAGGTGACCCCCAAGCTAGCCACCGAGCCACCATGCGAGCCCCATTATTATAATCTCAGCTAGAGTATCAACACATATTAATAACAATGAAAAGCCAATAAAATTCTACTTCCTTCAATAATTTCAGAAATATAGAGTAAGAAAACTGAAAAAAATAAAAAAAAGGACAAAAAAAGGATACAACCCCATACCTTCTTTCGAGCATAACTTTCACCTGGAAATGGGGGGTATAATATATCTTTAAAAAATAATTTAATGTCCATAATTGGAAATTAATTATTGTTTAGAGTAAAGCATAAAATGTTCTCAACATTGACCTTTGTAGGTAAATAGGTGAAAGGTACAAAAAGTATACAATTGAGTCACAAGCAGCAACAAATGAAAGTAATTACAATTCTTGTAGGCATTTTGCATAAATGTCCACCAGTCTCTGACATCAGCTTGCTGGAATTTTTAACCACTCTTCCTTGCAATATTCTTTCAGTTGCAAGATGTTTGGGGGTTTTCTTGCATGTACGGCCCATTTCGAATCAAATAATAGTCAATTATTTGACTAGACCATTCCATAATCCTCCATTCCCTCTTTTTGAGCGATTTCTTGATTTGCTAGTGTGTTTAGGATCATTATCCTGTTGAAAGGTCCACTTTTGGTTCAATTTCAGCTTTTCGACAGATGGCCTCATATTATCTTCAGGTACTCTTTGATATGAAGCAGAATTTATCAATCAATGAATGCAAGCTGTCCAGTCCCTGAGGTAGCGAAACAACCCTAAACCATAACATTTCCACCACCGTGCTTCACAGATGGTATGAGGTACTTCTCCTGAAAAGCTGTCTTTGGTCTGTTCCAAACTTGCTTGCTGTTACTGTGGCCAGACAACTCTGTTTTTGATTTGTCTGTCCGAAGCACATAATTCCAAAAGCCTGGTCTTTGCCTATATGCTCACTGGTAAACTGTAGTCTTGCTTTAATGTTCTTTTAGACAGAAAAGACTTTATTCTCCTATGCAGGTCAAATTTGTTAATATATCTTTCTGAGTGTAGTAGCATGCACTTTGACACCAGCAGTCTGACTAGCAGATCCTGTGAAGAAATTTTTGGGTTTTTGAATACTTTTTCCATCAGATGGTCTGCTCTTGGGCTGAATTTACTGGGACGGCCAGTCCTGGACAAATTGGCAGTTGTTTGAAATCTGCACCATTGTAGATGATTTTCCTTATAGTTGAATGATGTATTTCAAATAATTTGGAGATATTTTTAAATCCCTTGCCAGACTCATAGGCATCCACAATCTTTTTTCTGAAGGCCTTACAGATCTCTTTAGATTTTGGAATGATGACTCCGCACACCTCTATAACAAAGGGAACACCAGACACTATATATGCAGGTTCCACCTGCACTCCCTGAGCAGATTCTAATCAATGGCACACAATCTTCAACACATGTTTCAAATTTTATGGATTTGAAGGTGTGATGTACTTTTTCCATGTGACTGGTCTGCGTTTTTTGTTCAATTAAAATGTGAAAATTACTACAAAATGTCAATTGTATGTGTCATTTGAAAGAGTGTATCAACTTTATTAATAGGCACGATTGCAAAGATGATCAAATGTTTGCTTGTCCAAATATCTCAAAAAGGCCAACAATTTCCATATGGTGTACTTATTTTTTCGTGACAGTACGTTCACATCTATTAAAGAAAAAGAATTAACTACATGCCCTATATTACGAGGTCAAAATCATTGAATCATGCGAAACTTTCAAATGTTGGGAAAAAACATGCACATGTGAAAGTTGGAAAAAAAAAATATGTGAAACATATCATGTGAATGACAAAAGTAATTTTCACTTATAATAATATAATGTATAATAATATAATAATCATATGATTATTCACATGTGAAATTCATATGACTGTTCTGTAAGGTTAATAATTGATGCAATCAATTGATCTACTTTACGTGCATTAGATTGCTACAATTAATTTTATATATGGCAAATGTAAAGTCTTTTAAAAAATCAGACTTCTGCAGCACTTCATGAGTAACTTAATCATGTGCATGTGGCAACAGTACTCTAGGAGCCATTATAGGACACAGGTTATAATAACGCTATTGAAAGTAAAATAATTTTTTCCATATAATTTCAGAATATGCTCTCTGCATTACTGCCTTCTGCTTGTATTTTCTCTATCTGCTGTCTATCTGAGCGTCTCCAGTATTGAGGATGTATTTGTAATTATGTAATCATAATTATACAGCACTGTGAAGTCTGTTTTATGCACCTGCATTCCTGTAAAATGCTAACTTTTGGAACCAGTTCCACCTGTGATCATGAAATAATATGAATGTAAATCCGAGAAAGAATTGTGAGACAGCAGTGCCGT
This sequence comes from Ameiurus melas, assembly GCA_012411365.1. NCBI lineage: Eukaryota > Metazoa > Chordata > Actinopteri > Siluriformes > Ictaluridae > Ameiurus > Ameiurus melas. Next base: position 10,681,627 of record CM022768.1, read on the forward strand.
AAATGTAATGAGAGAGTTTTAACCAAACATCAAAAGGGCACAGCTACACTGGCAGGGTTCAACCGGATATTTGACTAGGAAAAACAAACACATGTAAATAGGATTAAAGCGTCTCATCTAATTACACCATGAATCCAGGCCTGGTCTGCTCCTCAGGGAATATTAAGCAGACAAACCTGCTCTTGTCATCTCAGTATGTCTCACTCAGCTTTGTGCAGTTACAACGCAAAGGTTTCAGAACATCAACAGAACAGGTGGGGGTAAATAAATAATTAAATAGACATTAAAAAGTCATTAAAAAAAAAACTTACTGCTTTGTTAGTGGGTCCACTGACCAGACTGGTGGTTTCACAAGGGTGGCAGATGGGCAGATTGGACTCTTCCGTGGCACTCATGATGTTGGCAGGAGTAAACAGAAAAAAGGACAGGGATGGAGCGTTGGAGAGAAAGGACAGGGATGTGTGTGCACAGCTGCCTGTTTTCCCTGCAGAAATGATAACTCCCACACCGCATCATCAAGCTCCTATTCATAACACACACACACACGGACACATGCATGCACACACATGCACACATGCACAGACTATCAACAGTTTTACCATTCATACTACATACGTAACTAGCAATCTCACCTAATTATTTTTCTGTAAATCCTTAAACTTCTTCAAATCTTCATGTACTTCCTTCATTTTAGGCAATATAATAAAATAACATTTTAAATTGACAGGACTATAAAAGCTCAACATGGCAAAACAAAATACACATAAATCGCTATATCTGTTTATCAAACCGCACCGTCTCGAGCACGGCTCACAATATATATATAGGTCTCTCAGTCATTAACCCGCAACCGTTAGCAGCTGCCGGCAATTCCCAAACACACATGACCCAATTAACTATGACCCTTGACGAGGCGAGACGAAGACCTGACGTCAACCCGGAAGAGGTCCACGCATGCGCAACAGCGCTCAACGTGCGTTGTTGAACGGCGGAATCATGACAGGATCCCCCAAAGGCACTTCTCCCAGAGTGCCAAGAGTCCACCCCTTTCATTGGCGGCAACGGGCCCCTAAGCCGACTGTCCCAGGCGGAGCCAGGAAACCACACACTGTTCTTGGCAGAGCAGAGAAGCAGAGCGAAGTCCCTAGCTGACCATGGAAGAAGAGCATGGACTACAGCCGGGCAAACAGGCTGAGCGACACGCTCCTCGACGCTTGGGAGCGGTGCTACGTCCTCGGTGGCGCTTGGGAAAGGTGCAACATCCTCAGCTGGACGGGACTGCTGGGCGACGACCCCAGCTGGACGTGGAGGCTGTGCGACGACCTCAGCTGAACAGTGAGGCTGAGCGACGACCTCAGCTGGACGTGGAGGCTGAGCGACGACATCAGCTGGACGTGGAGGCTGAGCGATGTCCTCAGCTGAACAGTGAGGCTGAGCGACGTCCTCAGCTGGACATGGAGACTGAGCGAGGACCTCAGCAAAGCAGTGAGGCTGAGCGACATCCTCAGATGGACGTGGAGACTGAGTGATGACCTCAGTAGAGCAGGGCTGCTGAGCGGCGTCCTCAGCTGAACAGGGCTGCTAAGCAGAATTTACCGGAACAGCCGGTGTGGACGAGAGGTCAGGAGCTCGAGACAGGACTTGCGCTTGGCCTGCTGAGACCTGGGACATGACTTGGACGAAAGACATGGCTTGAGCTTGAGATGTGACTTGGACGAGAGACATGGCTTGGACTAGAGACATGGCTTGAGCTTGAGCTGGAGACATGGCTGGAACAAGAGACATGGCCTGGACCAGAGACATGGCTTGAGCTTGGGACATGGCTTGAGCTTGAGACATGGCTTGGATAAGAGACATGGCTTGGATAAGAGACATGGCTTGAGCTTGAACTTGAGACATGGCTTGGCGGTTAGGCACCAACAACTGGGCTTGGACTTGGGCGTCCGAGACTTGAGACTGGGTCTGGACTTGAGCATCGTGGATTTGGGACTGGGTCTGGACTTGGGCGTCGTGGACTTGAGACTTTGATTTGACCGAGCCTTCCAGCTCCCGCATTTTGGCAGTCAGATCCTCATTCTGTCTCTCCAGCTGCTGCCGAGCAGTCTCACTCCTCTGAGCCTTGCTGCGCTCACCCGCTAGCGCGGTGCTCAGTGTGTCCACTTGTGCATTTGCCTTCTTCAATCGGTCATTGATGAGTTCAATATTGCCCTGTTTCTCATCAAGTTCCTCCTCCAGCTGTGAAATACGAGCCTCCAGCCACCGCTTCTCATCGTTCAAAGCAGATATCTGGGAGTTACAGCTGGTCACTTCCTTATGCAGGTAATTTCTCTCCTGCTGAACCTGCTTTTGACTGCGATCAGCAGCAGACAGAACCTCATGGAACTGCACATTTTCCGCCTCCATACTCTTGACCTTGCATTCACTCTCTTCTGCGCTGCTCCATGCAGCATCTATCACTGCTTGGAGTTCATCCACCACCCGCAACTGATCCTTTAACCGATTCTGTACTCTCTTCAGCTGTCCCTGTGCTTCATCTCAAGCTTTAATGGCTTGGATGAGTTGAGCTTCCCGCTCAGACAGGTCAAGCTCCGGCTTCTTCTTTGCTGCTACAGCTAGAGCTTTCTGTTTCCTCTCATCCTCCAGCTCTGCCCCCATTTCATGCACCTGTTCCAATTTCTTTTCCAGTTTTGACATTTGTGTCTGAACGGGGTGAAGCTGGTTCTCTGCACTTTTCCTTATCTCCTTTTCCTCCTCCAGAAGCTGCCTCAGTCGATTTCTTTGTCCTCTAGTTGACAAAGCCATATGCTCAAAACCCGTTTCCGGAGTGTCTCCTCTTGCAGCAAAACCTGTGTTGCTTGTAGTTGCGACACCACAGATGAGCCCTCTTCAGTAGCTTTGATGTAGCTACTCTGAGTGACTGTGCCTGGAGCTTGAGGAATGGCTTGGGTAGGAATGTCAGGAACCTGAGACTTGGCAGGAACCTGAGCGTCAGATACCCTTGACGTGACTTGGGCCTTGACATCATAGACTTGGGACTTGACTTAGGCTTTGCACTCATTTGAGGCTGAACGTGGAGGTCCGGAACTGAAGGCGTGACTGTGACTGTGACTGGAACATGAACTTGGAACTTGGCTTTGAGCGGAACTCTGAGAATTGGGTCAGTCAGGAGCTTGGCTGTGGCTGTGACTTGGGGCTTGGCTGTGGCTGTGACTTGGACCTGTGATTTGGCCTGGACAGGGACTTGGGATATGACTCGAACAGGGAAGGGAGACAACTTGGACAGGGGCATGGAGCTGAGACGTGGCAGGGACCTGGACTGTGGCAGGAACCTGGACCGTGGCAGGGACCTATCTTGGAACGCGAGACTTGACTTGGGCTTGAGCTTGAGGCATATCTTGGACCTGAACTTGAGACGTGACCGGGATTTGGACTTGGTTGTCTGTTTTTTTTTTTGCCTTTGTTTATTTATTCATTTTCATATGATTCATTTACATGTGATTCATTTACATGTGATTCAATTTTCATGTGATTCATTTACATATGATACATTTTCATGTGATTCATATTCATGCATGTGATCCATTTACATGTAATTCATTTTCATGTGATTCATATTCATGCATGTGATTCATTTTCATGTGATTCATTTACATATGATACATTTTCATGTAATTCATATTCATGCATGTGATCCATTTACATGTAATTCATTTTCATGTGATTCATATTCATGTGATTCATTTACCTTTTCTCCCCTCCCTTCCCCAAATATTTCATTGAGAAATAATAATAATAATAATAATAATAATAATAATAATAATAATAATAATAATAATAATTAATTAATTTAAAAAAACCCCCCGGCTCATCATGGCTACTCAATAGCTGTCGCTGGTTATATAAAGATTATAAAACCCAAGAACTAAAGTAAAAATAAGAATATAAATAGCCAATTGGAGCTGAAGAGGGACACCCCACCCAAAGTCTCCATAAAACAAAAGAGACAGCAGTGTATCACCCCTAGGGTTGTCCACAAAGTGGAACTAGAGTAAGCTAAAACAAATTACTAAAAAGAAAAAAAATTCCAGTAAGAAAAAAAGTCCCCTGCTGACTTCAAATCTAATAAATAGTCTGCGCACAAATATAATGTCCTTACCTTTTAAAGACTTATACCTAATAATATTACACAGTGTAGCACATTAAAATAAAATACAAGAAGAGAATAACAAGATGATAAATAAATAAATAAATAAATAAATAAATAAATAAATAAATAAATTAATTAATTAATTAATTAATTAAAAGTAATGCACAATATCCACAATAAGAATTCGAATTCTATAGAGCTGGATGGCCGAGTGCAAATTAGAATAAAGAATATTATCAGAGAAAATAAATAAATAAATAAATAAATAATAATAATAATAATAATAATAATAATAATAATAATAATAATAATAATAATAATAATAATAGTAATTAAAATAAATACTAAATAAAGAAATAAACAAATAAATAACGAACACTACACTGTGTAGGTGATGTGGTTCACCCCGGTTTTAAGAGTTTAACGTATTCTGCTGCTTCCTCCGCTGAAAATGGGGAATCGTGGGGGAATCGTGACAACAACCTTTTAATACAACCCAAATGGTCCATATTTTAAAATATTAAATAAAGTTTAAAGTGGAACTACGTTATAATCCACACAACTTTCAATTTTCTGGTACAATTCCACATCAAAATTTGAGAAGACCTAAGTGTTGGGATGATACCAAATTGTAAAGATTAAAAATGCACAGATGGCATTCATACTTTGTCAACCTTTTTTACGGCATCCAATCGCTTTGTGAGCTTTTAGGTATAGTCTAAAAGAGGAACACTTTCAAGCGGAATTCATGGGGAGAGAAAACTTTTGCACTTACATGTAACATGGTCATAAGTAGCAGTAGTATAGGTTTTGTTAGAAGCCTCAAGCCTTACAAAATATTTACGACTAAACAGACCAGAAGATGGCAGCAGTAGATTCGACATGTTTCTACGCAAACCTGGCAAGAAACAAATCCTTTAAATCATAGTCAAGAAAGAAGTAAACAATAGAAGCTGAAGTAGTCATTTCAGACTTCATCAAGCTGCAAATAAAGGTTTTGGCAAAAATAAAATGCTTTGTTAGACAGAACTGTGGGTTTTATCATTAATATTTCAAAGCCACCATACATAATGTATTATGTCGATCATAATTGCACATATTGATCATGTCTTCTGAATAGTATTGATTTGTGTGTGTGTGTGTGTGTGTCACATAGGCCAGTTATGCTAGAAAAAAGCTTCTTGTAATATTTCTGGAAGCAGTAATAGACCAGCATTGATTTAACTATGATTTTAATGGAGAAAACTAAAATCAATTGCACCACTATTTTAAAAAAATATAATAAAAAAGAAATAAAATTTTTTAAAAAACGTAAACTGGCACGTTTCAGCCTAATGGGGACTTCATCAGGATAGAAACCTGTAATATGACAGAGTGACACATTGGCAGTGTTTAACTTTGTGAATGCCAAGTTGCAATTTAGTTCAATTAAAGTGCATTCAGCGCTATGATACATTTCTGTTTTGACAGTAAAACTTGTCCTTCAGGTAACTATTATTCCTATATTTATATAATGTATTTTTATGAGTTATATATAAAAATAAATAGTTTATAATATATATATATATAAAAAATATGTTTTTTGTATCCTTTGTATTGTGCTTTATATGTATGACAAAGAACTCAGATTGAAGATTTTCTCCAGCTTGCTCAAAGGGGCTTTGCAAGTATTCTTACATATCTGAGCCACCAGGACAGTGATGGCATGGTGGTTAAAGGCCCTGGGTTACTGATCAGAAGGTAAGGAGTTCTGCCAGTACTGCCAAGCTACCACTGTTGGGCCCTTGGGCAAGGCCCTTACCTGGCAATTGCTCAGTTGTATAAATTAGATTAATGTGAGTCACTCTGGATAAGGACGTCTGCCAAATGCAGATACATAAATGGAAATGGAAATATCTAGCAGTGTTCATTTCAGTGCTCAATGGATTTCTAATTAGAAGGTCAGGGGTTCAAGCCCCAGCACTGCCAAGCTACCAATGTTGGGCTCTTGAACAAGTTCCAGGAGCTGTCCCTGTGCCAAACTTCCTACCAAGTTGGGATATGTGAAGAATAGAATTTCACAGTGTTGTAATGTATTTATGACAAATAAAGGCTTTTCCTTCTTTACTGACTGTAAAATGACGAATGTAGTGAAAGAACCATAAATGCAAGAGTAGTATTAAGAAGGTACTACGATGCTAAGAGCAGTGTGTGTGTGTGTGTGTGTGTGTGTGTGTGTGTGTGTGTGTGTGTGTGTGTGTGTGTGTGTGTGTGTGTGTGCATGCAGGAAACCCATTTACAGTGAGGGAAAAAAGTATTTGATCCCCTGCTGATTTTGTACATTTGCCCACAGACAAAGAAACACTGTCTATAATTTTAATGGTAGATTTATTTGAACAGTGAGAGACATAATAACAACAAAAAAAATCCAGAAAAAAGCACTTCATAAATGTTATAAATTGATTTGCATTTTAATGAGGGAAATAAGTATTTGACCCCTCTGCAAAACATGACTTAGTACTTGGTGGCAAAACCCTTGTTGGCAATCACAGAGGTCAGACGTTTCTTGTAGTTGGCCACCAGGTTTGCACACATCTCAGGAGGGATTTTGTCCCACACCTCTTTGCAGATTTTCTCCAAATCATTAAGGTTTCGAGGCTGACGTTTGGTAACTCGAACCTTCAGCTCCCTCCACAGATTTTCTATGGGATTAAGGTCTGGAGACTGGCTAGGCCACTCCAGGACCTTAATGTGCTTCTTCTTGAGCCACTCCTTTGTTGCCTTGGCCGTGTGTTTTGGGTCATTGTCATGCTGGAATACCCATCCACGACCCATTTTCAATGCCCTTGTTGAGGGAAGGAGGTTCTAACGGTACATGGCCCCGTCCATCGTCCCTTTGATGCGGTGAAGTTGTCCTGTCCCCTTAGCAGAAAAACACCCCCAAAGCATAATGTTTCCTCCTCCCTGTTTGACGGTTTGGGGGGTTATAGGCAGCATTCCTCCTCCTCCAAACACAGCGAGTTGAGTTGATGCCAAAGAGCTCAATTTTGGTCTCATATGACCACAACACTTTCACCCAGTTGTCCTCTGAATCATTCAGATGTTCATTGGCAAACTTCAGACGAGCATGTATATGTGCTTTCTTGAGCAGGGGGACCTTGCTGCAGGATTTCAGTCCTTCATGGCATAGTGTGTTACCAATTGTTTTCTTGGTGACTATGGTCCCAGCTGCCTTGAGATCATTGACAAGATCCTCCTGTGTAGTTCTGGGCTGATTCCTCACTGTTCTCAAGATCCTTGCAACTCCACGAGGTGAGATCTTGCATGGAGCCCCAGGCCGAGGGAGATAAACAGTTCTTTTGTGTTTCATCCATTTGCAAATAATCGCAATAACCTTCTCACCATGCTGCTTGGCAATGGTCTTGTAGCCCATTCCAGACTTGTGTAGGTCTACAATCTTGTCCCTGACATCCTTGGACAGCTCTTTAGTATAAGAGATATACAAGCAACTCGTTTAGCTTTTTTTCAGTGCTGAAGGATTTGACATTCCCCAATGTTGTAATATGCAAAAGAGTGAAGAAGTTTGCATACCCTAAGGACAAAATGGAGACGTCAACAAAATGCATGATACACCTATACCTGTAGTGTGTTCAGTTTTGCTGTTTGATGTAAAGAATAGAGTTGTAAAAGATTAATGATCCATAATCCCACTATTGGTTGTTACCCAGAAGAGCTTGGATTTCATTTGTGTCTAGTACTTCGGAGGCTATCATCTCTGGATTGCTTATTAGATGTTTAACTCTACATCTGGATTTCGGTAAAGCTGCTTTGTTGCAATATCTATCATTAAAATCAGTATATAAATAAAATCCTATTTAATTCAATATAATGTTGTTGGTTTTTTTTTGTTAGCTTGGTTGTGATTTTCAGTTAATTGAGTGCTCCTTTCCATCTATTGTTGTAAGTGGTTTGAGCCAAAAATATGACTTGTTTCTTTGATTGTGCATGCAGTTGGTTGATAGTGTTGATAAATGTTTTCACAGTCCATTTGGAAGCACAAGAAGACCCAAGTAGTAACCATATAACTAGAAAGCATACCAGGAAGCAGGTTTATGAGCGTGAGTGCTCACGTTGTGTTTCTAGGTGTGACCGTGGAATATGTTGAGGTGGACAGACAAGAGATAGAGGCCTGTTTCCTTTGTGTGACTATGTGAGGTGACTGATTTATAGTCCAAAGCATGGAGGTAAGGGCCACTCATATATATGGGGGCAATTACAGTGACAGTGCAGTGTTTACAGCCGAAAAGAAACAAAGCTGGGTGTGAGCATTACCCCTTTTCTGCACTTGACAACAGCCTCATAAAGCATGATGGATCTTCAGCCATAAGCCTCTGTGCTAGTCACCTCCATCCCACCCACTGGAATAAACTGTCCTTAAGATGGGGCTCATAAACCGCAGGCTTAGGATGTATGGTGTAAAAAAAAAAACAACCTACCCTTTCTCACTTTCTCACTTCTGTCTTTCATCCTCTCCACTCCTCCCTTCTGTCATCCTTTCAAAACTCTGATAATTATATATTTTTTTCAGTTTAATCTCCACTGATATATATGGAAATTTTATTCCAAGAAGAATTAACGTAGATTGATTACTAAGGATATCAGTATACCTACTCCAAACCAAGAGCATCAGAACATTTATGTGGAAAGTTTAAGTTGCTACAATTAAAAAGCGCAACCCATTAAATGTAAAGTGTTACAACAAGAATGTGTATGTTCAGGCCCATTTATCACTTCAGGTGTTTAGCCCGAGGTACCTATTAATCCTTTCTACAGTGGCTGATTCTAAGAGCCCTATAGCATTTGTAACAGGCAGGAGATTAATATCAACAGGAGTGCTGACAACAGGAAGTTGTAAATTAGTCTCCAGGAAGCTGAGGTGGAGAACTGTGGACACCTGCTGTTACTGATCAGGAGGCAAGAAGGTAAGACAAAGCCGGACAGAACACTGCATTCAACTCACTTTCTTTACCAAAGTGCCTTCTGATAATACACTACACTTGATCTTAGCCAAAGCTGTACTTTAATATTGGTTAAACAGTTAAACACAAGGACATAAAATAGGTCTGATGTACTTATACGTTATTTCCTGAATGAATAAATCCAGATTTATATTCCTCACTCTTGTCATTGTATTTAATTTCTTATTAGTTTCACGATAGGTACCAAATAATCCATAGTAATAACTGAGAGGTAAATGGCCCGTTAAAATCCCATTAGAATTGAGCTAAATAATCACCTGTATTTTAACGAATGTTTATTATATCCAGGATTAAAAATAAATCTGCATACAATGTCATGTAATGTACTGTATATAGTTTTAACACATATCATAAATAGAAACATAACATAATACACAATACGTTAATTGTCAAGCTACTGAATCTGCTGAATGTAGTTCACTGGATTACAAAAAGTATGTTGCAACCATTATTTAATCCATATTAGTGACTAATTATCTAAAATATATATTAGTTAAGAGTGTCATAATGTAAATTGATAATATGCATTTGTGACCAGTCTGTGGCATCCTATATATTAAATTTAATGGGTTTTTTTTATCAGTAGAAAAGTAATTTTTTTTAGAAACATTTACATTAAAACAAAAAAAGTAATGTTACAGAGAAATTTTGGAAACATATGAAGTAATAGAGCAAATTTGAAATGAAAACAAAACCAATATAGAAGAGAGTCAGTAGAAATATTGTGAAACAAAGAACATTAATTTCTAAGACGCTCAGAACAAGCTACGAGACGATTTCCTTATAAACAATTATACCACAGTTTATCTTTTAGAGAATTAATGCTATGATGGCCACACCAGATATTATACCAAATATTTATACAACTTATAGAGTTGTGTTCTGTGATTTTGATTTGTTAGACAACTTTATAATCTACTCTACTAACATAATTCATCCTTACACCCTTCCTTATAAGGAATTTCCTCCTCCTTTCCTAGTGCATATAAGTGAAGCATAAGGAACATATTATCAGAGCAGAAAATAGCACAATCACCTCCTTCACTTCCCTCTCTGTTCTCTGACCTGTCTAATTATCTCAGTGCTGCCTCAGCACCTGTGAGTCTCATACTATTATATCCTACATCACTTAACAGCCTTAAGCACAGCAACATCCAGTTTCATTTCCAAAAAGTTTTATTACTTCATGCCACAGTTGCAGCAACTCATATCCGAGTATGGCATGACAGAGAAATGCTACAGATTAATCATGGCCCTTTAAGTGCTCAACATTCAGCAATGATTGCTTTCTAACACTTGTTGCTGAGAGGTCTTGTAAAGCTGGGTCAGCTCGGGTCATGCAGCAGAAGAGTGCTGTAGGCTGCGTTGCTTTAAACGGCACCAGTCATAATGAGCCGCAAAGGCTTTGGGAAGATGAAGGGTAGGGTGCACTTGGAGGAAGGACTTTAATGTGCAGACTGAGTAGAAAACATTGTTTTCAGTAGCCCAGGTTTCAGTAATACCTGTGGAGGTCCTGTTGTGGACTTTTGGGATTTATTGCAGAAAATGTCACTTTGTTGTGAATTTTGTTGTTTCTGTTTGAATTTTGTATGTTCAGGTTGACTAAATCTAAGTGTGAGGTGGGTACGATGGTGGTGTAGTGGGTTTGTGTCACTCCAGGATCCCTAATTCGGTCCTGAGTTTATAATGGCTATGTGGAGTTTTGCATGTTCTCCCATAGTGGGCATGGATTTCCTATGGGTTCTCTAATTTGCTCCCAGTTCCTCCCAGACTGTTGATTTTATAATCCGCCTAGGAGTGAATGAGTGTGTGTGTGTGTGTGTGTGTGTGTGTGTGTGTGTGTGTGTGTGTGTGTGTGTGTGTGTGTGCATGATGTCTCTGGACTGCCATCCCATACAGGATGTTCCCGGGATACACCCCAGTTCCGGGTCATAATATAGCAGTTATTGAAAACTAATAAAATAAGTCTAAAGTGCTATAAGTGTTAGAAAGTGTAGAAATGAACCTCTGATTTATAAGGTCCTTAAGTACGGTTTCTAATAAACTACTAAGATGAGATTAATCTTGCTGATGTTGAATGTGAATGGTAAATACAATGTTTCTTAAGTAGCAACAACACCTCAGATGTTTTACAGTTCTGTCACAGCTATTCTACTGGAGAAGAGAAAAAGAGAGTAGAGAAGGAGGGTGGGAGCAGTGCAGGGAGGTCCAGAGTGACATGCTGCCCTGCAATTGGAGAGAAAAAAGTCACATGCCTGCTTTTGGAATGCTAATTCATGCTGAATTTTTTTTCCTTCCTCCTGAGCTCCTCCTCACTGCTTGGTATAGTCTGTCCTGTCGGACAGAGACGCACTCAGAAATTGTGTAGGATATCAGGGGAGGAACGAGACTCTGAGGCAAGGGGAGAGGACAAGGTCTATGTGGAAGGTATGGACATGGAGATTTGTTGCTTTCTGCACTTTGCTTGCTGCCTTTATATGCTTATACATGCTGCTAGGGTGAGACTCCTCTTACTTCTTACCTCTGGCTGTGTGTGTGTGAGTGTGTGTGTGTGTGTGTGTGTGTGAGAGAGAGAGAGGGTGAATGAGAGTGAGAGAGAGACATTTTATATACAGTATCAGTGTTTGCATGTATACGAGAACATGTCTTTCTCTGCATGTTTTCTTAATCAACATGACTGCTTGTTCAGTTGGCTTCCTCCACATACTCTACTGCTGTATGTTGAATTTCTGCCCTGTATTGGACAAACTGTTACGAGATGGACTGAGTGATTCTGGCTGGGATTCAAAGAGCATAAATAATTCCCTCAAAGGCAGTTTCTTTCAATGAATATACTTGAGACAATCAGTGTGACAGACCAGCAGTTTTTTTAGATGTCCCCATCTCTTTCAAACTATTGCAAAGTTTTTCCTTTTATTTGTCCACTTGAGAAATTGTACCTTTTAAAACCTTTCTAGACCCCACTTAATCCCCGAGAGGAGACGGTGCAATAAACACCGGAAGAGTGTTCCACGATTGACCTTTGGGGTGCTGATATGACGTGTTTAACCACACTGCATCTCAAATAACATGACCATCTGCACCCTCGTCACACACTTTGTTCATACTCCCTGCTTTGTAAAGAAAATCCCAGACCCGAGTCGTGCTCGCCTTGCACCTGTGTGCATTTTCTCGTCTGTCTGCATCATTTCATACACTCCATACCCCTTGATGTTCAGGATATTCCACTGTATTCTGCACTGAACTGAGTGATATTCACATTCCCAGAAAACCCAAACCTGTCTGCACTCATACTTTGCATAAGGTTTCTATTCAAATATGTAAAATTAGTCACCTGGGCATCAGTGTAGACCAGGGTTGAAGGACATGACATGATTTACATGTTTACATCTTTACAATCCACTGTGATAGCAAACTTTCGTGGAAATACAAGTGACTTTTATATTGTTGATTCACACAGCTAATGGACAGGAAAGGAGAAATGAAACTTTCCCTAAGGTTTTGGTGAGATCACTATGTATTAGAAGTTTGACTAATTCCAAATTGAATATCTGTGATGCTGAAGGATTTAGTTACAACCAGGTTGGCCGAGTTTGTGTGACAAAAACAGCTCAATGGCTAATTGGCTAAATAAATATTTGCCATGTACAAATCCTTTACATTGCTTCTAAAGTACAGCAACCATTATTTTGCCAAATATATTGTAATATTTAAATGTAGGGTAATATTTTACATGAAACTTCCCTTAACTAACATTGTTTACTGCATTAGTTCACATTAACAAAATATGAACTTCAGTATTAATAAACCATAAGTAATGTAGGTAAAGCAAATGAACACATTTGAATTGACATTTGTTTGAATGTTAAAGAAATGAAACACTGTCATTACTTAGCAAAACATTCAATTACAGCATGTTCCTGAATGTTCATATCTTACTGAACTGATGAATTGGTAAAACATGTTTATTAAAATGTTGGCTCATATTGATCATTGTGATCTTCATGTTACTCATTGATGGTGTTAACATTTGTTAATGCAGGTGTTATCTTTAAAAAAAACGACATTGATTAATATGTGTTAGTTTGTTATGGTATTTATTGTGCATTAATGACATTAGTGGTTTGTTCATGTTAAGTAATTTGTTAAATAATGTCTGTTAAGGGAGCCTTAATGTACATCATAATACATTTGCACAAAGTAATATTAATACAACAGATAATTCTGAATAATTCTTTCTCCGAGGCCCTAAATTAGCCTCATATTACTACATATATTGTCATAAATAAATTAAGAGTGGCTAACAGAGCAATTCATTTATACGCAGTGCATGTGGAGAATTTTGGAGTGTTTCCATGGTAATGTGTGCTCATGATCATCTTGGGGCCAGTTTGGTATAAGATTTAATCTAATCTAATGTATGCACACAAAGATAAACCTTCCACGTGCAGATCAAAAAAGTTCAAGAATAGAACAGTTCCATGTGAAAACTGTGGACCTGTGTTTTATTTAGATGCTGTTGAAGGCCTTGTTTATATTTGTAAATGGTAAATGGTAAATGGCGCACTTATATAGCGCTTTTATCCAAAGCGCTTTACACTGTGTCTCATTCACCCATTCTCACACACACTCACACACCAATGGTAGCAGAGCTGCCATGCAAGATGCTAACTTCCCATTGGGAGCAACTTGGGGTTCTTTGTCTTGCCCAAGGACACTTCGGCATATGGAATCATGCGGGCCAGGAATCAAACCTCCAACCCTACGATTGGTGGACAACCCAGTGTAAAACCAGTAAAACAAAAGGACTGGAAAGATTGATTTTAACATCAAAATAGATACTCATTATTAAGTTACAGTGGAGCCGGTCGGTGCTATAAATGTACTGACACTATCTGAAAGTGTGTGAATGGTGTATACGCGATTTACATTACATTTACATCCACATTTACATTTACACTCTGTAGGTCAGCAGGTCTCCATAATAAGTCGCCTGTCTGCGCTCATGCCTAAATGCATTCACTCATTCATTTTCAGTAAGCACTATCATGTACAGGGTCATAGTGGATCTGGAGCCAATCTCTGGAACACTGGATGTACAGTTGGAATACAGCCCTGATGGGATGATATGCCATCACAGGTTGCCACGCACATGCAATTTGAAAACACATAATTCTCTCTACTGAGACAGCTTTTTTGTCCAGTGAAAATGGAGCTTTTTCAAAAAATTGTTTGCAGCTAACTCTGAAAACAATGTTTTCGTGTTGTAGTGTGGACATAGGAGACGGAGATGTTCAAAAACAATGAAATTTTTTTGTCATGTGATGCAATGACCCATTCAACTCAAAACAAGCAAGACAGTGGACGGTGTTGTACTGCAGTTGTTATGCCTGCTATTGGAAGTATAGGGGTGAAAGCGTTTTTAGACATTTCTGTGTGGACAAGCAATTTTGAAAAACGTTTCAAAGTTCCACTATTGACGTAGAGTATTTTAAAATGAAAATACAGATTTCAGATCTATCTGGATTAATGTGGACATAAACTCATTCACACAAATTAGAGTAACCAATCCACCTGCTCGCATATTTCGGGAGGTGGGAAGAATCCAGAGAACCAAGAGGGCAATATGGAAATCCATATATACTTATAAGTACTCATAATATACTTATAAGTATTCTCGTCAAGCAAGAATGTTTGGGTTGCAATTGGTATTCCAGTTAATCCCAAAGGTGTTCAGTCGGTTCTGTGCAGGACACTCGAATTCTTCCACTCTAACCTTGGCAAACCATGTCTTGGGCTTGCATGGGGCTTGCTTTGTGCAAAGGTGCACTGTCGTGCTGGAACATGTTTGGGCCCCTTAGTTCCAATGAAGGGAAACCATAATGCTACAGCATATGAAGACATACTATTCCACTGTGTGCTTATAAATTTGTAGCAACACTTTGTGGAAGGAACACATACAGTGTGTATGTGATGGTCAGGTGTCCACAGAATCCTGACCATATAGTATACAGTATATTTTTTAGTGGAACCTACTTTATGACTTATTTTGAGTTTCCTTTGCAGCTCTGGATAGCATAATGTGTATTTATTTATTTTTTAATCATGGAGAAAATGTTGACGTGTTTAAAAAAAATATGTCTGGTTACTCCAGAATCTCTAAGCCAAATCTTGAGCTCTACACTTGCGTTGGCATTCTTCTGATCTTCTCGCTGACATGATCCAGCCACGAGGACAAACTCACTGCAGCTTACTGTATCACTCATTATCTTATTATGGCTGCCCAAACGAGTCATTTGTCAGCAGGTAGTATATTTGCTGAGATTTCTTCAGCCTATCTTTTCTTTTTCAGCAGCTCACATTTGACCCCAAAGGAATGTTTTCAGGGCTGATTTATGTGTCCGACTAGCACGTACTTGTTGCACCCAATTATTCTCTTAACCATTCAAAAGGTTTGACAAACTAAATCAGGAGTTGTTACATTACAATGTTACATTTACATTACAAAGTTACATTACATTACAATACTTTGTCACTATCTCCAGTGTTGACAGATAACCAATAATGTTCAGTTAGGAGATACAGAAATTTGGGCATTAATGATTTCTGACCCATATTCCAACCTGTGTCAAAAACTTTAGGTTCATTGAAACATAATTACACAATCATACTTAAAACGTGTTTGAAAATTCCCTGTTTCGATCTTGAGCTCAGATTACGGTCTGTGATTTTCACATTTTATTCATATATCCATGTAGGTTTCCCTGAGGGTTCTCTGGTTTCTTCCTTTAGGTGCCATAAAGGAAACATGCTAGTAGGTGGATTAGCTACACTAAACTGAAACTAGGTTTGAAGGAGTGTGTGCATGGTGCCCTGTGATGGATTGGTGTCACATCAAGAGTGTATTCCTGCCATACACCTAGTGTTCCTGCTCTCACTTATGTTGTATTTTGCAAGTAAAATTGTAAAAATGGGCTGTAAGAAAAACTTACTTCTATGGACAACATAGATGTACAGCCTGTGTTCTATCCCTTGAAATCATGCTCATGGCAGAAAATACCTCAGAGGATCAGACTGGGCCGAATCCAATGCACTGTATGTGGACAGACACATAAAATTTTTATAACTTGAAAATCACTGCAGCATAAAGATCATAATTAAACGTTTGAGCAAGCATCTCATTGACCATTCTTTCTCCATCTAAAATGATAATGGCATATTTGTAACCTATTTTGCTGCAGATATTGCACAAATTATGCTGAAAAAATTACTTAGCTTAAATCTGAACTTTGTGACGTTTAAGAGATTCCACTTTTTACTGCCCAGTGTTGTCCAGAATCTCATCTTTCTGTTCAGCAGTGACTCTACTTTTGTATGATTGATGGACGTGACTGAATACAAAGCCTGTCAACTCCTTGGTTTTGTGCTTGTTTAGAGGCGCCTGTCGCTTCATGCTTGAGTGGTCTAAAACAGGTAGCTGTTTGACCTGAGATGTGAGTTTGCTCAGGTGTTCGTTTGGCAAACTGCACAGGAGTCACCATTAGTTTAGACAGAAATTTGTCCATCACTGCTGCTATGGTCATGATGCTCTTCACAAACCTGTTTCACCTGATAATATTTATTTTAACATATATGCTGTCTCTTCAAACTGCTCTCTAAAGTAATCATGGCATCATTGATCAGTTCTTTACACCTGTGACCTCTAAACACTTTCCCAGCCATAAGTCATGGCCTGGCAGGCTTTGAGGCCCTTTGTGAGCAGCGCTTCCCCCAAGGTGCGTGTGGCTCTGATTTTTCTCCCAGTCAAGCTGCAGCTTTTACGACTGCCTGAGTGTTTCAGAGAGAGAGAGAGAGAGAGAGAGAGAGAGAGAGAGAGAGAGAGAGAGAGAGAGAGAGAGATGTATGGCAGGGTGGTCCATGCCGATTTCAGTACACATGGCCAGTGTTGGTACAAAGGCAGCTGTTCACAGTTCACAGAGTTTGTTTCAGTCAACTGATAGAGTCTAAAACAGTGTACATGATTTAATTGAGAGACAACATGCTGCTGTGTTCAGCTTTTGTATGTTTGATAGCTGATAATGCTGCCAGCAAACTATAAGGCATTTCCTATTCAAATGAGCTGCTATATTAACCTCAGCGAGAAACAGCTTGTTGGTGTAATTTGTTTTCCCCAAAATGCAATTTCCCCAAAATGTAATACAATCACTACAGTTGATTGTAATTGTGATGACAATGTTTAGTAAATTAAACATAATCAAAAGCAGTATTGAGAAATTTAAAAGAAAAAAAAAAAGCTCTCACTTATGTTGGCCAAAATTGGCCAACATTAGTTATTAACTTGAGCGTATTCAAATCACAAGGTCTGTTTGGTTGCAAGCTTTGACAATTTTAATATAAATTTTTTTTTTCATTTTTGTATTCATTACCAGGTTTATATTTCAGCATTTAAAAGCTTCACTCCATGTAACTCTTGGTGTTAGTTTGATTCAAATATTTACATGTTTAAATGAATATAGGCCCGTTTTATGTTGATTTTATTTTAAATGATAAGTAAGCAATTAAACACAATGGACAGTGCGTTTATAGGAAAATGATCAATGAAAGTGTGGAGTGATGCAAGTTACCACCTTGAAATTGTATCTGTTCCTATAATAGCACACCCTGAAGTGTTTTTTTTTCATCCTACACCACGAGAGTTAACCAATGATTATAGTTGTTAGCTTATTAAAGGATGACAGGTCATACTTTTTATCTGTTTATAGTGACGTTTCATGCTGTGGAATATCAGCAAAACGAATTAGTGCCTTCTATCGTTATAGAAGTTGTAAACAGTCATTCCTTCACTTTCTCCTGAAATTAGTAAGACCAAGAAAATGTAGCTTGTTACAAAGAAACTGCAAAACACAACATTCAGTGTGTTTAAACCTCCTGTGATAGAAAACTTAAATATACAACTTTACCTCTGACTGCTACAAAGTGCTGATACTGGAGACCTTCACAAATGCTAAATAAACATCTCATAAACAAAAACTTCAATTATTTGTTTCTCTTTGTTGAGAGACAACACATTTTTAATCCATTTATTATATTTATTATTATATTTAGATTATGTGGAGGATCCACCATACCAGTCCCTGTGAATTAAATATTACTATAGTAAAAAGGTGATAATATATTGTGTTAGAAAGAGCACATTAATATTAACCTGTGATTTTTCTTACAGATATGCTTCTGTCAGAGCTGCTGTCATAGAAAATTAAGAAACTGTCAGATTGAATTGGAGAATTCAAAAGTGCTCTGATTATCACTAATTTGGTCCTAAATTGGCTGAATATTCACTTTAAACAACCATATTTCAATATTGAGCAATCACTAATATTTACTTTATTTAAAATGTGGCATTAAAATGCTACAGTAATAAGCAAAAGAAAAATAAGGCAAAAGAAATCCTTTGAAATGTTTTGAGTTGTTGGCTATTAGTAGTTATTGGTTTTCAGGGAGACTGAGGAAACTGAGTATTGTTGTTTTGAGCTCATTTCATGCTTCAACTCATTCACACACATTTTCAAAAACAATATGACTGGAATTGATGGTTGTTTAGCTCAGTGAAGAGAAATCATTGGACTATTACTGTCCTACCTATCTCATTTTAGGTTTTTTAAAGCCCCAAATGGTCTGGCTGTGTGGGCAAGTAATTTACATGTTAATGAGTCCATGATAAACAATTCCTGCAAATGCTCGCTTTCCAAATTAATCTGAAATTACACCTACAGTACATGCAATTCACGCTGCTGATGATGGTGGTTATATAAAAAAGCTCAATATTTGACGTCTGATCTTTTTAAAAACAGTGCATGCACAGATGGCTACTTATTCATTTTCTCCCCATCAGGCTGTTTTCATGCCTGTTTTATGGCAATACGGTCACCTTGAAATGGTGCAAAGAAACGAATGTTTGAATTTTGAATCAGTCACCTACACAATTTAATTTCCGGCTGAACTCAATGCATTTCTAATAGTGCCTTTATAATGTTCGAGAGATATGGTCCTTCATAACCATATCACTGGTCATGGAAAAACTCTTATGATATACACCAGACATTGACCACAAGTATATCAACATTACGATCACAGACTCCCTCGGCTGGGTTCTTCAATCAGTGAGACCATGACAGCAGGGGCCATATTTCAAACCGGTAGTCCCCCTGCAGACAAAGCAGGCAGGTTTATAGTGGATCTTAAGGAAATTAGGGCCACAAATCTTCCTCCGGCAGGATGCTACAAAGAAGAGAATGCACTAACGTGGAGGATGATGGAGCACAAGAGAGAAAAATGTGGTGAGAGAGGACTTTGACTGCTACAAACAGTAAATGGAAAGCAGAGACCAGCAAATGATTTATTAGTACCATGTTCACTTTCCTTTATGGGAATAATGATGTTTAATTTTGCTTTCCATTTACCAGCGGTTGCGAAGGTGCCATAGTTTAGTTGTTATAACTTATTAGTCGAGTCATTATACATTTTTTATTTTTATTTTTTTTTACAAATTTTGTCACTTTTACATTTGTCTCAAAGATGTGGGAAAACAGTGTACCACAAAAACCATAAAATAGGAGGAGGACTTCCTTAAGGCCCTCCAGCATGAGGTTATGGGGACTATTTGAGAGTAATTGGGGTGTGTTATTGCACTCCAGTTTCTGGCCGACACCCTGCTGACTCTGATACAACAGCTAACGTGTGACCAGTCCTTACCCCTCTCTCTCTCTCTCTCTCTCTCTCTCTCTCTCTCTCTCTCTGACCTCCTCCCTGATTTATGACAAGTTGTCTCTGACTTATACTAAGCAGGCATCTTAAGAAGTGAACAGCATGTGACAAAGGCCCTTTGGCTGATATGGAAAACCTCATAGCTCTGAGCGATACTGACTCCTGACCTGAAGACTATGGTATGTTCTACTAGTCTGACTTCAGTATTGATCTCTAGTATTGATCTGTCAGAACCACAGCTCTATCTCTCTCACGTTTCTCTTTGGTCACAACTGACAGAAGTGTCAGTGTTGACAGCATGCGATGCAAGTGTGATCGACCTAATATACTGAGAGCAGGGTGTCTGAGAACTAGCTGGGCAGGAACACATGTTAGTTTTGGTCATGTCATTAGTTTTAGCCAAGTGTCACTCATAGTCCTTGTCCAAGGTGAGTGCAAGTCCCAGAGTACATGATATCTGAGCCATTACATGCTTTTTCCATATCAGGAGAGATTCTATCTGAAGAATTCTGATTAGTTTCAGGCAAAAGCAGATTTAATTATAGGAGAGAAAACATAAAGTGGTAACATCGTTAAAAAAAAAAAGATATCAAAAGCACTAGGAGAAAAAAATAGCAGTTAGATATTGCCACAAAGAAAAATCAATGGTTGGAAGAAGAAACAAACATTTTATTGGTAATCACACCATAACAATGAAGCGCTACATTATTAATGCTTATGCTACTAGTAACAAAACTTCCTTAGTGCAGATACATATTCAGAATTAATAGCTAACTGTAATTTAAGCATGCATTTGCCATTTTCAACATACTGTATTTGTTACATGTCTAAAGTGGGCTCCTATTCCCTACTAAAAACTATGTGAATTACGGGTATTTTAAACCTTGCTAGGAAATTATTATTCAGTTTATTCCACTGTGGGAATCCTTAATGGCTATATGTAGAAGCCCTATAGGAAGTGAAAAACACTAAACTTCCATTTCTCATAAACATGCTAGTAGTATTGGCTAAGATAAATTGTGCCTAGATGTGAATGAATTTGTGACAGTGTTTGCACATGGTGCCCTGCGATGGACTGGTGTCCCATCCAGGGTGCATTCTCTATTCTCTCCTATGTTCCTGGGATAGGCTCCGGATTCTCCAGAGTGCAACCCTGAACACAACACAGCAGTTACTGAAAGGAAGTCAAAGAACCCTTGATAAAAAATTTTTTTACTAGTTTAAGTGTGAAAATTGTTCCATTTTGGCTATACCAGTTGTCAAACTCTTTGTACTGTGTATAGGTAATGAACGATCTTACATTGGATGGTAAAACGTCTGGTATTTATTATTTCTATGGCTCTATTTTTTGGCATAAATTTGTGGTGCAAGGGTCAACCCACAAAAAGTTCCACTGATCTTCTGAGTCAGCAATGTGGTATCAGCGATGTGGAGCTTATTAACAGTGTGTTAAGGCACACATTGTGTAAAATAGAGTTTGATGTAATACACATACAGCATACACTGGACGACCATTTGGACCACCAGGTTGATGCTGAGACCCAGGATGGAGGCCAGTTATTAGTTAGTAATAATGCCTATGTTTCTGCAATTCTTCTGTTAGCTGGTTAAAAGGAAGAGTGCAGCTTTAGCTTGTCCAGGCAGGCACAGATTGGATATCTCATCCATATGGTGTGAGTCCACCCTGAGGAAAACCTGTCTGTTTGATGTGGTCTTGGCTAAAGACCCATCTCTGTTGCAACCACTCTTTGGCCCGCTAGCTTGACACACTACCAGCAAGTTACAGTGAAAACAATACAACACATATGACAACTCCCTGTCCAGAAATCATCATTGTCAATGACAGGAGGTTTGTTTCACTGATTCTGTTGATAAAAGACTGGAATAGGTGAGGGGCAGTTCTTTTCCAGTGTCTTTTTCTGCAGGACAAAGACATTATTCACTTGCCATAAATGTCAATGGTGGACCATTAACTAATACTGGCTAGAGGGCAAATTGACTGGAATAATGTGCAGTCTGTAGTGCCAGTCAGCCAAAAATAATGAAGAGAAAGGGTGAAAGAAAGATGGAAAGGGGATGCCTGTCTCTTTTAAGAAGAGACTTGATAATGTACTTGAAATGTTTCATGTTGAATTGCTTCAATAAATTGGCACTAATTAAATCTAATGGCCTGATGGTCTCCGTTTGAGATGAGCGAGAGAAAGCCTGTCTCTTTATTTTACCTCAGCCCTGTATTACACTTCGTCATGCTTTACTCTGTGTCCATAGACTTGAATAAGCCAATTGGATTTAAAAGCAGCTTTTAAAGAATTTTTTTATATGGCTCAGATCACGGGATTTTAAGATTTTGGAAGGATCTGGACATATGAGAAGACATTAATTTCCATTTGGGTCTTTCAGAGTGCTGATGTTGGTCTAGCTAGTATTTTATTGGATAAAAGAAAAGGGGCTCTTGGTCTAGTATGCCCACCAACTATAGTTTTTTGTGATAATTTCTGTAATAAATCAACTCCCCCCATTTCGGTATCCATGCTGGTCTTTCAAGTTTAATGTAAAGATTACATGGGGTCTCTTCTCAGTCTTCTGTAATGGGAGGAGTTGGGGTTCAGAAAAGAATAAGAGAGTGGATTTAACTCCACACAGCTGATCTGCCATGAGGAGTAAGTGTATGCAAGACAGGCTGTCTGGCTACTGAGATAGTTACTTATGTTCTACTCATTATTGTCACGGTTGGTGGAAATTTTGCTCGATACAATTTTACTTCCCTAGAAACAAAAAGATCTTGAGTTTATTTTATATTGCTGTATTATAATGCACTTTTTCTATTACAAAATCTTGTATTCTTCATAGTTGCATAGTTGGCTGTTCAAAGAAACTCCTACAAATCCATACCATAAAACTTTTAAATGAATCTGAATGACTGATATGTTTGACTGATTCTCACTGGAGCAATCATCTTCCTTGCTTCATGCTCCTTTTGTGAAGAAAGTTTCCCAATGCCAAATGCATACCAAAACAGTGTAACAAAATATACACGACTGCCTTTCAGACAAGACTGAGCCACAAATCCTGTTGACTCAAGCGTCTTCTGAGAAGTCCTGACACATCAAGACAAAGGAATGGTCCTGTTTGCAGCTTTCAGAGTTCACTTTTGATCAGGATGTTTGGGGTGATACATCATGATACATCATAAAATGGCCCAACAATCACAGAACAGTTGTTGCTCTCCATTAAAAGCCTCTCTAGTGTACATGCAACCTTCAGTGTTGGTGAGCTAGACTAGATGATTGGGCTGATGAGAAGAAGTCAACATAATAGGTATGGTAGAAATTACTAGGAATTCCGTTTGAGTGAAACGTTTCAAGGGTTTTGAGGATATACTGTAAACATTGGTGGCAGATTACAGTATTTATTTTTTAGTAAAATATTGTTTCATTATTTTACGGTTTGCACTGTAAATGATTGGCTAATGCATTGATTTACAGTAAACCACAAAAACCCATTGCATAGTAGGATATCTAATAGCTAAGGCTAAGGTTATGGCTTTGGAGCTACAGATCAGAAGGTTATGAGTTGAAATCACAGCACCACAAAGCTGCTTAGGTTGGGTCCTTAAACCTTCACTGCTCAGGTGTATTTTACCTCAGTCTTAAATTGCTTTGGACAAAAACTCTGTTGTCAGTAAATTAATGTATATTTTATAGTAAATATTTTATACGTAGGGTAGGGTTAGGGGTAGAGTTAGCAGTCGTACATTTTGTTCCAGCTTCATTCATATGAAATCCAATAAAATCCAATGTCATCACCAAGGTTCCAGAGCAAGTAGGAACTACTTTACTAATGCTTATGTTAATGAGAACAAAACACTCATTGTGCAGTAGCATATTCAGAATAAATAGCTAAAAGCAAGAAAACATGATACTGCTATCTTCCACTTAATTGTTACAAGTTTAACAAGTCATTCCATGTGCCCTACAATGGTTAAGTACATTATTAATGTTTTGTACTTTCTAAACCAAAAGCTAAATCTAGAGCTCTAAATAGGTTTTTTGTTTGTTTGTTTGTTTGTTTGTCAGTGGGAACCCTTAATGGCTCCATGCAGAACTCAACAACAGATATTTTTTCAGAGAGTGGAACAGAGAGTGGAACAAAGAACTATTAACTATAAAAAAAGGAAAAAATTAATTTCTGAAAGTGTAACATACACCAATGTCATCACTTGTTTGAATTCTTGAAGCTTGCATCATTTCAATTTCTTGACCTAGCACCTGTATGTGTGATTAGAACAATTTTAATTCAGCTTGGATTTGACATCGATACAAACACTTCTATAGAATTAAGTTAAGATTTAAGCAACCCAAGGCATGTATTCATCACATTAAGATATGAGAGAAAAATACAAGAACAAGATGTTGGTGGAAATCCCAAGCTGCCTTTATCAAATTCAGACCTCAAAACCACGCAGGCAATAAATATAGTCAACTTAGACCTAATGTGTTTTGTTAGTAAACAGTTCAGGAATAAAAACTCTCTATGGCCAGATGGATTTTACATGTACACATTGAGTAAATGGATTACATCCATAAAATAAATCTGTACTGAGGAATTCAGTAGAACTTCGTTTAATGTTAAAGGGGTCCATAACTGCAAAAATGTTTGAGAACCTCAGGTCTAAAGCAACCTGCTTGTTTGCTGTCTATCACCCCATTCATTGTGTGAGTTTAGTGGTTCAGAGTTGCTAGAGACCCATGATTCATGCAGCTCAACTTTCCTTCTAGTGACAGCAGAACATCTGATTTGCAGGTAACCTGAGTCTGTGTTTTCTAATCTCATGTGTCAGCCTGGACAGCAAGGGTTAATGCTCTCACAGCCAAAGCAATAGCACACTTACTGTGTTTTATGGCAGTAAAACAGCTCTTCTGAACATAAACAGCCAGACAGCAGGAAAAAAGCCATACTTAAATCATGTCTACTTGACTAACTAATTAACTGATAACAAATTATTGTTGCTTGATCAGAAGTGTAGTCAGGTGAAGTCAACAAACTAGGCAGGAATAAATATGACCTTTTGCAAATGTACAAGATGTTTGAAGTTTGAAATTAGCACAATATTTTCGAGCCAAATTTGGATAAGTTTAAGCAAATAAACTGTTAATTTAACTACATTGGCTAGTATTTTTTTACATTCCTGCCTGTTCAGTAAATGAGTGTGTACAGTACACGCACTATTCCATGTAATTGGGTATGATTCTTATAGTAGTTGTCTAGCGTGTTTTGTTAATTTACCCGAGTTTCCCTGCTGTCATAAAGTGATTTATCTGGCCTGTCTGGTCTTAGTTTCACTTAGTTTAGCTTCACCATTTGGAGTGGAAAATACCAGGTCAAGCAGTGACGGGAAAGACAGCATGCGTGTTAGTATTTTTAATGAGGAGCAAAATGCTTCATTGAAATGTGGTGAAGAGCCCAGCTAACACGCTAAAGTTTTGTGAAGACTGTTGGTGAAAATGAAGAAGCAGTAACTGTAGAAGCCTGTCATCAGTGTAAAAGGGTGGGTAATTTGGAGTGCTGTTCACCCAAAAAAAGGTGTGTTTATGTAGTCTATAAATGAAGACTGTATATACACATAACTAAAGTAGTCTTCTGGCATGTTTCTGAGACTGTGTTAGGGGTGCACGGTAGTACAGCTGGTCACACAGCCGTCTTAAAACTCCAGGGTCCATGGTTCAATATAGAGCTTGGGTTACTTACTGTCTGTGTGGAGTTTTACATGTTCTCACTGTGTCAAACTTTTAAAAACATGTTTGTATTGTGCATTGGCTATGTTAAGTTGCCTGTAGGTGTGTATGAGTATGCAAATGTGTGTGTGCATGGAGAAAATGGTATCCAAGGGTGTATTCCTGCCTCACAGTCAGTATTCCTGGGACAGGCTTAACCACTGACAAAGTGGTTATTGAATATAAAAGAATGAATAGATTAATTAATATAACCCCAATTCCAAAAAAGGTGGGACAGTAGGAATATGCAAAAAACAACAAAAATCGAACCCTACGATTAGTGGACAACCCGCACTACCAACTGCACCACAGCCGCCCTGCAACACCAAAGGTTGGGACAGTCGACTGTTTACCACTATGTAACATCACCTTTTCTTTTAATAACACTTATTAAGTGTTTGGGTGCTGAGTGAAGATACCAGTTGGTTAAGTTTAGCAAGCGGAATTTTCCCCCATTCGTCCATTATGCATTTCTTCAGCTGTGCAAATGTACAGGGCATTCATTGCCTTGTTTTGCACTTCATAATGCACCATA
The DNA here is from genome assembly GCA_012411365.1 of Ameiurus melas. Classification (NCBI taxonomy): domain Eukaryota; kingdom Metazoa; phylum Chordata; class Actinopteri; order Siluriformes; family Ictaluridae; genus Ameiurus; species Ameiurus melas. The sequence goes on from CM022768.1 coordinate 10,707,865, forward strand.
CACCTGCACTCTCTTCTTATGCAACCATGCACTTGTAATCCAGGCAGAATGTGGTTTGGTGTTGTCCTGCTCTGGATGGCAGCATATATTGCTCCAAAATGTGTACATATCTTTCTGCATTAATGATGCCCTCACAGATGTGCAAGTTACCCATGCAATGTGCACTGACACACCCCATATCATGACACATACTGGCTTTTGGACCAGACGCTGATAACAGCTTGGATTGTCCTTTTCCTCGTTTGCCATGATGGCTGTTTTGTACAAAAAGTATTTGAACCGTTGACTCATCGGACCACAAGACATGATTCCACGGTGCTACTGTCCATCTCAGATGAGACCGAGCCCAGAGAAGTCGGCAGCGCTTCTGGACAGTGTTGATGTATGGCTTCTGCTTTGCATAGTAAAGCCTTAACTTGTATCTGTGGATGCTGCGGTGAATAGTGTTGATTGACAAAGATTTACCAAAGTATTGCCGAACCCATATCAGGATCCCCATTACAGACTCATGATTGTTTTTTAGACAGTGACGTCTGAGGGATCAGAGATCACGCGCATTCAGTAGTGGTTTTCAGCCTTGCCCTTTACACACTGAGATTTGACCGGATTCCTTGAGTCTTTTAATTATATTGTGCACTGTAGAAGGTGAAATGACCAATATCCTACCGATTTGTCTTTGGGGAACGTTGTTCTCAAAGTGTTGGATTATTCGCTGACGAATCTGTTGGCAGATTGCCGAGCCTCAACCCAGCCTTGCTCTTGAAGGATTAGGCCTTTTTTGGAGGCTCCTTATATACTATGATTAGATTATTGCCTCACCTGTTTCACATCACCTTCTTATTTCAACTTGTCACATTGGTATTAGTCCTAAATTATCCCGTTCGAACTTTTTTGGAATGTGTTGTATGCATCAATTTCAAAATAAACGTTTATCTTAAAAAAAAAAAAAAAAACTATGCAGTTGATTAGGTAAAACATGAAATAGTGAAATAGTTTGTCTTTATACATTTTTTTTTGTTTAAATACAAGTCAAATAACATTTACAAACCACTCCTCCTTGTTTTTATTAGTATTTTTCATACTGTCCCAACTTTTTCGGAATGGGGGTTGTACATATATTTATTTATTTATTTTTATATTCTAGATATTTAACACCTACAGTACAATACAGTTAAATTTGGAGTGGTGATGTTTTGAATAAAGAAAATGTTGACTGTATACTTCATTCAGAAAACAATTTACTTTTGTGCCTGGTTAAATTGGTTAAGTTAAATTGTGTGCTGCTTGAGGAATTTAGTTTTAATCAATAAATGATCAATGATTCATGCAGCAGTTGCCCAATTTCTAGGTCTCCACTCATGCTTGTGTCTCTTCTGTGTGTGTGTGTCAGCTGTTGGACAGAAAAGCAGTATTCGTGGACCGAGCCCAGGAGGGCGTAGGGCTGCCATGGAGAGGGAGCAGGCCTTTGTGAGCACTGGCTCCAGTGTTCCTGCCACCAGCAACCCCATCATCACTTCTAGCACCAGCATCAACAGCAATAGCCAGGGAATGACGTATGTCAGCTCCAGTGTCAGTTCCAGTGTCAGTGCCAGCAGCAGACAGCAGACTCTGCCACAGATTTCAGTGTACGGAGGAATCTCTGACAGACAGACAGTACAGGTAGGGTGCACAATATACACATAAGTTTCAGCTAAACTCATGAGTAAAAGGTTTCCCAATAGTACAACCAGTGATTTCATGTTAGAACGATGGTTCTACACCTTGATCTTATGGTTTTATCAAAATGAGAATCTGGATGTTCTTGATGCACCCCCTGAGCTTCTTATTTTTCCATGTAGGTGGCCATCTTTGTGTGTGAACTTTTTATATTTGGGAACTATATGATATTTGTGAAAGAAAAGTTCGCTTTTTAAAAAGAAGGACTCTTCTAGTAACCAAATTCCTGTCGTGCACCTCTGCTGCCCTCTATAGGCAGACAACCAACATTACTCTTTAGTTTTCCATCTCTGAATGTTAGTGGAGCATCCTAACAGATGACAGAAAGAATTGTTTATTTACTTATTTATTTATTTATTTATTTATTTATTTATTTATTTTATATATGGGCACAGTTCCCTATTAATATTTTATATTCAAAAAAGTGTTAATGATGTGGTATTATATTAATTAGGTCCACCTATAAAGAAATATAAACTTATAAACAGTGTATAGACAACAGAGTAATACAAGTCAAATATTAAAACAAATTACAATCAAAATTTTGATTGCAATCAAATAATGATGTCTAACAATAGTAAAAAAAAAAGTCAAATAATAAGAAATGCCAACTAATAGTCAACTAATAATAATAGAAGTCAAATAATAAGTAATAGCCAAATAATAAAACAAAACAGATTACAGTCAAATAAAAATACAAGTCAAAAAATAATCAAATAATAAGATGCGCCAAATAATAGTCAATAAGATAGATAGATAGATACTTTATTGATCCGACAAAGCATGCACTCCATAGCATTTTATCATTCTTTTCTTTTTGTTGAAGTGGAAATGTTCTGATCATTGGTATTTTTAAGATATCTGAATTGTGAATTGCTTTTAATAATTACAAATCTTTTTGATTTGACTTTTTGAGATTGAGATGTTGTGTTGAGCTCTGTAAAATATTAAGGTCGGTTCTGTATGGCTTGAAAAAGTGGCTTGGCATTCAGACCCCACTATGAGGATTGTGAACATTATTAAAGCATTCATTATTCATTAGGAAATGTTCATTAGGAAATGTATTCAGGCATCTAAGATTTCATATCTGGTTGTGTTGGTCATTAATTGATCCAGTTTTGACAAAAGATTTGGTGTTGTTGTGATGCTGAGACTGACCTGTAGATCTGAATTGGGCTGTCTGTTATATTTGAAACATCCAAATATAAGTAGCGTATCAAGTAAGAAAAATATTATCTAATCTGTAAAGCTTAATTGAAACTATATTGCAGATATATTACTGTATTTCCAAAAGGTATTGGGTGTATAATTTGGAAAATCCTCTATTCTATAGTTTAGTGATAGCACATTATTAACAATTTTCTGTTGTCTTCTGCTTATGTAGTGACAAAAAATAATTGTACTCAAAATATTTTATTGCTTAATGGTGCAAAACAAAAGGCCATGTCACATTTAAGGTTAAGTTAAATTAATATTTAATGTATAAAGGTAATTATTATTCAGTGGAATTTTAGATGATCATACTGCTCACTCTGTGCTTCTGTTAAACCATCTCATAATGGGTACATCTCAATCCGCTCCCTAGCTCCCTAGGTCGTGAATCAGTATATGGTGCACACGAGTTGGTGCACTGGATCACTAAACATTGGGGCGCTGATAACTCAATTTCCGGTGACATGACTACATAGTCGCATTGTAAAACATCACCACTGGCATTTATCAACAAAAGGCAGGACTGATATCTTTCTGACATTATATATCATATAAATATAGCTAGCTAGTGGATTTTAAAAAATAAAAACATAAAGTATATAATATATATATATATATATACATACACACACACATATATATATATATATATATATATATATATATATATATATATATATATATATATATATATATATATATATATATATATATATATATACACATATGTATATACAGTGCCTTGCGAAAGTATTCGGCCCCCTTGAACTTTTCAACCTTTTGCCACATTTCAGGCTTCAATCATAAAGATATAAAATGGCAAGAAGAAAGCCATTTCTCAACGTTTGGTGTGATGTTTGGTGTGTCTCCCAGGTGGCTTGTGGCAAACTTTAGACGAGACTTTTTATGGATATCTTTGAGAAATGGCTTTCTTCTTGCCACTCTTCCATAAAGGCCAGATTTGTGCAGTGTACAACTGATTGTTGTCCTATGGACAGACTCTCCCACCTCAGCTGTAGTTCTCTGCAGTTCATCCAGATTGATCATGGGCCTCTTGGCTGCATCTCTGATCAGTCTTCTCCTTGTCTGAGCTGAAAGTTTAGAGGGACGGCCAGGTCTTGGTAGATTTGCAGTAGTCTGATACTCCTTCCATTTCAAAATGATCGCTTGCACAGAGCTCCTTGGGATGTTTAAAGCTTGGGAAAGCTTTTTGCATCCAAATCTGGCTTTAAACTTTTCCACAACAGTATTACGGACCTGCCTGGTGTGTTCCTTGGTCTTCATGATGCTCTCTGAGCTTTCAACAGAACCCTGAGACTATCACAGAGCAGGTGCATTTATACAGAGACTTGATTACACACAGGTGGATTCTATTTATCACCATCAGTCATTTAGGACAACATTGGATCATTCTGAGATCCTCGCTGAACTTCTGGAGTGAGTTTGCTGCACTGAAAGTAAAGGAGCCGAATAATTTTGCACGCATCACTTTTCAGTTTTTTATTTGCTAAAAAAGTTTAAAATATCCAATAGATTTCGTTCCACTTCACAATTGTGTCCCACTTGTTGGTGATTCTTCACAAAAAATGTAAATTTTATATCTTTATGTTTGAAGCCTGAAATGTGGCAAAAGGTTGAAAAGTTCAAGGGGGCCGAATACTTTCGCAAGGCACTGTATATATATATATATATATATATATATATATATATATATATATATATATATATATATATATATATATATATATATATATATACTATATATATATATACTATATATATATACTATATTTATATATACTTAAAAGTTGTATATAGAACATCAAATAAAGTTCAAAATCGCCAGTGTAAGTAATCATTTGAGAGCTACAAGAACAATAACAAGCTACGTACATTTGCAGATGTTGGCTGAGAGTTTCTCCACCACTTTTTTTCGAGCTGAAAGGCGTCAGGAAATATGACGTCATTTCCAATAAGGGAACATAGTGAGCGTCGATTTTTTGCAGTGCATTGTGGGATTTTTTAGGGAGCAAATATTCCAGTGCACTTGAAAGATCTTGTGATTGAGACATCCCTTAGTTGTGGGTTGTTTGTAGTTATATGTTGTGTGGTACACCAGGTGGCATTATACAGAAAGAATACATAATATACTGTATAATGAATAATATGAAGAGTGACACCTGCATTACAGCATGATATACATTATCAGTTATATATAGCACATTATTAGAGTCATATGAGGCATTATTAAAGTTTAGAAGAATGTGAGCTTATCTTGTTCTGTGTGTGTGTGTCAGGTGATTCAGCAGGCCCTGCACAGGCAGCCCAGTACTGCAGCTCAGTACTTGCAGCAGATGTACGCAGCACAGCAGCAGCACCTCATGCTGCAGACCGCTGCCCTCCAGCAACAGCACCTGAGTTTAGCTGCAGTGCAACAGGTTACACACACACACACACACACACACACGGACACACGTGCACACACTTCAATAAGGATTCAAATGTACTCAGACCTCAGCTCTTGTATTAATAACTGTATTAATATACTTTACTGATTAACTGTATTAATATACTTTTTATAATGTGTAGTAATTACTAATAATTAATGTGCTTCATTATAAAATATTTTGTTTAATCTTGCATTCTTCTCTATGTAAAGTACTGCCCATGTAAAGATGATGATGGTTATTATTGTTGTTTTACTGTAGTTTGCTTATATATTAATGTACACTTCGAGACAAAAAAAAGTCCCTCAAAGGTTCTTTGGATAGTTATGGTCTTGCTATCCTAGGAATCCTATCTAATAAGGAACTAAATGAATTCCCCCTATATATGGAGAATTTTGGGACACCCTGTAGTTTATTTGCTTTTTCCTTCTATGTAAAATAAACGGAAAGAAAAATGTTTTTGATGAAAATAATTATTTTTCTAGCAATTGTTACATACATAAACATTTTCAAGCATGAGAAATATTACTACCTTGAACCATGTTTTCATTATGTTCCTAAAGTCAATGATTCTCTTTCTTATATTTAGGAACCCCAAACAGATCATTCCCTTTAACCTCCACTCAGCACTGTGGGATCTTTCCTCAAAGGTCTAGCAACCAGCTTGCTTGTTGCTTAGATTGAAAAACAGGAAGTCAATTACTGAGGATTTGAATGTGTTTGAGCATGAAACAGAGCTCAAAACAGGGCTGAACCCTACAGATAAAGTATATATTTGGAAGCATATGTTATACAGTTTAATTACAACTCCTTTGTAGAAAATTTATAATGCTATTACTGATACGTTTAGATATTTCCTGTGCCAACTCTGAATGTTTATCACACTTGTTCATTTTGCCCAAAGTATCACACTCACCCAACACATAAAAAATATATATTATTATTAGCAAAACCACATCCTGTACTTCTGGGTAATGAAAACAAGACAATTACCATTACGGAGCCCCGACGGAATTATTTGCTTCACATCTGCTGCTACTATAAGCTCATCAAGCTCAGCCTCAGGCATATCAGATCATTTTGCCGTTTCAAAAATGAAATACAAAAAATGTGAGATTTTTGGTTTAGCTGCTCAACAGTGTTGTATAATTGCATGATTCACTTTTAGCTTGATCTGTAGATTAGCATGCCAGGCTGTGAGAAGAGATCTGTTTCCTGCCATGCTTGTTTACTTTGTGTGTGGAGTCTTTATGTTGATTAATGAGAGTCGGCATTGACTTATGACCCCCTCTCTCTCTTTCACACTTTTTCTCTCTCTTATTCAGGCCAGCATTGTAGCAGGAAGACAGAACTGCACTCAGAATGGAGCTGCATCTCAGCAGGCCTTGTCTTCTCAGACCACTGTAAGCATGATGAATCCTGGCACTAATGTCTCTTTCAACAAGGCTTCAGTTCCCTGGAGAAAATGACAATAACAGTATCATTCTAGCATACTGCTCTGTAACCACATAGTGCAGCTGTACAAGGCCCATATAGTATGATATATTGCCTTGCATAAGTATTCACCCCCTTGAATTTTTCCACATTTTGTAGTGTTACAATCTGGAACGGCAACTGATTGGCATTATTTGCCATGAACTATAAGTACAAAATAGCCTATAATATTGAGGTAGCAGCAAATGTTTGAAAAACTACTTTGAATTAAAAATTTACTAATTCAATTAATTCATGGGATTATTAAAAGATTCGATTATACACCCTGCATTAGTATGAAACCCCTAAATTAGCTTTGGTGCTACCAGATGCCATTACATATCACTTAACTGGTTGAATAGAGTAGACCTGAATACAATTAAAATGTTGCATAATCTCAATATATAAGTACACCTGTCCCTAGAGGAATCCAGAGTTTTTTTGGAGAGGATACCTAAACACCATCATGAAGACCAAGGAGTTATCAAAATACTTCTGTAAAAAGTTCTGTAAAGAGTATTTCTCAGGGTTTGGTTATAAATAATATCCAACCTTTCATCGTCACAGAGAGCACCATTAAATCCTTTATTAAAAAATGGAAAGAATATGGCACAACCATGACTCTGTTTAGAGGATACCGTTCACCAAAAGTAAATAAGGAGGTCATTAGTCAGAGAAAACGTTGGGGAAGAATGTCATTTTTGATTCTTGTTATTTCTGGTTCTTTCAGTTAGAAACAGACAATTTATGATGTTTGGTATTGCCAAGGAATATTCTAGTGTGGACATGTTGACTTGAAAGTGAGCCTTTTAAAGGGAACACTAAAGTCAGTTGGAGTGCAATTGTTTAGTACGTGCAACTATATAACACAAATTCAAAACTATAGCTGTTACAATCTAGCAATAAAAGAGTTAGGTTGAGACAAATATATGTAATTTCTCACCATACCTTAAAAAGCAACTACCGGTTCCTTACACTTTTTCTGAGGTTTTTTTTGTTTTTTATATGTTCAGATGGATACTGAGGCATTTGTTTGTTTAGTTTGAGCTATGCCATGTTAAATTCAATAGAGTTCAATTCAATTAAAGTTCATTTCTATAAAGCTTTTAACAATGGACTTTACCACAAAGTGACCCAAAGCTTTACTGAAATATATAAGTTCAGGATATAAATTTAACTTTGTAAAGAGCAAGCGATTTTTATGCAAGCAAGTAATGAGCAAGCAAGAATTTATGCAAGCGGTATTCTTTTGCATAATTTACTGATTGCCCCAACAACTGCCTTTGGACTTCTAAGTGTGTTCACTGGTTTTCTCATTAAAAGGAATCTTTTTTTTAAATAAAGTTTTACAAATGGTGCTAAATAGACATCACATGGAAAAGATGTTGGAGTATTCCACTGATCTCAAACAAATTATTAGTGAGGCAAGAGTACAGCCTAACTTTCTCGCTGTTAGGAGCCAACATCAGTACAAACAGCTGCAGGTCTAACCATTTGTAGGAAGATATCAAGTGGCCACAATTAAGAACAAGACTCGATCTCAAGGGTAGTACTCAGGAATTTCCATCATTATGGACCTTAACTTAGAGATCTATACTGACACACTAAGCTTCCACTCGTCTTTTTCTTCAGCTCAAACTGACCAGCTCTCCTGCAGCTGCAGCTCAGCTGATCAGCAGAGCACAGGGGGTGAATTCCTCACCAGTCAGCATTACCCAGCAGGCAGTGCTCCTTGGAAACTCATCCAACCCTACTTTCACTGCCAGCCAGGCACAGATGTACCTGCGTGCACAGATGGTAGGTCAATTATCACAAAAAACAACATAAACATAACCTTAATAATATTATTGTAACCCATTGAAACATACAGATGCAGTTATAAAGCATGCATATGTAGTCCCTGATTTACTAAGAGCCCAAAAAAATTTGATTAATCTGAGTGTGTAATCAGAGAAATTGCATGCACTGTTAATGTTTCTGTTGCAGGCAATTTACACTGAATAGTGGCATCAGAAGCAATCTTTAAATTATGTTTTGTGTGCATCATAAATCATAATTGTAGTAAACTTAATATAATATGCATAAATTGGTGGTATTTTGTCTAAACTGGTGAAAACAAGCTTCCACAAATTGAATACCTGTCCTTTGGTTGTAATAATGTGCCCTCACTGTCACCATTCAGGTTTAGTAAATCACAATTCAAATGCTAAATTAATCAATTGACAAATACACAAAATGTACAAGAAATGCTTATATGACTATGCAGACCTTCATAGATCCTGTAAATCAGCATTTTGTGCATGTTTACACATTCAAAGCTTCAGTGAAACAAGAGTTTTAATGTAATTACAGATAGTGATTCATTATATAAATTATTCCAGGGTTTGTTGTTAGTATTATATAATAAGATTATAAGAGATGCAGATTTTTTATATATATATATATATTTTTTTTTTATATATATATATATTTTTTTTTTTTTTTTTTTTTTCTTTTTTATGACAGTTTCTAGTTAGTTTGTTAAGTGTTTTCCCAACTGTTTTTTTTTTTTTTTTTTTTTTTTAGCTCATAGAGTAGAAATAGAAGTACCATGAGGCATTTCCAGATTTTATAGTGGAAATTTATCCACGACATGTCCTTGGGTTGGTCAACCACATTTACCACACTGACTCAATCCAGAACTTTCTCATAGCTATTTTAGAAAATAAATGAGAACCTGAATGGCAAATCAACAATTTTTGTTGAAAAATTGTCCAAGGACATAAAATATACAAGGATTTGGAAAATTATCCCAGAGTATGAAGGATGAATAGGTAATAGCAGAATGTGCAATTGGATCCTGTCATCATTGAGCTTATGATGCGGTTCGCTTTAAATAGCATCTTTAAAATAGATGGTCTTATTCTTTAAATGACTATATAGTGTATGCTATTTCAGCAGTAATAATTCCATGTTTTCCGCAATATTAAGGCAAGACCGAAAAATTATTTACACCACTCTATTGTACAGGCACAAACCACAATAGTCTTGTGGTGTTTTCATGTAGAGACAAAAACAGCACATTTTGGTATGATTTTCAGGCACAGCAAAATAGCCTTGTGCAAGTAGCTAGGAGCCTAGGCCGTGCTGTTCCTTTGTCCCCCCAGCTCATATTCACTCCGACCGCAACAGTCGCTGCAATCCAGCCTGAGGCCTCATCGCAGTCCGTCCACCTTGGGTCAACCAGCCCACAGGTACCTGAAACTTGTGCTGAAACCACACAACTACACCAATATATCTAAACAACATATCTCAATGCTTAAGTGTTTCTAAAACTCATCCCAGATGCAGAACCTGGTGTTATGTAGCCAGCAGGGGGCAGTGGCCTCCTCCTCGTCCACTCCTCAGCCCCAACTTCATGGGCTCAGTGTAAAGCAAAGCAGTGGAGGAGCAACTCAAATAGCTTATCCCAGCTTGCCTGTGCCCCAGCTAAAGAGTCCCAATGCTCAGGCTCAGGGTCAGCAGGGAGTGAAGACCGGCTTGGTGGATGCTTCATCAGAGCATGCAAAGATGAATGATGGTGTCAGTGAGATGAGTGCACGTGTGATCAGTGTGAGCCACAACATGAGCACAGCAAGCAACCATCCCCTCATCAATACAGGTAAGAAAGATATCGACTCATATCAATATGCAGAATTACAAATCTTTTTGTCATTCTGCACTGTTACTGTTCAATTAAATGAAATGAAATTAGATTATATCATAAGAAAACATATTTTTATTGTGCATGTTTTGTTGGCAAGAATATTGTGTTAGACGGAACCCTTTGACCCTCTAGTAAAAGATGGTATGCTCTAGATATTTCGCTCGATGAGACTACAGAGGAGGGAAAAGAAGGAAAAATCTCTGAGTGGGAAAGCAGCTGGCCTTGAGGCCTGGGTTGAAAGAGGACATGGTGGGCAGCAATAGCTGTATGTCAGCACATTTGCTCTGAGAAATAGAGAGAGAGAGAGAGAGAGAGAGAGAGAGAGAGAGAGAGAGAGAGAGAGAGATGCTCTCAATTCTCACTCGAAGGATATCATTTAACACTGAGACAGATGTACCGCCTTATGTGACCTTTGAGAACAAATCTCCCCCACATGCCATTTGGAAAAGACGAGCCTCCACAGTTGCAAACAATGCAAGCGCTTTGTTATCAGTAGACACACCGAAGACTTCTGTGCAAATGTTTAACTTTAGATCTACCCTAGATGTACAGATAATGTTAAGGGATTGCATTCTGAATTCATGTTGTGAGTCATGAGTCACTTTGACACCCATACTTTTCATTATGAGAAAAGGAGTAGCATATGTTCCCATAAGCTCTATGTGTCATTCTCTATTTTCTCAGCATGCAAAGCATTATTTAAGGGAAGAACATTCATGCCACCAACAATCTTTTAGCGTTGACTTGTCATCATTTTCTGTAACAGAGGTGTAGGGAGTAATGAGTAACGATAATCCAATCTAAAAAGAAAATGAAATGAAAATTAGCTTTAGTCTGCACTGAAAGTGATTTTGTTTCCCTGTTTGTGTGTATGTGTGTGCAGTACTGAAATATCTTGCATTTTTATAGAAAATCAACCTTATGGTGTATGTGAGTGGATGTTAAAGTGGTTTAAGGAGTCTGTGAAGCATAGCCAGGGGGTCAATGATCTTTTGCAGTTGGGGAAATCACAAGCCACAAGTGGCAGAGATACACAGTACTGTGCAATAATCTTAGTCACATGCAAGGAAATGATGTAGATGCCTTCAGAAATAATTAAATTAAATGTTTCTACAAAAATAATACTAGAAAGAGCAATAAACAGTTATAAATGAAACAAAGCTCATATTTGGTGTAACGACCATTAGCTTTAAAAAAAAAAAAATTAGTAGTCTCAGGTACAGTTAGTGCAGTTTTATAAGGACATTAGCTGATAAGTTTTATTGAGCATCTTGCAGAATCAGCCACAGTTCTTCTGGAGACTTTGACTGTTGCACTTGCTTCTTATTTTTGCACCAAAACCCAGCAGCCTTCATTGTGTCTCATCACTTAATATACTACTTTCTTTACTAACATACAAAAATATTTTCTGTAACATTTAATTTTGTTTGGTAATCATAAACTAATGTTTTTGTACTGATTCGATAAGATTTCATAAAGTCATAAAATAAAAATATATAACAACGTTTGTACTAAAAAAGAAAATAAGGTGCCAAATACTTTTGCACAGTACTATATATCAGCCATTCAACAAATATTAATCTTCGTAAAGTCCTCATTCACAACCACATACATTTAAAATTCTTCTGAAATACAAATGGCATGTTTTTTGATTTACCAACATTTTAAAGATGTGTTGCTATTTGGCAGATCTAAGTCAATATCCCATTGATTTGGTCACCTTTCTAAATGTTACGCAATTGTCAGTGGCCTGTTTAGCTCCATAGAGTTACTATTTCTCCAAGTGGTCAAAAATAGAAACTGCAACAAACACAGAGGCTCATTATGGTGGGAATCACTCTGTCCCATGCTCGCTTTATCAATGTTTTGTCTATGACTAGGAGAAGAGCAGCAGAAAGGACTGTTAATGATAATACCTCTTCTGTGATCGTGTCACACACTGTGGCAATGGCAATTTTTCTTTTTAGTCCTTTCCCTGTTTAGAAAGGATGTGATAGTGTAGAAGTTTAATCATATCTTTCTAGCTACATAACTAGACAGACCAGCCACATTTTTTCAAAAATTAGGCAAATAAACCCGTGAGGAAGCTGTTCCATTAAATCAGCTAAGGGTTATTTTACCTTTAGACTTACTGTTGCTATGTTATTCTTCTGTGCTGGGGTACTGACTTTTAGACCACACTACACATTGTTTCTCTCATTGTAAATTGGTATACATATCTAGTTTGTTCAAGTTCATTCGAGTCTTGTCAAAGTCTTGACTGCCTATTATGGGTTTGCTCTACAAATTCACAAGATAGCCAATATTCAAGCATGATAGCCTCTTTACATTTTGTTTGAGGTTATGCCGTTATTTAATGTTTTCCTACCCCAGAATCTAAGGTTACAAACTGCTTATTATTATTGAGTTCTTAAAGTTATTATCCTGTTTGAGTGGTCAGTTGAATTGACTATTTGAATGAGTTTAATCCCAACCACAAAAGAAAATCTTATAAATAATGTCAACTTAACTGATGTGGAAAGTTGTTAATGAAAAACATGAAAAACTCCATAAATAACCAAAACTATGATTGTACACATTTATGTAATGAACCTAATATTTTTGTTCATTTGAGTGGTTGGATTAGTTTTCATAAAATAAATCTGTACTAAAGGGGTCTGTGAAATATATTTTATAATCAAAATGGGTCCTTTTACTGCAGAATGGTGAGAACCCTTGGAAAAGTGCTATTGCAATAGTGCCTCAAAGATGCACCATATTATTTTGGTATTAATCCAGAAACATTCAGAAGTGTGTGCCAAATGTGTGCCAAATATACATATTGAATGATGCGTATATGTATATTATATGTAGGTAGTTTGCAATATCTAAGTATTCTAAGCTGAAATGCTTGCACAAGTAATAAACTCTAAGGTTAATAGTTATGTTTATGCAATTTGAAGGATAGTAGAAACTGACCAATCTTATAGCAAACTCAATCGTAAGTTGAAAGCAGAAACTAAAAACAAACTAGGTGAAAGTCTTGACACTCGTATATCTCACAGCCTTGCTTCCTGCTTCATAAACTCGTTCCATTACTTTCATAACACATCATCAGTCATGGTCATATTAATAGAAGTGAGCTGCCACTCAAGACAATCCAGGCCTCAATTACACTCCACTGAACAAGTTTAAACGGGAACCACAAGAAGGTTTTATGTGTTTTTTTTGAGGGAGCATTACAGATCGTGTCGCAAGTACTGTATCATGCTGACATATTTCCTGTCAAATAAACTTAAAAGAGGAACAGCAAAGTATTTCAGCTTAACGAGTTACAGACATACAGATGACTACATTTTAAAAGATTAGACAATGGTACTCTTTATTATTTTTGAGCAAAATCAGCATTTCAGTAGTTTTCAGTGCATTGATCCTAAAGATTAAAGACACGTGTTAATAATAATTACATGATTCCCATGTAAAAATATATACATTTTAGACATTTAACATGTTATCTTTCATATATTTTCACATTTGGACACGTGTGTGTTTTTTTTCTTCCCATGATTCATTTACTGAGTTACACGGATCATGTGAAAAATAAATGAAATAAAATACCAAATAAAACTTTAAGTTAAATTAATAACATTTTGATTTGTGATGATATGTTGTTGTTGTTTTTTTTTTTTGTATTACACTACATGAGCTGCACTTACACATTTTTTCACATAATCACATTAATTCAGATATGTGAAAAAAAAACATTATCACATACGATCATATGAAATATATGTGTGGGTGGTCATCAAGTATAATCATCTAACTTGCTAAAGAAACCTAACAGAAAGATTAAATACAGAAAGATTAAAAAAAAAGCTTTCTAAGATTAAATACCTAATAATCTCTTCATAAGTGTATAGTACGTAGCTTGGTGGACTGTATTACAATATTATAACTTCACTCAAAATAAACCCCGTCCGGTTCCTTCCTGGCTCACCAAAAAAAAATGTGGACTGTTACCATAGTGTATGTACTAAGTTTAGAGAGGAAGTGCCTTCAGAAACACTAACACAGTGAATCTACAGGGATGTGTGTGGAAAGGGGCATTTTGTACAACCCATATTTTCTTCATGAGGAACTCATTAAACATTAAAAAAAAAAAAAGCTCATAGCCAGCAGCATAAACCACACTATAGCATTTGGACCATGATTGGAGTGAATAAGCAGGACCAGACGTTTTTGCCACTGATCCCCCCCTGAGCCTAGATATGAGAACAGCTCTATAGTGTAAGCACGCTTAGGTGGTTGGAAGAGCTGAGCATATCAGATATTGCATACTCATATACTACTGTGCCATATATGCAGAAGCACAAGACCTTCAGGAGTGTCAGTCAAGTCTATATGAAAACAATATTTAGGCTTACACTTAAAAGTATTATTGTGTACTCAGTGAATAACCGTGTTAATCTTTGGTTGCATTTCTGGTAAGGAAAACTGGAGTGACCCTTAATGCAACCGCAAGCGGAAACTATATGGGTAGACTATTTTTTGTACTGCTACTGTTTCTATTTTCACTGAAACATAACACATATAGTGAAAATTAATTGCTATTCTCTGGCATTTTCCCTCCGAGTCAGGAAGTCCTACAGACTTTTCATTTTTCTTTAAAAGGTTCCAGGCTGGGTGCCTAAAGAACAGGAGGCAATTATTTATTAACATGCATGCAACTTAAGCCTTCCATGTCTAAAGATACGTCCCATCCGATCCAGAACATCATGCACATTCTGTATCAAAGGTATGAGGCATGTATATACAAAGCCAGCATCTCAAGGGCTTATCAAACCCTGCTTTTAACCCCAGGCAGAGGGACCTTTCATACTTTAGTTATTTAGAAACTTGGTTAGCACTGTATGCCAATTGTGTACGATGTGAAATGATGCAGTGTTTGAATATATCACATATTCCAGTCTGAAGCAAGAGTCAGATATAACAGAAATAATTTCATTTCAAATATTATAGATTTATCTCTTAAGATGATTCCAACGTGATTGACATTCCATGTACACAGCACAAAAAGAAGCTACCAGAGCATGACTGAAAGACAGAAGAGGTAATCTGCTTTTGGTAAATATAGTAATGAATACAGCTGGTGCTTTACAGTTGGATGTGATGTTCTTTATGAAGCTGACAGTATAGAGAGCTAAACACTGCTAAATGAACCCATTAACCCATTAAGTCAATACTGCTGAACAATGAAAGCACCACCTCAGGGGATCCCTCAGGCGTCAGATCCAAAACACAGCACTAAGTGCTCTGCCTCATTTTTAATCTAGCCCTGTTCATATTGATTCAAAGCTCTCACTAGCCCAGGCAAATGCTAGCATCTCAGTTTTAAAATAAATAAATAAATAAATAAAGACCTCATATTTTTCTTGTTCTAGTCAAAGTGAGATTTGATTGCTTTAAGTGAATGGCAATAAGAAAGGCAATGAATATGTTTTATAATATAACCCAGCTTTGCCCTTTTGACTTCCATTAAAATCTCAACTGCTGTACTTAGCTAGTTTTCAGCACTGCAGATACAGAGCTTAAAACACTAGCATTATAATGAGAGGGTGGACCAGCTGAAAGCAATGAACACCCTACTGCTTTCTAAAAGATTCGGGCTCATTATGATGGTGGTATTTGTGTGTGTCAGTTGCCTCAGTATCAGAGTCATTTATGAATTTATTTATGAAGGAGGAAATCCACTTTTGAGTAATGGAGGGTGTGGTACACAACAAAAGCTAACGAGCTGCAATTGAGTGCAAAAGTTTGCACCCCCCATGGTTTTTGAATGAAAAAAGGAAATTAACTCCAAAGAAATAAATTCAAGAAAAATGGAGCAATGAAACGAGGGTATATTCTGCAACAAGACAACGATACAAAATTTTTAGAAAAACACGTAGGAAACATTAACACAAATATATATATATATATATATATATATATATATATATATATATATATATATATATATATATATATATATATATATATATATAATACACACCACACCACACACAAATATATATATATATATATATATATATATATATATATATATATATATATATATATATATATATATATATATATATATATATATATATATATATATATATATATATATATATATTTTTTTTTTTTTTTTATCTGTTTTATAACAACCCACTTAAGACCAGATAAGGTGGCAGTAACAAAGGCAAAAGGGTGAAATCATTTTATTCATTTTTCATTATTAATATTATATTTGACTACTTTTAACATTGAACATACTAAATGTCTTGTTGCTATAAATTACATTTCCTTGCACACAAATGTAAATTAAGAAGAATATCTAGTAGTGTGTATCCATGGTGTATACTAAAAAAATCTCAGTGTATAAATATGTCAAGGACATCCTAAAGCTTCCACTGGTATGCTGACTATATTTATTTAGTCTCTACTGTCTCTGAATAGGCTTTGCTATGTATTTGTCACCATTCATTAAAACTGAATTCTTGTCTTGCACATGAAAATCCGTTTTTATATAACTGCTTACTTTGAATTTGTTTATGTTTTTAGCATATGCGCAAATTCAGACCCATCATCTGCTCCAACAACAAAAGCAGCAGTTTGTGATCCAGCAACAATCTCAGCTTTCTCAGCCCAGCATCCATCCCCAAGGCCAAGCTGTGCAAACCATGGCCATCCAACCTGCTTTAGCAGGCCAACAGTGTGCCATCCCTGTTCTGCGAAAACCACCCGCTCAGCAAGCCGCTATCTTCCATTCGACCGTGAGTCCTAGGATGCTCAATGGTCAGTCTCCCTTATTAAATTCCAGCAAAGTCAAACAGGTGAAGCTAAAGGCCGTCAACCTCCATTTCCAGCCTCCGACATCCCAAGTAAGACAGGTTCAAACATATTTCTGACTTATTTACATGGCTCACTGATTTAGCCTTCATTTCTGAGCTTCCTGTTCTGATGCTGAATTACAGACTGCAGTGACGACGCAAGATAATGGTGATACGGACAACGCCTTTTCTCCTACAGTAAAAGATGGCTGCCTTGGCCAAAGTGAGCTGCAGACGCTATCCCAAGCAATGCAAGAGCCAGCCCGGGTTGAACAATGCTTATATGATCACAGCCAGCTTACAGTGAACTCAGAAGGTAGTCCTATATTCTATGTCTATGAATTCCATATCTATAAATTAAATGAATTTTAATTTGATTAGTTGAAGATGGAACAGCCATATTAAACTGGATTTCTGCAATTCCTAATGCATATCATAAAGTCACTGCAACACAACTCATAAAGAACATTAATCTGTGTAAGAAAAATCCCAAACTAAAATCACGACAGTGCCAAGCTAGGTCTAAATGGCCAGGAGGCACAGTGGCTACTGTGTCACTGCCATCTGTAGGCTTGCCATGCTAAACAAAAAAGCCCTCCCTGCTCTTGTCACTCCTCTCAAGTGGAAGAGTAGATCTGTCACGCCCCAGTGTCTATTGTCCAGTCAAGGCACTTGCTAGGATGTGACAGCTTTTGCCATAATTAGGGTGAGGGGCGCAGCTTTGTTATTCCCAGTGGGCTCTGAGAATAAAGGTGGACACACTTTATCTGTCTGGCAGGTGTAGCTGAGGCCTATGCACTCAGACATTCAATTATGAAAGATGAGTAATTGCTCTTTTATGAAAGCAATGATCCCTAATTGTTTTAGGACGTAGTCTGGAAAGGCCTTTTTTGTGCATTCGGTTAAAAGATTAAATATCATTAATCATGTCAAGCTGGCCAGCATGGGTCAGGAAAGCTGTGTTTGAAATATCGATATATGTCTTTATTACATATTGTTGTTGTATGAATACTGTTAGGTTTCCTGGATACACATTAAGATTGAGAATATGCAGGCAAAACTGTGTGTGTGTGTGTGTGTGTGTGTGTGTGTGTGTGTGTGTGTGTGTGTGTGTGTGTGTGTGTGTGTGTGTGTGTGTGTGTGTGTGTGTATAAGATTTCAGCCTGGGGGCAGGGGGATCAAGTTCAAGTTTAAAGAAGATGTGTATAGAAAATGGCTTTATTGCAGCAGCTAAAACTTTAATCTGAAAAGATAAACCAAAACAGGTTTTTATAAGAAGATTTGTCCGCCCTTAGATGTCAGAATAAAGCAATAATAAGAAAAAAGTAATTCAAGTGTAAAGATCCAGGCTCACTAAAAGTTAAAGCATGCCACATTAAATCCGAAGAACTCAAGCTGTGCTTTTTCGACTCCCACCTGCTGACTGTGGGATTAGATAGCCTTCCATCGCTACTGGGAGATAGGATTTCCATACATATACTGTGTCACCATTGCTTTCTCTTATTGAATGTGGAAGTCAAGACCCCTTATCAGAACAGTTGTTTCGGGTCTCTTATTACTTACAATGGACAATAGATTAGGCTTTTTGATAACCCTTGCTGTGTACATTTAAGGCTGCTGTATTGTTTGCAGTGTAGATACAGCTGAGTGAAACAGTTTGCATACCCATTGTTTCTGAGTAAAAAATCTCAAAGAAAATGAAATGTGTGTGTATCCTGCAACTATGAATCAAACAAGCTTAAAAATTTGGAAAGAAATCAGTAGAAATAAAGATTTTGCCATGACCCTCTTTGTGTCTAGATCTGATTAGAAGATTAGTGTAGGACTGGGGCAGTGCAGTGGTTGTCACCTCAAGGGTCCCAGGTTTGATCCTGAGATTAGCTTACATGTTTTTCACAAATCTGTAAGAGTTCTTTTGAGTTTTTTCGGTTTCCTCCCACCCCCAAGGACCTCCTAAAACATGCCGTTAAGCAAATTGGCTACACTAAATTGCCCCGAGGTGAAAATGCATGTGTGTGGTACCCTGGGATAGACTGGTGCCCCATCCAGGATGTGTCTCTGTATCTCACCCATATCTCTTTTCCAACAAAAACGGTTCATGTTCTGTTTCCGGACCAAGTTCTCGGCCAGTGCTGGTCCGGGTCGAGCTGGAGCCTATCGTGAACCAGCCACGAGTTTCCACAGACTTGCGAAACAAACGGTGGCATAAAGAGTTCCGGAGCTACGTATTGTTCTCAGTGTTCCTGGGATAAGCTCTGAGACCCTGACCAGGATAAAGCTAATGAATGAAAATGAATGAATGAGTTGATGGTTAGATGTGAACATTTACAGCAGGTGGATTTTTGGATGACTTTAAAACTAATATCTTTTGAATTTTCACTGTTATTATCGTAAAAAATACACGGTATTCCCATTTTCTCTGAAACCTAACATACTGGGAGTCTTTGTATGAATTACATTGTTTAATTTTCATTTTGTCCTGAGGGTATGCAAACTTTTGCACTCAGCTGTATAATCTGTTGTGTTTTGTTTGTTAATGAGCATCACAGTTAACTAATTTGACTAGTGTTATAGTAAAAAATAATCATAATGATACTGGAATAGTCATATAGCTATAGTGTCATATAGCATGATGAAAATAAAAAAAATTGCAAATACATTTGAGGCATTATTTTGGTGTAATATTGATGATACAGGAACATAGTTGTATGGTGGCTATTTGTTTTTGACTATTTGGGAAACCATTAAGCCTTATAGACAGAGCGAAATCTCCCCCAAGATCAAGATTAATCCGAGACCTAACTAGATGCCTTTTAATCCCCCCCCCCCTCCTTTTTCTTTTCTTGTGCCTTTCATCGTGGAGCCGCTTAATTATTTCAACCAATCAGAGACGCGCTCTTATGCGTTCCCATTGGCTGAAATTCCAAGTGCGCGACCCCGTTCTCGTCCGCGCGCGCTTCCTTTTCACGTCCCTCATATACAAAGAGGATTAGAGCGCGCGCGTTGCTCGCGCACCAACGCCGAGCCGCTTGAACCAAACAAATCCTTCTCAAAAAGTTTGAACCGGATCACACCGCGTCTTAACGCGCTTTAAAGAAGGAGGGTGCACTTCTGTGGACTATCCGGAAGTTCGGGGCATGTTTTAGGCGGTCCGGGTTCCCCGTGTTTTGTGTTCACGCACGTCTGTAAGGAAGAGGAGTGTTTCCCGGAGTCTCCGAGCGGAACAAAGGCGCGTGGCTTCTGGACGCTGTTCATTATTGTGAGGAGAAGCTGTATGTGAGCGTTTGGCTCTGCTACACGCGTGTGTGATTAATAATAATAATAATAATAATAATAATAATAATAATAATAATAATAATAATAATAAACAACGGACGAAGTTGTTAGTTGTACATGTTTAACTTGAAAAAGCTGCCGTTAGTGAACAGTGTTGTTTATGCGTTTAGTTTTTGTTTACACTCGAGCCGGCGCTAGCGCTTTTAGCGTGCACGCATGATCTGAACGAGGAAGTGTGGCAGACAAACATCACGCGCTCGGGTTCTGTATCAGTGGCTGTTTCTCAGCTCGTTTTAATCCGGTATGATAACGATCATGTCTGAGAAGTGGCACAGAATAATCAAACTGGAAGGGGTTGTGATCAGCGAGGCGAGAATCATTCTCTAGCAGCCTCTCGATGCCCGAGGAACTACTGCATTGTGGATATTCTGCACAACCTGTAGAAGAAAAATAAAATGGATGTAGACAAATATATTGGACTTAAATTAATATTCCATTTTTAGGCTTAATCATAGCTATTAAACCCCGTTCTTGGATTACAGTTGATGGGTTTTATTCGAAATGGTGCTCCCTCCAGTCCTTCTTCCCGATTCCCTGCATTTATTCAGTGCATGATGTACCTTCTAGTGAACTGTGCCTAATCCTATTGTAGGTGATAATGAGTGCATCAGATATACTCCATGCTATAGCTATGTGTATTTGTATACTTGTGTGTGTGTGTGTGTGTACGCACACAAACAGTACTGTGCAAGAGGCTTAAGCACATGCAAAGAAATGCTGTAGCACTTCAAAAATAAAGACAATACATGTTTCTACATTTAAAAAATATTATAAAGGGCAGTAAACAGTGATGAATGAAACTAAGTCAATATTTGGTGTGATGACCCCTTTTAAAAAAAAAAAAAGGATAGTCTCAGGTACAGTTAGTGCAGATTTATAAGGAAATGAGAGGTACGTTTTATTGGGCATCTTGCAGAACCAGACACGGTTCTTCTGGAGACTTTGACTGTCACATTTGCTTCTAAATTCTGCTGCAAAACCCAGCAGCCTTCATTGTGTTTTGTTTTTGTTTTTTTTGTCTGAAAAGTGTCTTATGTAACCATGCTGCTTCCTTTACTGACATACAAGCATTTTTCTGTAGCATTTAATTTTGTGCTGGAAAACTAATGTTTGGGAATCGAAAATGTTTTTCTACTGACTCAAATGTAGAAGTCTTAAAATAAAAATCTATAAAAAGTTTGTACTTAAAAAAAAAAGATTAAATCCTATGCATAGGATTTTTGCATAGTACTGTGTGTCTTTGTGTAATGTATAATTAAAATATATATATGAGAGAGAGAGATTAACATAAGGTTTGACTTTTTACTTATTTAAAACAAGGAAAGTAAGCGTTTAATATCTTGAATATTTCATATTAAAGATTCTGCACTATTTCTAGGTCCCTATTTATATGTAAGCAAATTTGCGCTAATGACCATGTTAACTGATTTGTTCAAAAGGTCAGATTTTCCTCGTGCCTCATCTCTTCTATTGAAGCAGGTGTTCGTTCACACGACACTCCGATGAAACTGATCCAAAATGGATCATGGGGTTTTGCACAAACTCGGAGTCCGTGTCAACTCGAGTGCACGCTGTCATTAAAGCAATAAGAGGATGTACCAAATACTAAGAAACTCTGAAATTCCTGTAAATATTTAAAAAATTCTCCAGTTCACTCAAGTTGTTGTCAGTAATTTACTTTGCAATGCAAATTAGAAGCATTTTTAGCCAGTGGTCTCAGACTTCTCTATATGAAACCATAAAATGTTCGATCTCTCCAAATAGTCTACTATATAATAAATGAGGTGCAGTTTTGGGACATAGTTTGAAAACTAACTTATTGCAGTTGGTTGGTTATAAACCACGATCCTTTCTGGAATGGATGCAAAAGTACAGTTTCATCCATTTCAAGTTTGCATGCAGCCTTCCTTAGTCAGTCATACATGCTTTGCTAAGTGTTGCTGTATGAGAAATTACTACGGAAGTCTCCCGTCAGTTTGATTGAGTAATGCACGCTGTCACTTTGCAGGCCCAGACACTGCAGTTCCTGTTCCTGCGGCTGCACTGGTGTGCGTGAATGGTAACCCAGCCATGACCTCGGGCAGCGGGAACAACGCGCCCACCGTGACTGGCAGCACCCCACACAATGCCCACAACAAAACTCCACAAGCCATTGTCAAGCCCCAGATCCTCACTCACGTAATCGAGGGCTTTGTTATCCAGGAGGGAGCAGAGCCATTCCCAGTGAGTGCCTAACTTTAGGTCTTTCCTACTGCTTAAGTCATTCAATCAGTTTGAATGTCTAGTATTTCTTTCTTTTCTTTTTTTTCCACCCGAATGTGAAGTCTTCCAAGTCAAGTGATTCCTGTTTTTGGCTGAAAGATAGATCAGCAGAAGCATGCTTCCCTCTACTGGACATTTTAAACCACAACTTCAATGTTTACTGATACAGTTTGGAGTGAGTGACAGAAGGAAAAATTAAAGAAGAACAAGTATTTCAGATTTAGCGCTCCTGATCTGACCATTTAGGTCATAATAAAATTGACCCCAAGCATAATTGATCAGTTAAGACATGTTTGCTTCTTTAGGTTAATGTTAATTAGTAATGCCACACAGAGTCGTACGTGTAGAGTAAGAGGGGAAATTGTAATTCGTTATTATATATATTTTTTTCTGCCAGAGGGTACAGTATTCCCACCTGCGACTACTTTATTTCAAGTATATACATTACAGTACTGTGAAAAAGTATTTGCCCCACGATGATTACTTCTGTTTTTGTGTATCTCATACAAAGAACTTTCAGAAATTCAAAAGCTAAGATAAAACAAAGGCAGCCTGAGTAAAGACAAAATACAGTTTTTAAATGATAATGCTATATATTGAAGCAAAAAAAGTTGTCCAATACCAACTGGCCGGTGTGAAAATGTATTTGCCCATGTAGTTACTAATTCCCCAAATCTATGAATCTGCATTCATAATGAGTTACAGCTGGACTAGACGCAACTACGCCCGATTACTGCAAACCCTGTTCAAATCAACACTTAAATAGAATTTTTTCAACAGCAAGAAGTTGGTTAAAAGTTCTTACCCAGTAAGACACTGTGCCACAATTGAAAGAAATTCCAGAAATGATGAGGAAGAATGTGATTGTAATACATCAGTCTGGGATACTAAGGGTTACAAAGCTATTTCAAAGGCTTTGGGACTCCAGAGAACCAGAGTGCGAGCCATTATCTCACTTTGGTCCAATGGATCCAGTAGATTGATGAGTCGAAAGTGGAACTGGTTGGAAGACAAGGGTCCTGTTACATCTGGCATTAACCAAACAAGAGTTTCACAAAAAGAACATCATACACAAAAACAGAAGAAATCAGGATAGGGGCAAATTCTTTTTCACAGCACTGTACGTTCACCGTCCACTTTATCCGGAACACCTGTACAACTACACATTTATGCAGTTATCTGGCAGTAGTGCAATGCATAAAACCATAGAGATTCATATCATAAGCTTTAGTTAAACATCAGAATAAGGAAAAATGTGGTCTCTGTGACTTTGGCTGGGATTTTCAGGTGTTTACACAGAACGGTGCAGAAAATGATAAACAGTCAGTCAGTGTCTCCAGGATTTTGTAATTGCAGAAATTAACGCAAAATAAAGCAAACTCCTCAATATTTGAAGGACCAAGGGCCAGGACCTGTCATGTGACACCACAATGCACATTCTACCACAGCCCTCTTTGATTCATGTGCACTGATCATGAGTACAGCTAAAAAGTCTTGTTTACCAACAAACATAATTGCAAAACGATTTCGTACAATTGCGATTTTTCAGCAATTCAAGTTTCTGCAAAAAAAATTGCATCCCACATTTTGAAAATCAATCGTTTTTGTCTACAACAATTGCAAAAAAATAAAATAAAATCGGTGAAATTCTGTATGGACTAGGCAGTTCTGTGGGCAGAAACACCTTGTTGACGAGAGAGGTCAGAGGAGAACTGATTCGAGCTGACAGGACTGTACAGTAATAACCACTCCTTACAACTGTGGTGAGCAGGAAAGCATCTCAAAAAGCACAGCATGTGTAATCAAATCTCAGGTAGTACTTTAGTAATAGTGCTGATCACTAGTGACTTGTCCCCTTACAAATGGTGGGGGGGACTACCATGTAAAGTTTCTTTGTATTTTAATTCCAGGTGGAGCGGCCATCATTGCTCCTCGACAACGTCAAAAAGCACAAACAGCAGCAGCAGTCTCACTCCAGTGTGGAGAAGAAGGTTCAAGACTCTCACACAGCCGACTTCGAGATGGAGGATCTCTCACAGCACGGTGTGTGAAGGCATTATTCACTTATGTGCCAGCGTTTTTTGGCTACACAACTTGTATTTGAATATTCAGTGGAAATGTGTAATTCCAACGTGCTGTATTATTTTTTTCTTCCTGGTGAACACATTTGTACACCGCAATTTTAGAGTTAAAGAATAGAGAGAAGGAACCAACACTCTCTTGTGAATTGTGTGGGAAAGTCGACTTCGCTTACAACTTCAAGAGATCGAAGCGGTTCTGTTCTACAGTATGTGCAAAAAGGTATCAATAGTATATCTAGTCTGTAAATCCTGATAACCAGAAAGTGTGGCTGAATCTTAGCTAAAGTGGCTGAATCTTAGCTAAAGTGGCTGAATCTTAGCTAAAGTTTGTCTTCAAATTTGAAGGTATAATGTGGGATGCACAAAGCGAATGGGTCTTTTTCCAAGACGGCCAACTCCAGAGAACCCCAAGAAGCAGAGAGCCTCAAGTAACCATCATCACAACAGTAGTTCGGAGGCCAAAAGACAAGTAATGTAGAGAGAACCGGCTTTCTTAGCAGCTTCATTTTTGTTATCCGTGTGAACTGATTTTCACTCGTTTTTGTCCAGAATCCCAGCACTCAGACAGGCACAGTGGGCTCAGAACACTCGCCACGTCTCCCGCAGCCGTGTCACGGAGAGTCCAGCCAGTGTTCGGACATGTCGAGTTATGAAGAGCCTCCGTCTCCCGTTTCTGTGGCCAGCTCTGAAGCTCAGAGGAGGCAAAAGGAGAAAGGAGTAGATCATGGCGAGAACCACGGCAGGGAGCTGCCCCTCCTCAAGCAGCAGTTCATGCCCTGCGATCCAGCCAAATGGAACGTGGAGGACGTTTATGAGTTTATCTGCTCGCTAACAGGTAGGGTGTGGCACTCAAAGTGTTGAGTGTCAGTTTGAACAGGCACACTGTTAGGTGTCAGTGATCAGCAAAAGTTCACAAACCTTCTAAATTTCATTCATTTATCCAGAGGGCATAAATCATTAACACAAACAATGCCTTGTATCCTGCCCAAGCACGATTGCGCTCCCTCGCTGGCCTGTGCTCACATTAAACTTAGCATTCCTGGCCTGTGCACGCTTACAGCATTACGATGTGACTTTTTTTTTTGTTTTGTTTGGAAGACAACAGGAAGAAAAGTGCTCTCGCTCAGCACAATGGAGTCCATCATCATAACGTTATTGATCTTAAAACATACCTTTTTATATTCGCTTTTGCTTGAGTTTTGATGATTATTTTTTGACTTTTAGCTTGTATGCTTAGAATTTATATCTATACATTATTGGTGTTTTTTTTTTTTTGTAAAGTGCTTTCAGAAGCTTCTCTTAAAGGTGCTATATAAAATAGTTTTTTTATTATTATTATTATTATTGTTATTATTATTGTGGCTTATTTGGAGTTGTTTGGGGGACGGTGACACTCGGCCCTCTCACATGCCTAATATATTTGTCACTTATGCAGCACAGTGACTTTTACCTAAACATGCTGCACGTATCGGAAGATTATTAAGGGGGCAGCTGACAGTCACGTGCCCGGCCACGGTTTGCAATCCCACTAGAGTGCCTGAGTCCAACTGAAGCATGCCTGAGCCCATCTCTTCAAGCGGGCCTGGGCACAGTACGGAGCTATCACACTAGTCAAACGAACAGATCACCCAGTGTGAGTGCTCTCTTATTGTATGAGCTAGAAGTTATTTTATTTGTAATTTCCCAGTGGAGAATGAAAATGACCCATAGTCTTTATTGACTTTCATAAAACACAAGTTTTCATTTGGTATATTTAAACTTACCAAATCACGTCAGTGGTGTGATGCACCTTGATGTGGTAACTGTAGCACATATTACTCATTCCAAATCCCACCTCAAGCTGCACTACAAACATTTACGTTTATACATTTAGCAGATGCTTTTATGCAAAGAAACTAAAGTCTTACGCACGGGGTCAGCAGCTTGGCAGTCCCCGGATTCAGACTGATCAGTAGTCCAGAGAGATAACTGTAAACCTCCACTACCCCTATGCAGATGCAATCTGGATGTGTGTAGAATAATTTTTACTAGGTGGATTAAATACGGTGCACATTACTTTTATGATTTTATTTTATTTTTTCAGGATCAGGAACACTGGTGTGTGGAAACACTAACAAAACTGTCCCACAGAACGCAGTTACTTCACAGTTAAACATAATGAAATAAAATAAAGATGCTAGCCGTGGTGTAATGAGGGACAAATTATAGCTCATAGCTGAAACATTAGTCACACATTTGATGAGAGAATAAGTCTATATGGCTATAGTCACCCACTCCACAAGAATTCATCTCTTTGTTTTTACTTACTTTGTATTAGTGCACTTAACTAGCTTGCCATATGTTATTACGTTAGGTTAGTTACCACTTTTTAGTCTAGTCAGATAGGTTTCCTGGCAACAAAATATGGAGCACTGGAACTTCTACTATTCGGCTGTGTGAGCTAATAAATGTATATTGGTCCACCCCGATCAAGTATTTTTGCTAATCCAGAGCATTTTTCATTCCCAGGCTGCCAGGAGATAGCTGATGAGTTCCGTTCTCAAGAGATCGATGGCCAGGCCTTGATGCTACTGAAAGAAGACCATCTCATGAGCACCATGAACATCAAACTGGGGCCTGCACTGAAAATCTTTGCCCGCATCAGTATGCTTAAAGACTCCTAGCATCTGCTTTGGGACTTAATACACCCAAAACTCCTGCACTGATTTTATTTCGTATCCTGTAATGGTTATGAATCAAGGGACGTTTGCTGCCCCAAGAGTTTAAGGCTGGACTTTTCTTCACAGCTTTCCAAGGCGTGAGGAGGGAACGATGTTCAGTCTGGTTAGCCTAGTTCATGACCCCATAGAGGAAACAATCAGCTTGATCAAATACAAGCACAAAATATCTAGGCATCTGATTTAAATTACGTTCACAAGTGGCTGATCCTGCACACCAGGAAAAGTTAATAAAATACAACAGGTTTACATTTCATGTTTACATTTTAGAACTTTTTTTTTTTTTTTAAACAAGGACTTGTTTAGGTGCTCAATGAGTTTAATCTCTTTACAGATTTGTTTTACATATGAAATTTGTCTGGTAGCAGACAGGGAACAAGATATCTGAAAGAAAGATCAACATGTCTTCTGTTCGTTGCTTATATTTATACTGACAGTGCCGGGATTGTGACCAGTGTGATTAAAAGTATGTATGGGATAGCGTGTGGATAAAGTCAATGTGCCTGCCCCATTCCTATCTATCCCAAAGACTCACATTTCAACCCTTTTGCATCAGCCATACAATATTTCAGCATGCAGCTGTTGCTCACTGCTGGTTGAAGGACAACTGTATTACAGCACGCATCAGTCAGGTTACAGGATCCAACTGATAGACATTCTGCTTGTGTTTTAAAAGGACTGTGGCCCAAAATTTATTTCTTTGCAAAGCTGTTAGTATTCTAATTTTCACATGATCAATATTCTATTTATTAAGAGGTGTGTGTGATAGTTTTGTATTTGGGAAGAATTAAACTTTGCCAGTATTGTGTGGTTATTCTGTTTTGATTTGACCTGGAAGGGAAGGAGCTCAATGAGCTGTTTGTGGGCCATTCAGAGGCATCCTAAAGTAATCAGACATGAGAATGAGTAATATGAGTTTCGTTTCCCTGAATGATGTTAATTTTTTTTTTTTTTTTTTTTTTTTATTTTTTTTTTTATATCAATATTCTAGCTGTTCAACTTTTTTTTTTTTTTTTTTTTTTTTTTTTTTTTTTTTTTTTTTTTTTTTTTTTTTTTTTTTTTTTTTTTTTTTTTTTTTTTTTTTATATATTTTTTTATTTTTTTTTTCGTTCCCATGTAGAGTAAGCTAAAGCAGAAGGAAAACTGGTAAGGTTATGTCAGTAATAACCTTAAAAATCTGACGTAAATCTACGCCAAACCTCTAGAACCCTGACTGTCATTTCGCCTTTGAACTCTATTGTACTTAACCGAACAATCTTGAAGTCAGGAAGCCTTTCAAACCATTTTTACAGTTATTATATTAATATCATTAACATTATTTATTTCTATATCCACCAATGCCTCATTTTGACCATCTGCAAATGTTAAATACAATTGTTTGCAGGTCTTTAAAATAGAAAAAGAAAGACAAAAAGGAAGGGAGGGAGGGAGAGGAAATCATAAATTAGAGTCTGAACTGAGCTTCTGTTTCATTATAGCACATAAATGCATTATTAAAGTCCTTTTCCTTAAAAAGTAACAAAAGAGAAAATTAAAAACAAATGAAATATTACTATAAATAATACATGTATTTTTAGTGCTCCAGCAATTGTAAGTCATCATGTCGCTTTACGTCAGTGAACTGTACCCATTTGCACTGGTGCGCTTCATTCTTCCCATTGATACATAAAGTTTGCTTGTATTTCATTTTAGAAGATGCGGTTACTATTGTCTTTGTCAGTACACGCCCAAAAACATGTCCTTTTTTCCCCTTTTGTCAATTGTCCTCTGACTCCTCCTCAGCCTCTCGGAGCCACGTGAAGAAGGCCATCACGGATTTGAGCGCTACTCCTTTGCCCTGTTGTTCAGCCGGGTCTTTGCTGGTCTCCCACTTGTAGAATGCGTCCTCAGATATTACGTCCTCATCATACAAACAGTCAAAGAACATGCGGAGCAAGTCTGAGGAAAGAAACAGTACTTAACATTTACAGATTGAAGAACAGTCCAGTTATCAACAGTACAACATTACCCAGTGTTCACACTGCTAACTGATGAGTTGCTCATGTAGTAGATATAAAGTATACTAGCTACATACACTGACCATGATCTCTGCTGCTTTATTTTTTATGAAATCAAAATGGAAGTTTTGTGGCTTTTAGTATGAATGTTAACCTAAAGGCTATCCATAAGCCAGTGCGGTGCAAAACTGTCAAATGCTCTCTAGAATCTGAAGTGTCCCACCCCAACATCACAAAAACCCATGGTACAAAACGTCAAGTATGGCAAGCTAAACGCTACTGCTTATTTAAAAAGGGGGAGGAGCCACTCTGTCCCTTCCTGTTTCAGTGGAAATTACGCCAACTCATCGAATAACGCTGTGCATTTTAAAGCACAACACAGGGGACTTTAATGAGTTGTTGTATATGATGAAGGCGTGGTTCAAAGTTGTTCTTCCATTGTTGAGAATCAAACAGTAAATGGGAACAAATTGTAGGACCTAGCGAACAGTGCCAGACCACATGCATCATTTTATTGTGTCAAGAATTATTTGAGCCAATTGTTTGAACCAATCATACCTGATTTGCACAAATTCAAATGCTGCTTGCCAGTGAAAGAGTGCCTCTGTGTTTTGCATGGATGCAGAAAAAGAATGATTGGCTGTCTCTTGGTAAAGTGAACACGTTCTTAGAATGCTACACAGCTGACAAGACAGTTTGTACTCACTCGGAGGCTGGTCCAGTTTCACTATCAGAGCCTGAAGTGCATAAAGTGCTTGCAACTGTCTCTCCGTGTCCGAGTTAAGGTACTTGTGTAATACAGGCAAACGCTTCTGGATAATGCTCATGTCCACTCTACAGATGGAGCTCTCACCTGTGTACACACACACCGAGCACTTTTAGACTGGTGGCATCAGAGGTGAAATGCTCTGAAAGGTATTTGTGCCATTATTTGCGTGTGAATGTAGTAAAAGGACTATTCAATAGACCCAGACACTTACATTTGACTGCTGCTTTACACACACCTGTCATCAGAGCTCTGAGGAAGGGTGGGGAACTCATTTCCGACTCATCCAGATTTGCCTGATGGAGAGATCACACACAACATAAAAACAGCATAAAACAATAGCATTTTAAAAATGCACCGTTACTGTAAGAGTTTAGCACCACGACCCTGAATGAAATTACTTCAACGGCCTTGTACCTCTACCCAGTCGAAGATTTGTTCGTCGCTAGCCACATCCTCCAGGAGGAGTTTTTCAAGTTGTTTGTTCAGCTCTTCGGGTGAGAGTGTTCTCGTAGAGGCCATGTCGGGTGGACTCGAGCAATCAGAAAGAGTGAAGTCTAGTTTCTGGCAAGGGTGAAAAAATGAACTGTCGTCAAAATTTGGAAGAGTTTTATACGCGAGAACAAGTCTGTGCTCTTTGTGTCGTCGAAAAGCGACTTTTATGCTGGTTTAGAAATAAAGGAGCGAGAAGTTGAACGATCCAGCGCAATGCTTTGTACATCACAACCAGAAATACTTTTGTTTTCTGATCAGGTGAGGTGCACTGAATGTTCGTACAATTACAAATGCATTTCATCACAGTTTGGATTTTCCTCATACTGTTGACGAAAACGTAAAACCTTTCATTAATAATCAGACAAAAGTATAATTAGCCAAATGATCTGATCAGACAAAAGAACAAAAGTAAGCCAAGCAACACTTTCAAATCTTTCAAGAATAATGCTGTCGCTTTTGATCATCTCTATGATTACAACTAAAGTTGTTTGTAGAAAATTCAAGTTGCTCTGGATCCTGTTTAGTCCGCTGTGGCGAGAGGCCCGCGGCCGACGCACAAGAAACCAAGATCGCCCCTCCCGCGACTGCCACTGTGGTGCTGAAGCGACAGCTCCGCTTCAGCACCACCAATGTTTAGGACAGCCGGAGAGCGTGTGGCAGCGGGGCGGGGCCGCAAACACATACATGGCTGCTGAATGACGGCACGGAAAATTTCCACCATCTAGCAGGCGACGGGAGAGTTTAAAAGGGGTGATACTCCGCTCGCAAGAGAGAGGAGGCACTCAAGGTTTGTGTGATAACCATTGTGTGTTTTGCAGACCATACCGACGCGAGTGAAGACTCCATCCCCTGGCTGCACCCGCGGCTTCTCCTGACGGCAAGATGGGATCCCCGTTACTCGGGAAACCCCCAGCACGCCCTAGGCAAACCCGCCACGACGAAACACTTTACCTCACACCCCCACTTCGACACACACGCACACATGCACACCCTCTCACAACCTGTTGGTCGGGGCGGCTGTGGCACAGTTGGTAGAGTGGGTTGTCCACTAATCGTAGGGTTGGTGGTTCGATTCCCGGCCCGGGTAACTCCACATGAAGTGTCCGAAGTGTCCTTGGGCAAGACACTGAACCCCAAGTTGCTCCCAAGTTGCTAGCACCTTGCATGGCAGCTCTGCAACCATTGGTGTGTGAGTGTGTGTGTGAATGGGTGAATGAGACATAGTGTAAAGCGCTTAGGAAAAAAGCGCTATATAAGTGCACATTTACCATTTACCAATAAAGATTTTTCTCCACGAGAGACACTGAAAGGGCCTCATTTGTGTCTGTGCTCTGTCCCTGTGCTAAGTTCCCTACACCGCATATTCCAGTGGTTTCCAAATCTAGAGTGTAGGCAACAGCTCACCTGCTCAGTAATGAAGCTGTGCACATCCTCTGTTTCAGGGAGGAAATCAGCCCAGCGCAGTCCAGAGTCCCTCCATAAGGCCCCCACTTTCCTATGGCTCTAAAGCACAGAAAGAACACCACCACAGCTATTACAATAACATCACCACAGTACTCAATTACTGGCCACAGGTCTAACAAAAAGAAATAACCGTTTCAAATTGTATGACAATCTAATTTACTGTATTTCTAAATATTTGACACGCACATTCAAGTTTGGAGACACTTGACGTAAATGTTGCTCATGATCTTAAAAATCTTTTGATCTGAAGGTGTATGATGATATGTTTGAAATCGGTATTGTATACAAAAATATAATTGTGCTAACATAGTTTTCTAATGAAAGAAATTAATAACATTTTATTTACCAAAAAAACTTTTTTTTTTTTTAAATGGACGACTTGGAGCGAAATATTCAGAAAAGCAGCCGATAAATGTGCAGCATAGGTGGGAACTCCTTTAATACTGTTTAAAAACATACTGTTTAAAAAAGATTCCTCAAGAAACTGGTTGAGAAAATGTCAAGAATACACTTCTGGAAAATCTAGTCAAAAAGGGGGTCGAGTTTGAAAATGCAAAAAAAATTACTTTGATCCATTTTGTATTTTATCATCACAACATAATTCCCATAGTACCATTTGTGTTACTGGAGAGATTTGATGAGTTTATTATTATTTTAAAATGTGGGGTTGACCAGGTGCTTACCATTTGTTTGCATAGAAGGTGCAATATTTCAGAAAATAATATGCCAGCTCTTCCCACAGGGAGTAATGGTTTGCTAAATTCACTGCAAAAAAAAAAAAAAACAATAAAGAAAACACTAAAATCCCTTACAGCGAAAAAAAACCCAAAAACTTTATATATAGATTAATAGAACCAGACATCATTATGTTTGCGGAGATCCAAATAAACAAAATCATACCTAAATAATTCTCTCATAGAGATTCCTCCTTCCCGGAGCACAGGATTAACTAGCTCCGCTAAGTACAGCCATATATGAGGAATGTCAATGGCCATATCATCTGCTATCTCAAGGGTTTCTGAAAACCTGAAAACAAGGAAAGGCAAGAAAATGCAAAAAGGGATGAAAGGAAGAGAGACAGCAAAGAACATATTTTGATAATAATTATGATTCTCCAATAGCTGCTTCAGGTTTATGAATGATGCTGATGGTCAACTATTTATCTTTACACAAATAATAAAATAGGGCAACTGTAAAAACAACCCCGTTTATAATATTACTAACAAAAATCCCCTTGGACATAAATATGCCATCAAATTGTCAACATCTCATGAATCAGTTGTGCTTCTAGTGCTAGTTTGAGGCACAATTAGACAGAGCTGAGTGGTAAGGAATGACACTCACCCTTTAAAGAACTGAGATTTGGAGAGACTCCCAGCCTGCAGCAGCTGATGGAACAGCTGGCCCATATGTTCACGCGTGATCTGACTCCTCTCCAGCGTGGACTCCACACCCACCCGCACAAAAACATATAGCATTGTGGCCTGTTCCAGTTCCTCCACGCACTGTATGGCCTCCTGCACACGGACACACCCAATGATGTGACACAGTAACAATGTAATAACGATGTGTGATAAAAGAATGCGATCCACGGTATAATACACTGCATGAGGGAACAACCTTGTAATCATTAATGTGCAAAAACTCGTCGATAATGGACTTGGACCGTTTCTCCATCTCCTCCTCTGAAAACGAAGGCTTGTCTGTAGTAGGGCCTGGCACTGCTTCAAGTTTTACTGCCACACAGAGGACATGAGGTGTCATCACAAATAATACTCATGCATTAAACTGAGTCACAGCCAACATACGAGTTCGGATCAGTGTATGGATGTGTTATTTTTGTGAATGAATCAGGGGGAGCAGGTGCTGTGTTTGTATTAAAGTTTCTGTGGATCCAAATCAGAGGCTCACCAGATTCCCTGGATTGGCTGCGCTCCAGTTTGCTTCTGCTAGCTGTGCTGGGTTGCAGTTTGGGTGTGTCAGGGATGTGCGTGTCCTTGGGAATTTCTTCCTGCGGAAGCTCCTCAGCGGCCTCCTTCGTTGTTCCGCCAACAGACGGAGGGCCAGACCGTGAAGGACCCAAAGTCAATGGTTTATCATTGCGCTCCCGTCCCGTGCTTCCACGACTGGAAAACACACAATAAGGACATATTTTAATTTAAAAAGAGACATCCACTCACATCCTACAGCTTCTATTTCCAGCAAATTTCTTAACATGTTTTAAGAAAAATGTTTTGGGGAGGGACGGGGGACGGGGGTGTTTCAGTTCTTGCTCGAGATGTTACCCCACTCTTCCACCAAGGCATTTGTAAGTTCTCGTGAACAGGCACCCTACGCATCTTTCTTCTGGTGTTTTTCAGAGTCAGTAGAAAGGTCTCTTTATAGTGTCATAAGTTATTTTAAATGTGACCTTAACTGTCTACCGCCTGTAAACTGTTCGTGTCTTAAGGACTGTTCTACAGGTGCATGTGCAATAATTGTTTATGGTTCAATGAACAAGCATGAAAAACATTGTTTAAAGCCTTTCCAATAAAGATCTGTAAAGCTTACCTGAATTTTAAAGTTAAAAAATTAACTTTAAAATACAGTCTCCTGAAAAAGGGATGTTTTTATTGGGACTTCACAGCCTACATCAGCTAACAATAGATCTTGAAGTGTTGTACAGTACCTGCTCAGGCCGCCTCTAGAGTCAATGTCAGGGGAGGCAGATGGAGTGGAGGCAGAAGCTGGGACTGAGGGCTGAAGCGGTGAGTAACGGTTCAGGCTGCTGGGGCGCAAGATATCTGCAGGAACAACACCTACATTCTTAACTTGCTATTTATTTTTCACAAAAAGAACAAGCACAAGACAGAGCCAAAAAAAGACACAGACTGCTGCATAATGAATTCATTTCTAACCTGATTCACTGGCCTTGGCTCCAGCTCCTCCACTGCTGCCCTTCATCCAGTTGAGCTGTGATCGTCCCAACGGTCCCAACTGAATCTTATCATCTATTGTTGACTACACACACACACACACACACACACACACAAATGCAACGTAGATAAATCAGGGTTTGCTAACGCAAGGTGCCTGATTTAGGCATACTTTTGAACACGCTTTTCAATCCTTCATAGTGTTTAGAAACTGAAACAAACTGGCCTCCCACCTCGTGTGAAGAAAAAAGAACCTTGGAGCAGCATGACTCTGCATGTCTGACACCTCCTTCTTCTTCTTGAGCAATATTGAATTGATTTATTTAACTACATTTCCCATAGAAAAGTGAAAGCATTGCTCATTCTTTTATTCCAGTAGACTGTTTCTTATTCTAGTTTTTTTTTTTAACCGTAGCAATTATAAACAAGCAACTAATTAAAAAAAAGTTTTTTTTTTGTCATTAGGTTAGAACTACTCTTTTCTTTAAAGTCAATGCCAACACATACAGTTTATTCTAAACGTTTATAGACTGGAAGTTGAAAGCCTCAAGTCTAGTAATAGCTTAGCAAGTAAGTAAAACTGTTCTGCGTTATGCCAACTGTTTTCACATAAACGTGTCCCATTAGATGATCAGTTTTCCACATAAGATCCCACAGCATGTACACCATCACTCAGTGCTATTTACTGCCTTCTTTTCTGATAGACAGATAAAGTTCTTCTATAGCTCTGAAAACTCATACACACTCAGTGTTTTGGTATATACTTGATAAATAAAAGCCTTTCACCAGCAGGTGGGGCTCTTGGGCCTGTTTAATAAAAGAAATACCGAGTAATATATCTGCGACTATGTTTACATGGACAGCAGTAAACTAATTATTGACCTTACCCTGATTAAGATAATAATGTGATTGTGTTTACATGAGTCGCTTTTAGAATACTCCTGTCATGTTCCCGTTTTACATGTTTTAGAACATAATTAGACTAAGAGCATATAGTCAACATATAGTTTGTCTTCGTTATGGTACCGTATACAGTTTTGGGTGTTTTTATTAAATTTTTTAACAAACGCTTTAAGTGCAGTTAATTATTTGTCAAGCTGTACGTGCAAATAGACAACTGCTTGAAGCCGGGGGTGTGTCCCAAATCGCGTAGTTACTGTCTACATAGTAGCCGAGATACATGTATTTTTCCCCACTACAGGCCTATAGTAGAAAAGTATGCGATCTGGGACACGGCCGAACTCTCTTGTTCGCGTAAAACTGTTGTGTATGACCGTGTCCTGTCGCAAAATGCGGTGAAAACTCTCACACGACGTTCATAATGTGATTAAGATGGTTACATGTCTGTAATACATGTCTATAACGCAACTAAAACAGGAAAACTACAACTGTCTTAATTAGATTATTGCTTACTTCAATTATGACCTTAAATCGGTCATATTTAAGGTCATAATCGGTCAAAACATATATTATACCATAATAAGGTCAAAACAGACATGTTCAAGCACAGTCTCATCATATAAGACACTGCTTTTCACTACCTTGGTGATTTTAGGGATCTTGTTGGGGTCTATTGTTCTACTGTTCTTAGGCACAGGCACAGTGTTCCAGGTCTCCTCTCTTTGAATTACTGTAGAATAAACAGAAATAAGAACAATAGACAGAGCATTGGGTAAGTGCTGTAACACATATCTCACAGAGAAAGGGGACTAAGCTGTAAAGAGGATCAGCCAATAGCACACATGTGCCGTCTCTGACCTGGTCTCCTCTTGTCCTTGGATAGCAGCTGTTGGTGAACTTTCCTCTGCTCTTCCTGCTCCTCGATTTTGGCCTCCTTGTGGATCTGCTCAATGGTCTTGGGCCCGAGATCAGCTCTCCGTGATACCCAGTTGTGCTGAAATAAGGAATCACACATACCATCTAGTTGTTTCTAATCATTTTCATATGTACTACTGTTAAACATAAGCACAAACATGCACATCTAGCACACAAATGGACAAATTCACTAACCAGGCGCAGGTCAATTATATCCTGGAGCATGAAACGAATGCGTGATGAAGTCTTCCTCTCCTTCACTATTTTTTCCATCTGGTTAAAGTACTGATCCATTCGTGGCTAATGAAAAGAGAAGATCAGACAAAAATATTGCTTCAATACCTATCCTGCTGAGCATTATAAACACACACACACATACACATATATATACATACATACATATATATACATATATATATATATATATATATATATATATATATATAATATATTATATATATATATATAAAAAAAAAAAAAAAAAAAAGAGAGAGAGAGAGAGAGAGAGAGAGAGAGAGAGAGAGAGAGAGAGGGGTTTGGCTTTTTGTCACTACCTTGAAGTTCCAGTAAAGTCCTCAGTTAAACTTTTTGGGAATCATAGCGCGTAGAAGACATTTACAGGTCTTATGAGAATACAGCTGCCAGACACATGCAAGTTCTAAAAAGCTGCTATTTGTTCAATGGAGTTATGTGGTCATTTACATCATTTTCACTTAGGATTGCTTGGCACAGCTAGTTCCAACATTAAACAGCAGGAGACAGACTTTTTGAGTAATGCAGCTATAGCAATTTATCCAAGCCTCTTTAGATTGATCCGTCAATAGCAAGTGCTCTCTTAACACATGGTCAGTTAAAGCTTTAGGACTTGGCTACAAGAAACCTATACAAAATACAGTATTACACCAGAGGCAGAATAAGGTCACTAAACCACACACACACACACGCTTTAATATTACAACTACTGCTAAATCCTAGTTTATATCCTGACAATGGCACAACATGCTAGCTGTATCAAATTTCTGTAACGCTCATTTTAAATTACAGACTGTCCACATTAGTAATTTGGTCACGATACCGGAAATTCTAAAGCTAAGAAAAGCCATTATTTCGAACCCAGTATCCATCCATTTTCTATACCGCTTGTCCTTTTCAGGGTCACAGGGAACCTGGAGCCTAACCCGGGAAGCATCGGGCACAAGGCGGGGTACACAATGGACAGGGTTCCAATTAACCCCGTATAACCACCCCAGACAATGAAAATCCTGTAAAACGCTGTCGCTGTTTATACCTTGGCCTTCTCAAAGTCCAGATCTTTGCCGATGGTTGTGAGGAGCCTACAGAGGCACTCGAGACTTTCCTCGTCATGGTTCTTCAGCAGTTTCACCACACAGTCATGCATGATGGCCTCGGTCAACATTCGCAGCTTAAATAGCTCCCCGATGAACTTGATGTTACCAATGGATCTTCTGCGAGCTTTGTCCTTAGCCTCCTCCAGCTCCTCCTGTAGCCTGTCACGCTCAGTAGCCTGAAAAGATAAATCAGAGCAAAAAGGAAAAAGAAAAAAAAAAGAGCCACTTCATTAAAACCAATCCATGAGCTGAAGGAATAAAAAAATATTCCACATAAACATACCGAAGACAAAGTCCACAAAGGGACTGGTTCAAGCCTGATAACAGATTATCTACTTGAAGCATCACTTGCGATTTCAGCAGTTTATTTTGCAATCTGTGAGATGTGTAAATTGAAAAATGAAGAAAAAGCCTCTTGAGAGGAACTGTGCTTACTGAGGCAGCTGCTTCCAGTTCCCGCTGTTTCTTTTCAAAGACATCGTCGTTCACTTTGTCCTTCTCAAACTCTTTTTGACAGCGGTTTAGCAGCAGCTTTCGGAAATTCACAGTGCTGTTGGGCTTGTCTGCCATGGGCACTTTTAACTAAACCAAAAAAATGAATAACAAATACACATTTCACAGTTATAGATCACAACTAGGATTAAATGCAAAATAAACCTGTCTCTGGAATAAAGCACCAGTCTAATATGGGGTTGCAGCCTGCCTTAATCACAGACATTAACTGCAACTGAACCACAAATCGCATTGATGGTTTGGTTTAGATGTGAAATAGCAACAGTAGTGTGGTGTAATACTGTACTTACCGTAGCCAGACAGTTACACATATTGCCATACGCCACAGAGAAGCTGGGCTCATCAATGGCTTTCTCAAAAACCAGGTCGATGACGCCCTTAAGGCGCTCCTCCGTGTCGATGGTGAGGTCGGTCACCTGCTTCATCAGCTGACTAAACATCTGTGGTGTCAGTTTGTTAAGGATACTGCGCACCTTCCGGAAAAGATCCTGAAGAACACTTATGGAAATCAGCATGACTGCACCCAAAGCAGTATCTACATCCAATATACTGAATTATTCCTCGGATAGCAAGCGAGTGTGAAATATATTTTTCTGCCACAACAGCATGCATCTGAAGAAAAATACACTAACCTGAGTTCTCTGGGTCTCGGGGTCCTCTGCGGGGTTCTCTCTCTTCAAACCAGGCTTCCAGGCATTCTCAGACTTCTTCAGCTGTACCTCATCGTTCACAGACACATTCATGATGATCTTGCGGGGAGGAGGGCGTCTCAGACTTACATTCAGTAGCTAAAAGAGAAAATATGGGAAATTATGACTAAGCAAAATATTCTACAAAGAAACGGAAAGAAAAATAATGAAGTAATCGATTACTTAATTTAAAATAACGAGTCTGGCACATGCGTGGCACTCTCATAACTATTTTTAGGAAGAAAAAAAAATTGTCAAATAAATGCAATGCCTTAGTGTCAGAAATACTTCAAGATAGCCTGCTGTCTTTCTACATTGTGCATACTGCCCAACAGAACCATGACGATTGAGATTTGTGTATGCGCATGCCTTTAAGTCAGCTTGCTAAGATACCGCAGAGACGAGTTGAGACAGAGCACCGCTTAAAATATGAATGGAGCAGAGTATCACATCGCTCAACATGGCTGCTATATTACATAAGTCCTGTCCCTCGGTTAACATCCATTTCAAATCTGTGTTTGAAACATAGCGTTTTAATTCAGCACTCAAGAGGACAAGAGCCTGGTTTTGTTTGACTGAAAATAACGGCCTGGGAGCATTTCCAAATTGGTCGCAGAACAGGCAGAATTTACTAAAAGGACTTTGCTAACAGTGTGCTGTTGTGTTACTTTGTCCTCCAGGAGAGTTTTTAATTAAAATTTTTTTATTGTATTTTTATACCACACCGTGGTATCGACTTTGGTATCGAGTACCGTGTACTTTTGTTGGTATCGGTACCGACTACTACATTTTTGGTATCGTGACATCCCTACTCTCTTGGTTGAAAATCTCCTTGCTGAGCCCAGTGTCTCTGGTTTTCCTCCACCTCTCCGCTACAGGATTGTCCCATCTGCAGTTTTTGTGGATGCCCCTACGCAAACAGAGACACCTTCAGTCTTTTTCTCTGGGGACCCCTTTGAGCTGCCCTCTGATGAAAACATGTCTCGGGGCTGAATATAGTTTTAGCCCTGCTGATAATTCGGCTGATTTTCTCAGTCCCTCTCCATACTCTCTCAGTTCTCCTAGTTACTCTCCACACTCCTCCCATTCTTCTCCATCTCCCTGCTCCCCAAGTGATTATTCTCCTATCAGCCCTCATTCTTAACCTGTGAACCCTTTTCCCTTAATAAGCCCTAGTTTTCCCACAGTTGTCTCCCTTGTGTTATATTTCTGTCATAATTTTCATCCAACATAAACATACTATATATGTACACATTTGTTTTGATAGCCTTTAAGAATGCCTTTGACAAAAGAGCAATGTATTGAAAACTTTCTCATAGATGGAGCTGAAAGCTGAAGGTTGCGATGGACTTTACCAGGAAACATGGCAAACACAATCACACAACACTGTTGTTAACAAATTCAAAAAGACTAGAAGTGTTGTGGATCAACCGAGAAGTGAACATCCACGAACATCCACTGATGAAGTCACAACCGACAGTCTCCTATGTACAAAAACTTTTGGGACACCCTGTATATACACCAAGACTAAAATATTGGCACCCTAGGTACTGCTTGGGTTACTCACAACTACTATTACAGCAGCTTCTCTCATGGTATATTGTTTGCTCTATAAAATAACAGTAACCATACAATGCCATAGACACACATATTGTCAGTGCTAAGCTACAGGTCATTGTTGTGTCTGGCGACACGGTCACCTGGTTATATGCAAACCAATCAGACGTCTTTGACAAGAGTAATACTCAAACACAGTAGGTGAGAGAAGCAAAACTCACGTTTATTGTCCAATAATAGCAGCTACCATGAGACCAATTCACTGAGACGTCCCAGAATGATCTGAACTAACAGTGACCATGCTATGTCATAGACACACATTACTAAGCTACAGGTCTTGTTCCATTATTATACTTTCTGACAAGTTAAAGAAAATCTAATTGCAAATTCTGGGTAGTATCTTAGTAATCAATTGGGCTGTTGAAGAACAAATACTTGATTAGTTAGATGTACCCATCACTAATATTTTACACCACACGGTCATGTATTTATTAAAAAATAAATAAATAAATAAAAAATAAAAAAAAAAATAGGGAAGGAGGGGGCAGAAACTCACCGGTGCTCCTCTCCCTATGGGAATGAGCCTACTAAAGTCTGCAAAAGCTGGGGTGAAGTCTGGGCCTCTGGAGATGAGCCCCCGTGGGTCCGGCCGCAGGGGGAGCTTATTTTGGTTTATCTGTAAAAGCAGAGAGTCCAGCAACCATCTATCAAACTCTATCCACTATACAGTTCTGAAGGTTTAATAAAGGCCATGTCTTAAGAGGTTTACCTTATCTAGTACCACATCAGATATGGGTGGAAGCCCATCTGGCTTCTGCACACAGGCAGGCATGAATTGGAAGCCCAATAGAAAGTCTCTATTGTATTGCCTCTTCCCATTCTTCAGCTCTGGCTCTGAGGGAAGAAGTGAGCACAAGCAGAGGTGAAAAGTAGGGGAAAAAAAGTCTTAAGTGCACTATACAGAAGTGGGACTCACTCTGAATTGTGTTGCTGTTGGGCTCTTCAAGTGCAGGTGTGAGGACTCCATCGCTGCTTTCAGCCTCAGAGCTGTGCTCGGGTCCGTTCTTCAGCGGCTCTGCTTCCTGCTCTCCGTTCTCTTCTACTGGTGTTTCTGCTGAAGACCGATGCTCCACGGCCACAGATGACGGGCTGGAATTCTCCACTGTAGCTTCTATGGCTGGCTCAGGCTTATCCTAACACACACACACACACTTACTTTAAGATTGCCTGTATTGGAATAAAGCCATCTGGGACTACTATGATGTTCTAGTCTAAGGCTAGGTTCCCCATTCCCACTTCAGTTGAGACACAGCATTTATCAAAATATAAAGCTAAATAATGAAGTACTTTGGTGTC
This sequence comes from Ameiurus melas, assembly GCA_012411365.1. Classification (NCBI taxonomy): domain Eukaryota; kingdom Metazoa; phylum Chordata; class Actinopteri; order Siluriformes; family Ictaluridae; genus Ameiurus; species Ameiurus melas. The sequence continues at coordinate 10,750,564 of CM022768.1, forward strand.
ATCAACTAAAATCTCTACCTACAGCATGTAGTTTATATGCAATTACTACAAACAAGAACTAACATGTTTCCCTGTTCTGAGAGACAAGAAGAAATCTTGTTTACTCCAAACTCTATTATAATGAAAGTCAAAGGGCAACTGTGGGGGAAGTTTTCACAATTATGTGAAACAGATTTTTTGTATTGAATTTCCATAAATTGTTAAAAGTTATTTGCAAATTAAGGTCTGAAGCTGCATAATTCTTTCATTTGAAAAATGTCTTTTTTCTGAAAGGACATATTTGGGGTTTTTAGCTACCAACGTAGTTAACATTGCTTAACATAAAAACAAACATTCCTTTGTTTCTGTCCAAGTAATAAGCCATTTTTACTGTATAGTTCCGGAGTTTTAAAAAATTTGACGATACATCATACAGTTAGTTGTGGAAAATTCTAGAGATTTCTATATATAGCAAGTTATAAAAAAATTAAAGCGAAAGGTGTGAGAAAGTGAGAAGACGGATAAAAAAGAAAAACCACATCTAACAATATTTTGATGCAGAGAAGAGCAATGCCATGGTGTGCAACACAAACAGATATTTGTATTATATTAAAATATATTAAAATTAGGCAGAAAATACATTCTTAATTAAAACAGGTTGGAAAAAGCTGGAGTACTCCTTTAATTCAGTCTGTAAAATTGTAAATAAATTTGAATAATAAAATAATAATGAAAAAAATTAAAAACAATGCAGGGCCAACAATGTGTCCTACACTCACCTCTCTGTCAGGACACTGGGCCTGCTCCACAAGAGGATCCTCTTTTGGCTTTTTCCAGGTCTTTGGTACACTAGATGCAACTGGAGAAACAGAACAGATAAACACCAACTCTGCAAACCTTTACGGTTACATCCTATTACCACGTCTCATGCATCTGGTATGTACCTTGACTTGAACTTTGTCTAAGGTTGGATTGTAATGTGGGCTCCACCTTCTCTTCCAGGACAACCTCTGCCTCTTTTCCAGCATCTCTGTGCTCTGGCCCAGTTGAGGCTGTCTGGGCTGGACCTGCCTCTACAGGAACCTGGCTTGGATGAGTGAGACCTGGAGGAGGTGTGGGAACAGCACTAACAGCAACAGCAACAGCAGCAGCAGCAGTGATGGCAGTGGGCAGGGAAGGGGTCATAGTGCCTGAAGAATCAATTTCCAAAGCTGGAGGACTTGGAGCCTTAACATCTAAACTGTAGTTCTCCAGGATAGTACTGGACTCTGTGGATGAATGGGACAGGGGCAAAAAATCGGAGTCGTCATGAGGAGGAGCGACATCCGATTCAGCTAGCCCATTGACGGCTTTTAGAGCTTGTGCAGCAGAAGCTGGCACCTCTGGTGGAAATTGCTCAGGCTCTGGTTTATCTGGCTCTGGTGTGACAGCTTGTACAGGACTGGGCTCTGCTGGAGGGGTGGGCTTTTCTGCTGCATCCACTGCTGAGATGGGCTTGGAGGGGCTGAGAGAGGGAACTGAGGCTGGAACTACACTCTGGGCCACTTCTGGGTCTGAGGGAGGAAGCTCTGATTTCTCTGGGGGGTGTGGGTCAGGGACAGGGCTGCTGGGCTCTCGTCTTTGCACAGGAGGCTCCACGGCACGCAGTCCTGGTGATGGAGATTTTTGTACAGCACTCTCAAGCTTTGGCTTGTCATCTGTAGCCAGCATAGATAGAGAGAGGTAAATCACAGAAGAGACACTGTTAGTTAAAAACAAAGTGTCAAAAAAAGTGGGATGGAGGCAGAAAATTTATAAATAAATAAATGTAAAAAATGATGGCTCATCATGATATTAATATTGCTATGAAAAAATAGCATGCATATACATGACATATCAAATGTACATGAGAATATATATGGCACAATGTGTGTAGATGTGTACAGGGACAACCATTAGGTCAAAGAAAGGGAAGTGCAAGGTGTCTGGCCATTTGCAAGATGAATGGTCATGCATGTGAGGGGTAAAAGGAACAGCGAGGAAGGGACTGACCTGGTTTCAAGTCGACAGGAGCAGGGAGGACCTGGGCACTGTCCACATTATAGATGACATGCCCATGTTCCACTACCTGGTTCAGCTGCTGGGATTTGAGGTAGAAAATGTGAGGATAATGAGGGTGTGGACATAAAAACTAGCAAAAGAGAAATAGAAAGAAGGGAGAAAGAAGGGAAACGAGATTGCACACATGTGAAAAGGCAAACACAGCATTAATAGAGAAGCGGGTAGAAAAAGAGTTGTGGAGAAAGAGAAAAATTAAGGGACACAGCCACGAGAGGGTAAAAGCAAGACACAAGCACCAGGCATAAATTGGGGAGGAGAGTGTGACGAGACAAAGGCAGCACACACAAGGGTGGGGGTGGGTTAGGGGATTAGACAAACAGACAAGAGAAATGGGGAAAGAGAGGAGAGACGAACACTGTTAACATTTAGGGAGAGAAGACACCAAGTACGAGTTACAACGCAATAGTGAGCGTTCCCTTTACAGAGACAGATTTCCCTCGGAGTAGCTGTGATTCTACACAGCATTTGCTTGGGCTATCTCTGTACAGAGAACAGCATGGGAAATCAAAATGAGAAACAGCTGTGAGGCAGAACTAAGATGAAGGAAGATGGAAGAATGGGTAAGGCAAATCAAATATTGAGTAAATCCATGAAGATTTTTAGCATAATAAGTAGCATAATGGGCACATTTACTGGAAAACTGAAAAATATGGTGATAGATAAATTGCACCAATGCATTGTTTCACAAAAAAAAGAAAGGTCATCTGTAGCTAATAATAAAGCACATGGAAGGTGAAAACAGGCAACAGCCTTGGGGCTTCAAATAGGGTGGAGAAAAAAAAAATTATAATGTTGCAGCGACTGTACTGGCCATTACTATGTTCAGTAATAAATCGTCAACACTTTCGAATAGTGAAGACTACTATTAGATCTGCATTCAGTGTTTTATAAGTGAGCTAATAGCGTGAAGAAGCTGCTTTCTCTCTGCACATGTGTGTGATTATATATGTTACCTGTGGAGGAGTAGGGGTGGAGGAGGGTCGGCCCACTGGCGGAGTGGAGTTTCGACTCCCACCCACTCCTGACATGATCTCCTCTGTGATGTCCCTGCCGCCCTGGTTAGGGTCTCGGATACGGATCTTAATGGGAAATAAAAAAAAGTGCTGAGTCAGACATTATTAAGCTCATTACTCAGTAAATGAATCAGTACTGAAGCGAGCATGAGTAAGCACACGTACTGTTTTCTTCTCCCTCTTGGCAGGTGGAGGTTGCTGCGGTGTAGGCACTATTATGGATGGAGACGGGGTGTACATGGCCTGACCAGGATAGTATTGAGTTCCCGCAGCTAACAGTAATGAAAACAGTATCAGATTCGGTTAGAGACCAACGTGGAAACAGTCAGGATTTACAACTAACCAGAAGAAAGATGCCTTTTTTTGTAGTAAATATGAGTGAAAAAGCAGGATGAACTTACCATATGCTGTAGGAAAGTCTCCAGGAGTGGGTCCGGAGTAGAAGGTACTGGGTCCTGTGGGTTGGACCGAGTACTGCTGAGGAGGCCCCACGTATGGAGGAGCACTGTGGCGATACTGTAACAGATGCATCAAACAGCAATTATAAATGTGGTACAAAAATTACTCATATAGCTATTTGAAGGTTGATGTGGACAACGTTTGGTACCTATTGCGGTTTTGAAATAAAATGACAAGTGCTACTGATGCAAAGCACCATGGTGCATACAAGACCCCTGACCTTCCCCACCGTCTTACACCATCTCCATTTTGTCCTGGTGTGCCTCAACACTGTCCCATTACATATCGATACAGTATGTCTCATCCTGCAAATTATTTATGTATGATCTAAAACGTGTATGAAGAGATAAAGTGACGCTTCACATTTCTGTGGAAAATTTTACATTATTGTATTTTGTTATTATTATTATTTGGCAAAGCCTTCCCACTTCCCTGTTTATTAGAAGATGGAACGTACATCGAAAGTACTGTAGAGTCTACATATAAAGCATCCATTTTTGGTTTGGCATTTTTTGGTTATAGCAGCAATGAATTTTAAAACATTTATACATATCGTTGGATATTGTGCACATAACAGCATGTATATAACTTGGGTATTTTTTTACTGGAGGTAAATTGAGAAAAGTATGCTTTGCTAAAAAGCCATACTGATTAAGACAGAAGCTTATTGCACACAGTTTGCTGCACTGTAAAGTGGGCCTTACTGACTGCCTTATGTTCCCTATTCTACTGTTACTTCTGCTAGCATTAATTTTATTACCATCCCCAAGGGTATAACACAAAGTTCAACTTGGTATTTTCAGTTCACATACTCCACCCTGTTTATACTGGAGGTTTAACCCAATGCAAATGCAACTGCAAAGTAATTTCTCTCTGGTGTATGCGTCTGTGTGAGACCTGGGGTATGTAGTACTGGGCAGCCTGGGGGGAAGCGAAGGGCATCGGCGTCATGGACATCATGATGGGCGGGCTCGGCGAGTATACGGTGGCATTTGGGGCCTGAGATGCGGGTCGAATTGAAGGGCTGTTGCTTGGAATGGAGGGCCGCGGGGGCTGCATCTGAGTCCTCTGGAAAAACTGGGAGAGATGAAAGCAAGTGGAACAGTCAGGTACAGACACTATGCACAAACTGTGAATTACAACAATTTGTTGGACCTAAGGAAAACAGTATTTACATGTTGAGGACACTAGAGCTAAACCAAAGCCGTTCTGAGAATGTGTGGGGAGACAATTGTACCACTTTTTTTTTTTTTTTTACCAGGCGCTGAAAGGCTCTATTCATTTAGGCATGCAAGGTACAAAATGAAAAAAATCATATATTCTAGCTGGCATGCACTAAAACTCATGGGGCAATTAAATAAAAAAATTAAAAGAGAGAAGTAGACAAAAAAATGTTTGATGTGTTTGCATTTGCCAATATTACAAACATGAGTGATTAGAATCTTCACGATAAATCTTGACCTTCGCTTTTCAGACTTTCAGCGTTCATTGTTCCAACTACAAGGAAATGTGGCTTTGGGTAAAATAGTAATTTCTATTTTTCTGCTCTGACAGATCATGTTAATTTAGTATCACCTCTATTGCTGAGCTCCTTCTCTGATGTCAGACTCACTTTTGGTTCAGGGGTCAAAATTATAACACAGTTGGTGAGCAGAGACTATGTGGTTTTGTTTTTTTTTGTAAATTCCCCCCAAGAATTGCAAGAATAATACTGGCCGCTCTTTGATTTTGGCACAATTTAGCCTTTCAAACCAATCACAAGAGTTAACTGTAATAATGACTGAGAAGTGGCTAATGTAATGCTTCTGACCAAAAAGGAAAGACAGTTACACTCTCAATGCTTTTTGAATGTAGGTAGGAAGGGTTAATGGAGAAGCCATAACATGTCTCAAATGATTATGAAGTATAGGTGACTGGAGGAAATAAAGAGAGAGAGAGAGAGAGAGAGAGAGAGAAAACAAGACAAAATGGTAGGGCTGCAACCTTTAAGTTTGTTATTTCAAATATTCTGCTGAAAACTGCTCTGAATATTGTACAATAGTAAGAAATCTTCAAGATGTAAATTTTAATGACTTAAAATAAACAGCAGCAGAAAACTAACCATATGAAAAGTCTGTGTGGGATATCACCTCATTAAATCTAAGTGGAAAGCTTAAATCTTCGTTATAAAAAATAAACAAATAAATAATTTCGTTAATTAGCTTGTTTAAACAACGAGTTCCTTTCCAGCAGACTAAATATTCTATATTTCCATTACTCCAGGAATGTTTCCTCTTCAGGTGCTTACTCAAGAAGGGTGTGTAGATTTGTCAGGCTAATTCACGTTTACAAAGACCAGTGATTCTCAAAGTAAAGTCTGTGGACCTCCAGTGGTCCATGAAGCGCATCATTGGGTTGGGTTTTTGTGTGTGTGTGCACGTGTGTGCGTTCATTTGTGTGCGCTACTGTGGCGGAAATAACAAGCCATTATTATTATTACAAAGTCATTATATTTGTTATTGAGTTCTTATAATTATTAGCCTGTTTGACTTGAACTAAATGGGTTTAATACAATAACTCATAATGAAATAAATAATGTCCCCTTGGACCCAATGTGTTCTGACAGTACAAGGCCCAGGCATAAAAAGCTCTACAGCTTTATTCAAAAAAAATTAATAATAATAATAATAATAACGAATGTTCAAACTTAAATAATGAACCAAATATTTGAATAGATATTTTCATAAAACTGTGCTGAGTGGGTGTGTGGAATTTATTAAAGTGGTCCCTTGCTGAAAAAAGTCTGAGAAATCCTGGCACGGACTACACTGAACATAACCATTTCGCAAATTTTGGATGTTTTCATGATATTTTGCAGACTGACTTGATTCTGTTCCATGTTGTCGGTTAGATGAAACTACTCATCCATAGTGGATCAGTAAAATTTTATTGCTGTGAGGAAAAAGACTGATGGTGTCACACCACTTTGAGAAGGTAGAACACACTATTTGGCAACCATTTCAAGTTTATGGAATTTAGTGGTTGAAAAGCAAATGCTTGAGAAATCAACTTATTTTCCCATTTTCAAAGTAATTTCATGATCTGATTTACTGAATATTTGTTGCAGCCCTATAAAATGGCTTCCTCTGGGGTGGAGGGGTGGGGGGGGGCATGGCTGCAGTTTACAGGGTAGGGGAGCAGATAACTAAGCTTCACGGAGGAATAGGGACTTCATGCCATGCATTTTTTAAAGAATGCAATTTACCTGAATGGGTCTGAATCCTCCCTTGAAAATTGAAGCAGGAAAGAGAGAGAGTCTAATGGGACTGTGCACTATTTGGTATGGAGGGACAGAGAGACTAAGACACTCGTACACATACAAAAGAGCCATCAGTAGCATTAAGAGCATGCAAAGAGTCAGCTCAGATTTCAGGAAAAGCTTTCTTTTTCTTTTTTTTCTTTTTTTTTTTTTAAATAACAGAGCCAGGCGGTGTGCTGTTAAGGAAGCAGTATATCATCATCCACATGAGGCCTGAGCAAATGTGCTCCACTAACCCCCATTCAGAATAAACACAGCCAATTAAGCATGCTACTTCCTCAGTGAAACTTCTCCAACTGGAGTGCAAAGTGCACACGAGGACGTTTATATCACTTCATTTCTGCAGGTAGGGCAAACACACTGAGGACATGCTTCTCTGTATAAAACTCTCACTCATAATTCTCCAAAACAGCAACATAATGGAAAATGTGCGCATTGATTTCTGTGCGATTTACTGTTCCTCTAGACTAATCCCCTCACAGAATGAACCATGTTGTCTTTCTCAAAGGAAATGCCAGAGCCTATAAGTAACCTTCACTACAGAAAGGAACTAAACAAATACTACAGCTCTTGATTTCACAGTGCAGCCATGCAACCAATGTGGAACACAAAACTTCATCCTCAACCCCAAGCGTGGGCACATTATAAATTCTTTAGGTAACCAAGCAGGCAAGTGAAAGCTCTAATGTGCTGCGCAGTCCTATGTTTTAGTTGCCTGGAAACCTACGTTGTAGCTATCACAAGGTAGTAATATATGGGGACATAGTTAGCTAGTTCAGTGAATGAATACACGCAGAGGGAAATGAACAAATACAGGAAGAGGACTTTTCGTACAAACGGACGTTTCTGATGTAGCACATCCTGTATGTGCAATCGAAAAATTTTTTTAGCAAGTTGTTGGCCGGCGGGTGGCAACTTTTTCTTGACTGTTGACTGCTTATTGTGCCAAAACATGATTTCTTTTATGGCTTGCGCTGGGCTTTCATCGGTTTGCACACATACCTACACAATTCTGAAAAGATCATCCATCATCTGTTCACACTAATTAATCAAACTAGAAAAAAACACTAATTGCCTGAACATTAAATCTGCTTGTCCCAGGCACTTGGGTTTCTGCCTTGTCCACCCCTACACCCTCTCTCTACTGCAGTGTTCACCAATCCTGTTCCTCGAGATCTACCTTCCTTCAGGTTTCATCTCCAAGCACGTCTTAGTTGATCAAGAATATTCTTAAATCAATGATCAGATGGTCACGATTATGGTTGAAGCTAAAGACTTCAGGAAGGTAGATCTCCCCGAACAGGGTTGGTGACCACTGGTCCACCTTTGGTGGAGTCATTGTGCAGATCCTGTGCATGTGCTAGTCAGTCAGATTGAATTAATCTGATCTAGTCTTAAATTAGAGTGCAGTCAGCCAACTCTCATTCCGCCTCATCTACTTCAACCAGGCTCCATCAAGTCGAGGCATCTCTACAAGCTACACTCATTTCACAAAAGACACTGATCTAAGTGGGTGCATGCCGGTCGAAGAATGTGATGGGTGCAAATATTCAGCTTTGAACGATCAATATCAGTAAAGGGGCAGTTTGGCAACAGCACAATGTTTGAGTGCGCTTTAGCTACAAAAAAAAAAACATGGCATAATCTACAGCGTGAGGTGCTGCGCTGCAACGGCGTACATTACCTGGTGATGGGTAGGACGAGGCCCTGGGGCAAACTGAGCGGAGGTGGGCGTGGCAGAGAGCAGAGGCAGGAAGGAAGAGAGAGAAAGAGAAAGATGAAAACACACCGACAAACACTTTAAAACCACAAGCCGTGAGAGGCAGGTAGTTCCTAACAACCAAGCTGTCTGAGCTGAAGCCTAAATCTAAAGCATAGTGTGCTTTCACTTGCATCACAACACTGACACTGTGCCGTCAGCAAAAGCAACAAGCTAAAGCAGCAGGAAAAGATCTTTGGTATTATTCAGACATATTCGAGCCTTCCTGGGTTACTGGAAGTTAAAAAGGAAAAGAAAATAAAAACCCGATATAAAACGTTGCTAGAACGGACATACTCACCGGGCGGCTTTGAGGCGGGACGTTCATTGTTTGCGTCTGTGGTGAGTAGACCAGCGGGGCCGTACCGGCATTCTGACCCGCCGTGTATGGCGACTGCAGCGTCACGGGGGTCCAAGACGAAGGACGATAAAAGGAGCACAGAAGACCAGAGTGGTTGGGTTAGAACACGGAGAAAAATCAGTCTGTGAGAGAATTCTGACAGCAGACCACGTTTGGCCCACTTTAGTGCAAGCTTCTGCGTGTGCAGGTGACAGAGCAAGAATGCCCACTCCCTGCCTCTGAATACACTGCGGTCTGCTGACACTGACAAATCTCCCATCTCCTCAGCACTGCCTTCAGGAGAAAGTGAGTGAGTGAGTGAGTGAGAGGGGGAGAGGCGGCGTGAGAGGAGCAGACAGTAGAGTCGCAGGGCTTACAGAGGCAGACGAGCAACAGAGGCAGACGAGCAACAGAGGTAAGCTCAACCCTCAATAACTCCTCATCCCTCCATTCAGAGGTGGCTCTGCATGATCACAGTTTAGCTCCTGGAGCATGTAAACTGGACTTACTATTAATAGCAGGGTTTGCGGGCAAAGCCGCGCAGGCGTAGAGTGGAAATCCGAGCGCTTGGCTCAGGAGCGGAACAAGCTCCAGAACAGCTGAGTCACCATGACTGACTTTCTATTTTAGAGACAATCAGCTGGGTGTACTGAGTGTTTATGCTTGAGTGTGTGTTTGCCAGAAGACAGTGTACACAGAGACATGAGTAATACGAATACACAGACCTGGTATATGACAACCTGTTCTCAGAAATACTAAAGTAAATTATTTGACATGATACAACATGCACAAGCGCAGTTAAAAACCCCAGTGCAAACAAAGCAGGCAAATTCAAGGAAATTCAAGGAATTTGCCCCCCCCCCCAAATGAACTGGTGATTTGACCTTAATAACGATCCAAGAAAAACAATTCCTGTACTAAAACTCATTATTTTGCAAGGACAGGCCTCATTTATCAATCTTTTACTAACGTTGTGTGTAAAGTTTGTGTAAGCCAAACTGGACAAAAACTTTCCGCCAGGTTTACAAAACTTCAGAAAGGTTAGTTTGTCATGTGCGTACGTTGATGAATGCAGATTACCGTACACACTGCATTTGGTTGACGCCCACAAAGCTCCATAAAAGGCAAAGCTCACACAGCTGAAATGATGAGTAATCAAAGCTATTCTGACTCACGTCTACGGCAATACAAATATATATTATGTAACAGCATAATACATGCTTGAAAAGTGTCAAATCTGTAACCAAATTATGCACCAAATGTGAATTAAGAGAGATGAAAAGAAAAAACATCACACAAAAACTGAGAGATAAAAATAAATAAAAGATCGTGGACACCAAGCACATCACACGGGGGTATCTGCTTCCCTGTGCTTTCTTTTTCCTTTTCAAACTCAAAGCCGTGTGTCTCGACAACTCTCGGGCAGAAATTTCTTGCGCACTAGTGCACCCTCCCCGATGCAATGCTGGAAAAGCAGGAGGGTGTCATGGGAAGTCATGCAACACACAATGCATTATACGGCACTTTCAGTACGTTTACATGGACAACAATGATCCAATATTAACCCGATTAAGACGATACTCTGATTAAGAAACTAGCATGTAAACATCGCGAATAGTGATGACCTTAATCTGACTAAAGTCATACTCGAAGTAAACACAAATCGAATTAAGACGTGTGGAGTATTCCTGTTTTAGACGCATTATGGAAGTGTATTACAGACATGTACACACCTTAATCATGCAATTAACATCATGTGGGAGTTTGCACATCATTTTGCAACAGGACAAGTACACCCACACACGGCAGTGATCAACCGGTTTACGGCAAACACGGCTGCTTCCGAAACGGCTTCAAGCAGTCGTCTATTTGCACATATAGCATGACAAATAATTAACTGCACTTGAAGCTGTCATAAAATTAAAAATAAAAACAGCCAAAACTGTATACGGAACCATAACAAAGACCAACTTTATGTTGATACGTGAAATTCTGGAGGGAACGTCGGTGTGGGGACGTAATGACGTGTGACGTTAATGGATCTATGTTCTATAACATGTAAAACAGGAAGATGAAAGGAATAGTCTAAAAGCGACTCATGTACACACCTTAATCACAATATTTTCTTATTCACAATAAGGTCAATAATTATATTATTGCTGTCCATGTAAACGTGGTCAATGTAGATTGAGACATGTCAGATTGGACACTTAAGGGGCCGTTAACACAACAACATTTTCAACTAAAAACGGAAAACTTTTTATATGGTTTGGCTGTTCGTTTACACGACAATGCCATTTTAGGGTCTGAAAACACAAACTTTTGAAAAGGGGTTTTAAAGTGCAACTTTTTGAAAGATGCCGTTATCGTCTCAGTGTAAACGAACAACAATGAGAATCTGTGAAAACGATGATGTCATGCGCACGTGTAGTATGTGTTCAGACTATAGGCATGCGCGCAGGTATTTCAAAACGCACGAGACATTCAAACCTACCATGGCGGACTACAGGACTCTGTGCTGCTCAAGATTTTGAGTTTATTGACGCAAAGTGTAGATTTCCTGCATCACTACTACGACAACGACTGACGAGACGCATTTGTTACATATGCCAACTTATTAACCCACATCTACGCTCACGAAGGAAATTCAAAATTCTATAATTATCTTTTTAATTGTTTATTTTGGAGTACATCTGTATCCTTTTATTGCTAATAAAAAATAGAAAGCAGACTGACTGCCAGTGTCTCACTATGATTTGTATTTCCTGATTTTGTTCCATTTTGGTACAATGATGTTCAATTATTAGTACTTAAACATGCACTATTTCGATTTTTTCAGTATTTAAAAATTAACATGCATTGTTAACAGAATTCTGACCTGGAGCACAAGAAAAGCTAAAAGACGGGGTTGAAAAGCCATTTCCACAAGGGGAAAAAAAAAAAACCTTCATGCACATTTTATGTACGTTAAATTATAAATGTTGACGTCTCAACATTTATTAACCAGAACAGTAAAAAAATCTATGCTTAACAAGCGTGAGTTTTCACAATTTCTTATGACAATGAATAATTTTCCAGGTCTAACTATTGATATTCTAAGTAACTGGAGAAATAACTTTTTTTTTTGTACTCCATGCAAATCATAAACCACTGAAATCATTTGAGAAATGTAAAAGTTGTGCTTTTGATCCAGAAAAACAGCTCCCCTGTTTACTTGTGTTTGTTTATAGGGTGGTCTTGCCCGGATCAATATGGCGGACACGTTGACGTGAATGTTTCTTTACAAAGTGACATCGCCAACTGCTGGCCCGGCATGCACAATACAGTGTTTTTAGTCGTTTTCACGGATCCATGTGAATGGGGATCGTTTGGACAACGTTGTCATCTGTACATGAAACATTTCAAAAACGCAAAAGGAAAAACTTTTCTGTTTTGAGTACATCGTTATTGTGTAAACGTACCCTCAGTCTGGCTCGAATAAAGTGCTGCACAGTGTTAGGAGATGATGCCGTGGCAAACGGAACCAACCTAGATGCAAAAAAATGGCAGTGCGTCCTCCCTTTATACAGCGGCATTCTTAACTGAAAGACTGATCTTATTTATGAATTTATGTTGGCTTGATTCTTTAGCTTCCCCCCCCCGACATTAAATATGACTTGCATTAAATGCCATTAATGTAACAAATTACATGGTTTGAAGCTGATCAATCAAATTTCACATTAATTAGTGTTCTTATGCATAAATTTGCATAGCCTCAGGAACATGAACGCTTTTCTGAAATGATGTGACTTTCATGAATACCACATTTCTTGGGTAAATGCTCATACGAACGGTTTAGGAATAAATCAGTTCAACTTGATAAATGAAGCCCAATGTGTGTATTAGAAACATTAAACTCTCCAGCTCCTTAAAAAGGTTTTACTCATCACCCTGCCTCCCAAACAAAAAGACAGGAAGCTTTGGATGTTGCTAATATTACAGAACAGGAATGACAAAAATAGGGTTCACTATTCTGAATCACACTGTGACTAATGATACATTTTAATGAACAGAGATTTCAAAGTAATGCTTTCTCGGAGGGAACACCTGTGACTCATCAGACTGGGAGCGTCTGAGCATGCCCGATGGAAATTTCTGTGGCTCATTTGCTTCGTGGCAGATTTAATACCGAAACTTGATTTTAATGCAGCAAGCATTGGCAGGCTTATGTTCAAACAGCAAGATATAATTGAATATAGTGCCCTTCATAATAAGCAGTGCAGACGCAGACACACACACACACACACACACACACATTCTGTCAGGAAGCTGCATGGGTGCACTCACCCCTCCTCCTGCCTCCCAGGCTTTAGGGTGGCCATACAGATGCGCAGTGGATACTGTGGAAACTGATACCTGAGAAAGGCCGGGTGAGGAGGCGTGGCCCGGCGGTGTGGCCGCAAGGTTTGGGTGTCCCTTGCTGATTTCATGGGCTGTGTAAGGAGGGCCGGGGGGTCTCTGGACCTGAAACCCACCAAAAGGAAAGAACAAATTCAAAAACAAGGTAAGGAATGAATAAAACCACAACACCAAGTGCACCCTGTGTGTTCATGGGGAAGAAACAAAACAGCAACTTTGTTATTAGTCCAGTGCTGCAGTTTCTCTCAAGATAAAGAAATCAGACGTTCTTGGGGTCAAATACTGGTTAGGGCTAGGCATGATACGCTAAAACCATAGTTGGGACACATCCTGATACAGGCTTCATGAGACAATATTGACTAATAGATTATTACACTTTAATGTATTTATTTTGTAATGACAACAAACCGAACCAATGCAATATCAAAACAGACAACTGCAAGAAATGTAAATCAGGATTTACAATATAAGGTGTCGTTTTATTGGGTGATGTTAGGTGATGTTATAAGGGTGATGTTATTTTCATCTTTTCCAGGTGTCATAAATGCATCGTCAATGTTATTAATATGTAAACATTGTTCGGCGGAAGATTGTGCATTAAATGATTCAATAAATTTCTGTCATAACCTCTGCTACTGCAGTCCGACACCCACCTGCAACACACGAGTGCATCACACTTACCAGCTGAAAAAATGGCTGGTCATGAGTCGGCTGTAGACTCAATAGCTAGCATTAGTGTTTAGTCAGGTTTTCTTGGTTTAATTACTCATTAACGCGTGCAGGAATGCTGCAAAACTAAAGTCAGGACTGAAAATAAACGTAAAGAGTTATTAGATGTAACCCAGCTCCTTATGAAATGTAAATTAAATGGCATGTGCTCTACATTGAACAGCAGCGAAGATACTTATTGACTTCTAGTATAGTGAAGTTGCCCTGATAAACACCACGCTGTTTCATTTGCTTAATTTAGACTCTTGTTCTGATTTGACAGTGAAGGCATTCACGACTTCATCTGTTCGGCAGCACAGTCAAAGGAAGCCAAGATGAATTTTAGCATGCATATAATTAAATAAATAAATAAACAAACAAACAAACATTTAGAAAAATGCCTTGTTGCTCTGCACTCAAGTCAGACAGCAGGTTCGTACAGGATAGAATACAGGCAAGGTTTTCAGACAGGCATTTAAATCGTCCAACATGACACTCATCACGAAAGTTGAAATCTATCAGTGGTTCTTGATACACAATGGTCAATCATCTAAATTTCGTGATCAGAGTACGAACGTATTGTAAGCACGTTGCCCGATTTTTTATAACCGTGTGTACTTTGTACGCGCAGGTCACACATGCTCATTTAATTCATTTGCACTATTTGGTCGTTCCACAAGGTAGCAGGGCCATTGATTCTCAAGGGAGTTGAAGAAAAAAACAGAACAGACGAGTGCAGGTTAGAAAGTACCTCCATTTGCTTAATTCTAGCCTTAAAGAGTATAAGGATTTGTATCCGAATGCTAACTGTGGCAAGAGATTACTAATTCTTCTACACAGTCGTCCTTCACACCAAAAACACCTGCTATACTGCTCTGTACCGACTCTAGGCCAGGAGTAGTGCAAGTTGTCATAATACACATGCTTCGCCCACCTGTGTATGCGTACATGTCAAATGGAGTATACTTTGAAAGGCTATGCGTACGACTGTGCACATACGCTAGTATGTGTAAAAAGCATACCAGAGGATTTATGATTTACATAAGCAGAAAAACAAACATCGGCAAGAAAAAAAAATGAATTATTTAAACAAAGGATAAATATTGCCGTTTTCATTTTAACTTGCTCTTTGCACCTTAACATGATTAAAATTTTATACTAATTGCCAGCTACATTTGCTCAAGAGTACAAATTCAAAATGCAGACCATTCACAAACATCCATTAGGAAACAGAGCAACCACAGTCTGCTACAGTAATGTAAGAGTTGAATAAATGTGCTGTCCCATGAGTGAATATGCCAGCATACTAACATACTAATGTACTAGATCCTACATTCAGTAAAAAGCAGGAGATGGAAGATTCCCCCAAATCGTTACGGGTTTTGGGAGCATTTCAACTTACTGGCCAGTGAGTTGTGGACCGAATACGAAAAACCCCACCCACCTCTGTTTATTTATCCAGGTTTCATTTCATTTATTTCGAATACACATTTGTTTCATTATAACCGTCCAAGTCAACCGATAGCGGATTTTACTGATACAGAGAACTACGTTGGACAGCACCTGCCTATAACCAATTAACCAACTACTATTGAATGAAAACAAGTAAAACATTACTGAACTGTATTACAAAAATAAACAGTACTGTCTGTACCAAGAAAATGTACTGTAAGTTTTTTTTAAAGAAATATATATTCATATTTATTAATAATTCAGAAATATTATAATAAATAAAAGTCCAAACTGTACCAAAACACAACACTCCAAATAACAAAAATATAGAAACACCCCAAATAAACCAAAAAACACTTCAAATAACAACAAAATAGGTCAGTGATGTTTTTTATTTTGGCTCTTGCATTGTATAAGGACAGACGGACCCTTCTCAGCCGTTTCCGCAATGGACACACCCGGGAAATAATACTGGCCGGTGGAAGCTGGATTTCAGACTCACCACTGTAACTGATAATGAGATTAACTTGGCTGCACTGGGAGACGCTGCAGCATGCATGTCTCTGTAACTCGTTAAAAAAAAATTGTGTAATTAATTAAATCTTAAAATTTTACCTTCTTAACTACGCCAGTGTACATTTAAGTGTCGTGATTGAGCTGCATTGGATTGTACTTACAAACAGCTGGAGCTAGCTTCATACCACAAAAAAGCAACAATAGTCATTCGACCAGGTTGCTAAACTGTATACAACACTTGCAAACTCTGCTTTTGCCCCTTTACTCAACAGTAACCATATTTTTCTCAGCTGTAATCACAGGTAGAGAGTAACCATTTTACAGTGGAAAGAAAAAGTATGTGAACCCTTTGGAATTTCATGGTTTTCTGAATAATTTTGTCATAAAATGTGATCTGATCTTCATCTAAGTCGGGGGTATTGACAAATATAAGGTGCCTAAAAGAATAACACAAACAAATTCTGATCTTTCATGTCTTTATTGAACACACTCATTCAACATTTAAAATGGCAGTGGAAAAGGTAAGTGAACCCTTAGAATTAATAACCGGATGCCCCCCCTCTATATGGCCCTTTATGGCGAGGCATGGCTCACATAAGCGTGCGTTTCTTGTGCAGAGCAAACTCCAAATGTTTGAGGGGGTTTTATCAGTCAAAGTAGCTGTAGTCGACCCCTCATTTTCTTAATCAGACTCCAGGTGTGCAAAAAATAAATAAATAAATAAATAAATACATTTTTTGAGGTCATTAACTAAAGGGTTCACATACTGTTTCCACAAGCACTGAGGTTTTTTGGTTGTTTTCAATAAAAGACATGAAAGATCAGAATTTCTGTGTTATTCTTTTAAACACATTATATTTGTCCCTGACTTAGATGAAGATCAGATCACATTTTATTACAAATTTATTCAGAAAACCATGAAATTCCAAAGGGTTCACATACTTTTTCTTGCCACTGTATATGGTTTGATCAGGTATTACACAGCTTATCTAACCTTGTTTATTCCTCCAGGGTGGGGAACGTGTTAAAAAGTGAGAGCTGTAGAAAGTGCATACAAGAACACACAGCAGCCTTATATTGGATGGTACTTTATTTTAAATGTGAACAAAGGGAAAGCATTGTAAACAAGGTAACCCAAGATTGGTTCATGCTTCCTTCTGAACACACTCTTCCAAGCCCTTTTGAGGTAAGGTTGTAAAGGCACTTCCGATGCAGTTGGGAAGTCACTCTCATGGACAGGTGGTTCAACTCAGGAGGATGCTGCGACATCATGAACCTGTTTAAGAAGCAGCTTCCCAAGAGCCAGTGTTGAGTCATTAATTACTAGTTACTCCATTTCACAGGAAAAGGAGATGGGTTGAATACAATGGAAATCGAGTAGATACAACAATGAAACACTACTTTTTTTAATGTCCCATTTAATGTCTCTCGTCACCTGCATCCATTTGACTGTACTGCGGTCTAATGCCTCACCTCCAGATTCTCTTATTTTTCATGCCATCAGTCTCACTGCCAGACTCCTCAAATGCCTCTTAATAAGTTTCTATTCATTTCCTCTAATTGTTGAAATAACCATTACATTATTTCAAGATATTTATTTAGCTAACTTTGTTATAAACATAACGTTAAATCATGGTGTTCCAGGTTAATTAATGCTTATTAAACTCTCTGGAGATATGACTGATTCAGATTCATTCAAAAATCTGTCTCAAACAAGAATTCAAAGTATTCCAAAGGCTGATTTGTGGATGCAAGATGAAATCATACAGGTTTCATAACCTTCAGGTTGTCTTGGTAAAACACTGAATATGGGGGGTGGGGGGGGGCTATAGAAGTACTACTGCAACAGAACCGACTCTGAATAAACTTGTCAGAGTAACCGTCCTTGTGGTCTAACTGTCAGAGTGGGTGAAAACTGAGTTAACAAACCTTGGGGGATCATATACAGTATTAATGGGTGTTTCTAACAATCTGACACTTGATACAAAACTGTATTAAGCCATGCAAGAAAGCACAGAAAAATGCTCCACTCTCACTCATACCCAGTGTAATGAACATACAGGATATGTTGGTCTATCCCACTTATACTTCCATCTGAACAGGCTTTAAACTCCTTTGGAGTATCGAAAATGCACTTTGGATAGGCTGGAGTAGATCGGAAGATCAGGAAGGTTGCTCTCCAAATCGTCTGAACTGCCTGCTCACCTCTGCTGTGATTTTCTTGTAGAGATGTGTGAATGGAAGTGATTGTGGATACTGGTGGGAGATCCGAGACCTGTCTCACACCCATAAGCACCAGATCTGTGGGTGCTCTGGAGCTCAAGCATGCATACATTTCAATTAACCATTAGTATTTTCAGGTCCTTTATTTAGGCCCAATTTTGTATGCTACTCAGCTGCACAAGGTGACAAAGAAGCTATACTGATTTAAAGGCTGGGTTCCAAACCAGGTTCTAGTGTACAATATACTGTGGTACCAACAACTCATTGTACTATGCAATTTTGACATACTATATAGTATGCTGGTATGCAGATTGGC
The DNA here is from genome assembly GCA_012411365.1 of Ameiurus melas. Taxonomy (NCBI): domain Eukaryota; kingdom Metazoa; phylum Chordata; class Actinopteri; order Siluriformes; family Ictaluridae; genus Ameiurus; species Ameiurus melas. The sequence goes on from CM022768.1 coordinate 10,769,125, forward strand.
TTATTCACAGCTCCTGCAATCAGCCACTGAAAATGTGCTGCTATGAGCTTGAAGTGCTGATTACCCCAATAGAAGAGCACCTGTGTTGTGCTGCAAACAAGCAGCAGCCAAGAGAACAGGTTTTCAAATCACACAAAAATGTTATCAGGTACAAATTAAACAAATTTTACGACTAATTAAGCATTCTGTGAGCGCGGGTGCGACTGGTCAATCTTTCCGCAGGAGAAGGTGGGATTGGTCAACCTTTCTGCAGGAGTCGGTGGAGTTAGTCAAACCTTCTGCAGCAGTGGGATAGAAGGAGGGCGCAGAAGGAGAAGGTCAAACTTTCTGAAGGAATGGCTGAGGATTGGTCATATTTTCTAGCGGATTTATAAAATATCCCATATTCTATATAAGGGACTGCTCAAACGTTCTGAAGAAGAGGGCAGCAAAAGTCAAACTTTCTACAGGAGTGGGCGGGATTGGCCAGAATTTCTTCGGGAGTGGGATTAAAAACGCCTCAATCCTCAATGAATTTCATAAGCTGGCATCTACGCTCACACCTAGGGCTGTCAGGATACCAAAATTCAAACTTCACTATCAACACTGTAGCATTCTGATACTTGGTACCTGGTACTTTGGCTAAAAATCATCTAATCAACCAAAATGGGAAAACACAAAAAACACAAATTGTTAGTGCCTTCGTTTTTATGAATATAAAACTTTAATAAAATAAATTCAGACATGTTTCCAGTTAATATTTTCTGAAATCATATGTTTAAGCCACATAGTACTATCCAACTGGAACTTGGGTGTAAAGCTGCTGTTGCCCAAGAGTTAACGTCACAAGTTGGCTCCAAAAACTTGCACACAAATGTGAGCAGATAATGCATAACCCCAAATTGCTGTTATTAAGCTAAAAATAGTACATCTCCAGCAGCATGTGAATGTGTAGGGTGCAGGAGACGCCACATTGCTATGCAGTGTATCATTAAATGACAGGTGTTGTAGGTTTAACACCCATTTCTGTTTTTAACACCAATCTTTAATTCTGCTCCTTCAAAATTAGACAATGTAAAAAGTATAAAAAAAATAATGTGAAAAAAGCGACTACAGTGTCCCAAGCACCAAGAGTCACCACAAAGGAAAAGCAGCTAATCATATGGCTGAATGAAACTCAATGAAACAATTAGCCATCTATCCCACCAAGTCCAAGTCAAATCTAAAGTCTTTTATTAAGGGGAAGTTGGAGAGAAGTTGTACAAGAAGTTTAATCGAGCTCTGAGAAATGTTCATGTCTCAAATCATTCTTTTAAATAAATGTTTTCCATATATTCTGTGAAGTCTCATCACTAGTGATGCACTGAAAGGAAAATTCTGGGCCGAAACCAAAAATAGAGGATGCACTTGGCCAAAAACGGAAACTTTAAAACCCATTAAGAATGTATTTTTTATTATTAGACTTTAATTCATTTTATGGATTTACTGAAACTGAATTGAAAAACTACAAACAATAAAATTAAATACTTTTATTGACATTAACAAGCCAAAAACAATATTAAATATTACTAACACTGCAGATGTTATACTTCAAGTGGAAGTATTTCCAAACCGCGGATATGATATGCCCTTTGCCAAGTAGCATCGTGATAACCGTCAACTAGATCGAAAGTGTAATCTGAGCGTTAAGCACTGAGGGGCAGGGCGGCAGATAATTTTGGCTTATATTTTCTGCCTTTTTTCTATTTTGCCCAAAAACCGAAAATGCCATTTTAAGCCAAAAACTCAGTGCATCCCTACTCATAACACACATTTAGCTAAAGGCCCCATCGATTCAAGTGCATCGAACATGAGTACAGCTAAAAGGTCTCATTTACCAAACATCACTGCAAAATACTGTGCAAAAAAATTTCGTGCAATTGCACCAATTGAAGTAGTTTTCCGGAAATAAAAAAATAATAAATAATTTTTTTTTAAAGCACAAAACACTCTGCAAGTTGCATCGCAAATTTAGAAAAAGCCACAGCAAAAAAATTTTGGACCGTAACAATCACAAAAAAAAAAAAAAAAAAAAAACAGTGAAATCCTGTACAGACTGAGAACCATGAATACTTCAGACTTACAGAAGCTCTTTACAATTGGTCCTTAAAAGCACTTCAGACAAAGTATAAACCATGTTTCTCAGAAACACTATGTTCTGCAGAAGAATTTCCAATTTCTGAACTTCAAACCGCAATCCGGACCGGAGAATCTGTCACCATATTCAAGACACAGCTAAAGACCCACCTCTTCCGTGAACACCTACAGTGAGGGGGGAAAAAAGTATTTGATCCCCTGCTGATTTTGTACGTTTGCCCACTGACAAAGAAATGATCAGTCTATATTTTTAATGGTAGATTTATTTGAACAGTGAGAGACAGAATAACAACAAAATAATCCAGAAAAACGTATGTCAAAAATGTTAGAAATTGATTTGCATTTTAATGCATTTTTATTCTGTCTCTCGCTGTTCAAATAAATCTACCATTAAAATTAAAGTCTGATCATTTCTTTGTCAGTGGGCAAACGTACAAAATCAGCAGGGGATCAAATACTTTTTTCCCTCACTATAAGCAACCCATAAAAAAAAAAAAACAAAAAAACCCTTACTCTGGCACTTACACCTCTACTCCGGGAACTTTGCTTCTTCTGGAACTCAACTGACAGATCTTGAATGGTAGCACTACTTGTATTGTTCTCTGCTTGATACATCGCTTTGCTTGCATTTTCTCATTTGTAAGTGACTTTGGAAAAAAGCGTCTGCTAAATGAATAAATGTAAATGAATAAATATAAATGAAAAAGGTAAAAGTAGTACATCACTCACACTGTAGACGGCAGCAACGCCAGGTTGTGTGGAGAAGATTCGCTCGTCCAGCGGCGGTGGCTGCACTCTGGGGATCCTGGGGTGCAACGCATTAAGGAAAACTCTGGAGAAGCAACCATTTAAGGCTAAACACATCACCAAGGTGGAAGGACAAACAAGACACATATAGGCAACAGATAAAGATTCAAATTCAAAAACATCATGATCAGAACCTTTGAAGAAAATCGGTCTGAGTGTTTTTCCATTAGTCAAAAGGGATCCCCTGTTTAGAGAGAAATGAGAAGTCATCAGCTCTTACATAAAAAAGAAACGGAAACTTTTGCTTTACTTTCCACTCTCGCACTGTGGTTGGGCACAGTCAGCGCTAGAGCACTACAGACATGAGATAGGCAGCTGTGTGTGTGCTGCGTAGACTGGTATTCAAAATGCTGTCAAGACATGCCTGTTCCCATTAGTATATAAACTGAGAGAATCACACCGCTGCTTATTGAGGTGCAGCAGGCAAGAAACTTCATGTAATCATGCAGCACTTAAAATTATTTTCTGAATAAACGTCTGTTATGTCAAGACTAGTAATAGGTTCAGATAATGAGCTAAAACGATCACATTAGTGAACATTCTCGATTTACCTTGACAGAATGCACAGGGGCCAAGTCATGTGGGGAGGATTTGGGATGGGGTGGGCGGGAGGGGGGGGGTACAGCAGCAACCAAAAACATAAGGCTACTAATGCAAGATGGGGGACGTGGTCAGGCTTCCAGGGAGTCAGTTAATATCAGAGTTCAAAACACCTGCTCAATACACATTCGTAGGTCAACGAGCTCATCTGCAGTTTTTCTTTGCGCGAAAGAAGACTGCTCTTTTGGAGTATTTCTGAATGCCTCCGATACACAAAACACGTAAAAGTTGTCAGGTCGTGCAATAGCTCGATGAATGGTGGAGAGTGTAAAAATGGAGCACTGGTGACTTAAAACGTGGCTCTTAAAGCAGCAGCATTCCTACAGAAGGAGATGCCTCTCCTGTCTCTATGCCAGCGGCAGTGCAGAAAAATCTGGGCGCAGCACAAACATGGCTATTGTTAGAAGGGTGGAGGAATCCTTCCTCCCCAGCTGCACTTCAATCAGACTCCGACAATGTTCTCATAATATAAAGGATTTACGGTAACTGGATTAAATATATTTTTTTAAACTTGGGCACTGGCTTCAACTTCCTTTTGGCACATTGACATGAGAAAAATCAATGATAAAGCAGTCACTAGGTTAAAGGTTATTTTTAGTGCTATAGTCCAATTAATAACTCAGTTGAACTCACTTCTATCACGGCACAGGATGACTACATCCCGTTTCTTTAGAGTTAGAACACAGAAGCTGTATATTGTACTCTTTTACGTAAACATATGAAGTGTATTCTGCAGAACAACAACAAAAAAAACAGTTAAAGAAAAAAAGAAACCAATCAGCTTGTAAAACAGTACTGTTTTACAACTCTTGAGATGAATGGGTTGAAGAAACAGACTGAGAATTATGATTGAGCGCACTGCCTGAATCTCAGGCCAGCATGCTAAAAAGCACTGTCTTTGTCAATGGAACAAAGTCGAGGCAGAAAATACAAGCACCGTCAGATTATGACACCAAAAGAATCTCTCAACGCAAGCCGGTTACTTGCCCGATATAAAATCAGCACATGGTGCCATCAATAAGCTTGTACATATTCATAAGGCACTGCAACCAAGAGAAAGAACCATTTCAGACAACTGTAAACGGTTCTGGAGAACACACACAAAGGATTAGTATCAGGATGGGCACAGTCTGTCAGAAGGGTTTACAAGGAAGCTGAGGATCAAATTGCAGACGCTAAAGTCAACATGACGCGAGGTAACTCTTTGCCCTCATATTAACCTGACGGACGTGGAGCGCCGCACCTTGTTTTGTATTGCACAGCTGCCTGATAAAAATTCTCACACTCAAGGTTGCTTGAGAGCTTCAACGGGAATACGAAAAGGAAAACAAACCGAGAGTGAGGGGGGGATTGTGATGGAAAAACAGGTAGGTTTTCAGCTGAAACAGAAGGAGTGAACAAATGGTAAATTCGTTATTAAGCCCAACAAACAAATAAAAGCTCCAGTGTGCTGCCCAGTCTCATGGCTAAAAAGTAGTACATAATGCAATAGAACAACAAATTGTGGATCCGACTGCGTTTGCACAGCGAGTCTTTAACTATGAGCTGAGGTGTTGTGTTTTCACGTCGCAGGAATGTAAGGGGTAATCTAGCTGGCCGTTAAATTATATTTAATGCACTCTGGAGGCAGCCAGAAGGTTCTTTTCCTCCACACCGTGCATTAAAACTGTGTAACGCACACCTAGCCGTGGATTATCGCGCTTATACCATAGTCACCTGCCAGCATTGACAAGTTATATCGGTCATTGATGTTTGACCGAAATGCTAAAAATAATGGTTAATTTCTGTTTGTTATTTTATATATCGGGCGTTAGATCTAGAATTTCACACCCTCTAAATCAAGAGCGAGCGAACGAGCGAGAGACAGATAAACAGACAGCGAGCGAGAGAGAGATTGTGCATGTGTGAATTATGGTATGCAAAATATCTCCGGAGACCGCTGTGATTATGGGCACCAACATATGACATCACACACCACTGTTAAAATATCTCGAATGTTCCTGTACGCAGCAACACCACAATCCAGGCAACTTCTCTTTTAATATTGATTGTATATTCTTTTAAAGCTGTGGTGTATAAAACGGCATAAAACGGGCCGGTGCTTGGATTTTCTGAAGAGCGAAACTTGTTCACGTGAAGCTTGCTTTCTGGTCTCCAGCATTATCGTGTGTATGAATGGAAGTCAAAGGAAATTTCGCATGCTGAAAGTCTAGTGTGACCACCCCTTCATTGTTACACATCACAAAAAGCAGCTGATCTGGACCTAAGAAGTGGTCGCATCAGCTACTCATTAATACCACTGTACCGTCCACCTCCATGACAAAAACGTGTCATTCCATCACAACAAGGAAAATGTGAACTAAGCGTCTGCAACAAATTATAACAATAGCGAAGATCCACTGCCGGGTTATATGATCAGAAAGCAGAGTTAAAAGTTGTCAAAAATCTTACTACAAGTACAACATCTGTTCATGCTTATTATATTTATGCTGTGCATTAGGAAACACCCAAAGCTAAGAATGTAATAGAAATCAGTCCTTTGTAATTGGCTAGTCTGGCCTTAGGGTCCTGCAGGAGATCTGTTCTGGAGGACTTTACTTTAGAAGTATCAAGGTGCAGTAGCTCATAGATAAAGTGGAGCAGGTGTAACTGATGAACAGACCAGTGAATTGGGGATTAGTAAAGATCCTAGCTGCTAAATTAGTTGCAGATTATTAAGGGTGATCCACATATACTAATGACAAAGAAAATGTACATTTGAATAGCAGGGGTTTGGACTCACCGAGAACTAGTTTTGATGAAGATTTTAACTTAACTATACAAGTTGGAGTTTAAATCCTAGATTCGTGCAGGTAAATATGCATGACTGACCTAGTACAAAACTAACATCACCTGAATAACAGTGAAAGATATTTTGTCAATGCATTAGCTAAGCGAGGAATAAAATCTGGGATGCACCGAAAACTTCAGCCGCCGAAACTAGGAAAGAGAGAAAAAGGCCAAAAATATATGCCGCCCCAGCCACGCCCCGCCCCTCAGTGCTTGGTGCTCGGATTTCACACTCGATCGAGCTGACGGTTATGGTTGCATTGCAACATTACTAGAGCCGTGATTTCTAGAACGTTACTTTGATGCAGAGAAAAAGCAGCGTGAATGGGAAATGATAAAGGCAGAGCTGAAGGTGATGAACGCATCTGCTGAAGGATTGACGTGCAGCACAGAGCCAAGTGTACCAGAGAAATGGTTGCGTACAAGGGATGATTAATTGATTTGATTTTTTTTAAAGTCCAATATTAGTACAATTATAAAAAAAAATGGATATATATATATATATATATATATATATATATATATATACACACACACACACACACACACACACACACACACACACCCACCCACACCCCACCAGGAATTCGGCCAATTTCGTCCTGAATTTTTCTTTTGATGAATCACTAATTAAATTACATTCCATAAAGAGAAAGGGACTGAGAACTTAACCCTGAGTGACACACTGTGTAACAAATATACAGTGTTTTCATCAATAGATACAATGTGGCATCTTGGAAAGAAATAGGATCTACACTCTCACATAACAATGTGATCCTATATGACAGGTTATCAGATTCCACCCAGCTGACTCCTGATTAACACCCAGCCATAGAGCAATGTGCAAATGAAAAACTTTTCTTTGACTTTTCTTCAATACGGTGTCATTCATTTACAGGTGCACAGCATTTACAGCGTGAAGTGAAATAAGGGTTTGGCGAGCAGGACGATGTATAAACAGAAACTGAAAGGGCATTTTAAACTTGCTTCATCGGAGAGCTACCAGCAGTGATCGTGAGAAAGTCCTAGCAGGCAAAGAAACCTAATCTTACCACAAAATCCCTAACGTATCAAGGGATGAGGCTAGGTGCTAACAGCATAAATGATAAACAGTGGATTGGTTGAACCATTGAGACATAAAAACACTGAATCTAGAACAAAACGATTCACAAGTGAATCTCAAACTAATCCCAGTGGTGAGGCACAGAGGCAACAAATGTCTGGTGGTCTAGGAAAACCCGTCAGACGTCACAGTGCCTGAACTCTGGAAAACAAGACAACAATGACCCAAATAGAAGATGAAACAAAACTTTTGACCAAGCAAATGAGTCAGATTTCATTCATCACTTGGCAAGACACCTGTATTACCGGTGACTGCGTCCCCCCCCGTGACACAGGTATTACCGGTGTTGTCACACGTCGATTAACCGGTGGGACAATTTCCTCATCGTCACATTCCGAATCACAATTCAACCGTTCTAGAACGTGCCATAGCATAAAAGGGACATAAGCCTAATGTATTCGGTTTGTAAATACATAATCGGCTGTTTAATGGCCCATGATACTACGGAGCAGTCATGTCATCAAAACAGAGAAGAGCACTTACACACTCTGTACATGCAATAGCAGAGAACGTTTTAAAATGTTTAAACAGTATAATAAAATATATATATATATATATATATATATATATATATATATATATTTTACCAAACAAAACAGGACTGCCTACATTGTCAGATCAGACTAGTAAAGAGATGACAGTGAGGCTTACGTTTAAATGTCGCAAGTGACTTTTACGTCAGGTGATAAGACAGAGACTGATGGTGAAGTTGATAATCAATGGGATAACTTATTTCCCCATTGTAAACTTAGACAAAATGGCCAGCTGTAATTCAAAAGACAGGTTTAAATAAATAAGCTTATACCAGCTATAGAAGAAATTAATTCACAGGGACTTAAAGCGTAAAGCGGATGCTCCACATAATCAAAGAACAATAAATGTGTTGCTATTTAACAAAGATAAATGTACAATCGGTAACATGTTGACGCTTTCTGTAAAGAGACATGTATTTAACATTTATGGAAGTAATCCTGGGTGTCAGTGTGTTGTAACCGTCAGTACAATTTCCACCATGGGGAAGTTTTCGGGACAGAGGAGTTTACAGTTCCGGGTTTCTCAGTAACACAACAAGCTAGAATACGTCATTAACTTAAAGACAAAGGGGGAAAAGAGAGAATGTTTACTGCTACAATGTTTACAGCAGCTACAACTTGCCTTGCATACATTTCGAAACATTAAAAGGTAACTATTGAAGCTTTTCCACTGCAGAAACCTTCCCCAGGAACTAGGGACTTTTGAAGGTACTCTGTGCGTTTCCACCACAGGGACCCGGGTCTAAATTAAGTTGCAGGTAAAATATTTAGCCCTCACAAAGTTCCTACTTGTGAGATGGTACTTTTTCAAAAGCCAGGAACTTTGGGGTTGAGGCATGGGCTCTGATTGGTTGAATGCATGCAGCCTTTTTAATGTACGGTGTACATTAACTGTTGATTGCGATTCGAATCAACACAATGGAGTTTCTTAAAAATATGCCCGATGATTAGGTTCAGGCCTTAATAAGTACTCTGAATTCGCTTTACTACCACTGCTCGTCTCTTCTCCAGCATTTTCCCAATGACCTCGTTAACAAAGCAATACATCACAATCAACAGCAGCACAGTTCAAGTCTCCTCCGTGCTTCTTGTTGTTGCAGTGTCGTTCAGATTTCAGAAAATAGACCGTCCGTTTTTTAAACACGGACCTTTATCCACAGAAAAAAAAAACACATTTAACTCTGTGACGAGGAATCGAACCCGGACCGGCGGTGAGGGCGCCGAATCCTAACCACCAGACCACCGGTTTAGTCGCAGCAAACTCTTTTTACTGTTCAAAAGTTTGTGTTACAATCAGAGCCTGCTATGTTTTTTGTTTTGTTTTTTATGAGCTGAGCAAATATTTTGTTATTGCATCACTAAAATCAGCTTACGTTCGGTCAATAATCAGTTTGATTGTAGCATACTCCGAGGCTTCATATCATCGCCAAGGGCTTGTCGCGCACAGTCGTACGTCACCGGACTAATTTGCCTAACCTTCACGGCACTTTAAGCCACAATAGAAACACAGACGACAAAGGTCTGGAGAAACCAAATAGTCCCTTTTTCCGGGTATTTTCGGTAGAAAAGCGACAAACATGCCAGTCCTGTAGTACGAACCTTCAGGACCTACTGTTATTAGACAAGAACCAACTCTGTCGTGGCCGCAACCCTCTGCTTTGCATTACACCACCCTAGCGCTGATCGTTTTCCTATAAAACGGTACATCCCGGGTGGCGCCTTTAACTGTGGCGTCTTTCGGTACAAATACGAGCAGAACCATGAAACCTAAAATCTCTCTTTATACTTCTGCAGGTCACCAGAGCATCAAATATTAACAGCGTTACTCATGGTTGAGATTCACACAAACACACACACACACACACAAACACACACACACACACACACACACACAAAGCACAGAAAAAGCTGCAGTTTCAGAAGAAAATGTCCGGATTTGCTTTGCTCCTGGGAAGGGTTTTCCCCCAGACCACCCAGAGAAACACCATGATGTTCTCCATGGACATCCCCGCACAGCATGTGTACCGGTGTTTACGCACTGCGGAACAGCAGACCAAAACCTGCGAAAGAACTGAAACACATTCCCAGGAAATCAGGCCAGAGTCTAGGCTGAAACGGAGCGAGCGATTGTTGAAGGGAAAACGTGTGGACAAGAGAATGAGAGGCAGACTGAGAGACGGCGAACTAAAGGGGCCCTCACAATACCGTCCACATCCGGCAGGCACAGCTAGATCAACCTCAACAACAACAACAACAACAACAACAACAACCGGTTTACGCCGCCGACTTCACTTGTGCGCCTTTATGAACTCTTTAACCGCGTGTTTTTTAAAAACGCCAGGTTTCGTCAGAACACCCGAAGCAACTAATCCCACCATCCGCGTCAACACACAGCCTCGCACTGTACCTGGCAACCTCGCTTAACCGACAGCTAGTTCGTGCTCAGCTCGGTGTTGACAGCTTTTATACTCGGCAACTCGTTAAATCAACGAAAAACGCGTTTCCCTTGTTAACAGTTAGGACGAACGAGGCGACATATCTGTAGATATGTTCCGTGGTCGAACTGACAGCCATGTCAAGTCATGTCACTCGTACACCGGCACCACACGGACAAAAAGAGCCAACAAAGCCGCAGCAGGCGAGCGGGAGGACGGTGTGGCTGCGGGTGAGGTGAAGGATACTGCGTTGGTGCTACCGGAGGAGGCTGCTGGCCGAGCGGCGGCCCCGGCAGCCCCGGCAGCGGCACTGTGGCTAGTGGAGTCCGCAGCTGAGAGGAGTTAGCCGGCCCAGGTCCAGGTCCGGGTCCGGAAGGAGCGGCTGACTTCGGCACCGCTTTCTGCGACAAACTCATTTCAAAACAAAAACTCAAAGGCGACTATTTACAAAAAGAAAAGAAAAAGCTAGCTATGTAGAGCAGCTTAAAAACAGCGCGTATAAAACGTAGCTCGCCGGCAGCGGGCCCTGAACGAGCAAGTTGCCGGTGGCGGAAAAGCTAGCTCAGACAGAAAGCTTTCGCTAGCTGGCTAACCGTCTAGCTAGCTTATTGATCCGGTAGCAAGCTAACGTTAGCTCGCTAGCGCTTATCGGGGTTGGTGTTCATTGCTGAAGGTAGGGGGGTTGTTCCCCCTCCCCGCTCGGGGTGTCCGAGGATCCAGTTCGTCTCTGCTCTGCCGGGGCGATCTCGACGACGTGCCCCTTTCGTAACCGAACACGACGTGACCTCTAGGACTGCGATTTCGCGAGTAGCGCTCTACTGAGTAGGACGACTTCGTTCAACATGGCGATGTGGCCGCCTCCAGCAGTCCTACAGGACTGACGGTTCGGCGAACATCGGAGATTTCCGGCAACGTTCGGTCGGTGGAATTTAAACGAGCGAGTCAAACAGGTCCAGGAGTACACTCCAAAACCGCACGCGATCACACTTAGCACGTCGGAGTAATGCAGCAGTCACTTTCCAGGGTTTGTTTGTTTTACAATGTATTTAGAGCGGAAGTCTGTTGTTTCGGATGTAGTTTCCGACTGAAGCGCGTCTCTGAATTGTTTCGCGGTGTTACACTGACCCCTTGCGTGACTTGTTAAACGTTGCAGCTCATGTTTCTAATGAGAGGTCAGAGTTGTAAAAGTTTACAAAAGGCCTTTATTTGTCCAATCGGTTACAGCACGGTGGAAGAATCGTGTTCTTCGCATAGCCCAGATTGTTAGGAAGTTGGGGGTCAGCCATGATGCAGGGCAGAGAAGGTTAGAGGCCTTGCTCAAGAAACTCTTTGTTGTTTACTCTGGGTTTTCCGCTTCCAGAACACCTGTTAGGAGTTAGTTCAATCCTCCTCCTATTGCTAACTCGGAGTTAGATCAATCCTCCTCCTATTGCTAGCTCGGAGTTAGATCAATCCTCCTCCTATTGAAAAAAAAAAAAAAAAAAAAAAAAATTTTTTTTTTAAAAAAAAAAAATTTTTTTATTTTAAAAAAAATTTTTTTCTCCTGATCACGACTTAATTTAAGTTGTTTTCTCCTGATCCAGACATAACAAAAGTTTTCTCGTATTCTCGACTTAATTTAAATAGTTAAAATTAAGTTTTAACAATTGTCGTGATCACGACTTAATTTAAGTTGTTTTCACATGATCACAACTTAATTTAAGCTGTTTTCTCGTGATCTCGACTTAAATTAAATTGTTTCTCGTGATCACGACTTAATTTAAATTGTTTTCTCATGATCTAGACATAACAAAAGTTGTTATCTCATATTCTCGACTTAAACTAAGCTGTTTTCTCGTGATCTTGACTTAATTTTCTCGTGATTAGATACAGAGGGAGCTTCAGATGTGAGCTTTGTAGTGGACTTCTCACTTCAGGAGCGAGACGAAGGGCACAAGCTGTGGGCCAAGTTCAGAGTAAACACACATACACACAGTACAGACATACAGAGTGCAGATGTTAATATAAATAACTCACCAGTGCACGCACTATATTACTATTATACACCAAGCATACTAATGTTATATGCATTTCCATTCTTATGTTTCAAATCCATGTACATATGTAAGAGCAGTTAAAATAAAATATTACATTTAAAACAAACCTTAAGAGTAAAGTATGACTACAGACATTGTGTTAAACTGCTGGTTCTGTTTATCAGACTGAGAAGAATGAGATGACACCATTCTCTATTTTACACACACACCGGGAAGCTAGAAATAAATAAAAAATGTAACACATTTTTGAGTACCTTTTTGCTTAAACCTGAAAAGGCTGTTCTTCACCAGCATCGTGTCTATATGCTCCTCCCTTACTCCTGTCATTGGCTCTCTGGGTTGGAACTTCCTGTCTTGCAGGCCATATAGCATGACCATCACCAAGGGCCATGAGGTCATCACGCTAAAAACTAAAAAGCCAGTGTGTCCAAGAAAATTTTATCTCCAATAAATTTATTTATAATCTCCAAGAAATCTGTTTGATCTGTCGAGATTCCTGGGCGTCTCGTTTATAAACATTTATACAATATCGTTGCAACATTATTAGTTACGTGTATAGGGACATTTTCACTAACCTTTCGTGTGATTGTTGTGTGAGAAATGTTTTAAGAACATTTATGTTTGTAACGTTACAGTCTAATGCTATAAGGAGAATAAAACATTTTGGGATGTGCCATCACACCACCTCACCTTTGATTATTTTCTTATAAAAGTGAGATTTGTTTCTTACATAATCACATTCTCTGATATCTGATAGTTGAGTTTGAGCTCAGCTTCAGCTTGGATTTTTTTTTAAGTAAGTCACTTTTCAGAAAAGTAACCACTAAATCCATTAATGAGGGCTGACAGAAAAAGCATCAAAATGTAAAAGAAATAGGAATGAATCAGGCAGCAGCTTCACAAATGGCCGTCTGCTTCAATAATGCAGAAGGATGTGATGGAGAAGAGAAGGATAAAAGGATTGAGGAAGAGGAGAGGGTGACGTATTGTTGAAATAAATGGCTTTGGGAAAGGGGAACTCTGATCTGAAACAAATCCAGATTCCTCAGAGATCCTGTCTTTTTTTTTTTCGAGGGCAGTTTGTATAAAATTAAAACAACAATGTGGACATGACAATCTTACACACAGACAAAAGGCTCTCAGTATATGTGCTTTCATATATTATATTATATTATATTATATTATATTATATTATATTATATTATATTATATTATATTATATTATATTGCACTGAGAAAGACAGAAACTAACTGCTTCTAGATCATGGATATAATACTTCCTGTTTATGACGGATGCTGATGGTGAAACTCCTCACTCTGCACAACAAAGTTTACCATCATTTTATTTAAGCATTGCTAATTACAATGTACTTTAAGTGACAGTATTTAAAAAGCTTTAAACGAATTCCTCTCAATATATGATTCAGGATCAACTTCACAAACCCTGATTAATTATCAAAATAAAGTTGGGTTCAGTGTGTACAACCTTTTTTTTTTTTAACTGACCAATTATGATTACACAATCACATTCCATAAACACATTGGATTGTATTGATAACAAATGAGTGCATGGGGAAAAATAAAAACCACGAACAAAAACATTTGCATAAAATCAAGGAGAAGAGAAAAAAAATGACAACTATCTATCTATCTATCTATCTATCTATCTATCTATCTATCTATCTATCTATCTATCTATCTATCTATCTATCTATCTATCATAATTGTAATTATATATGTTGCACTTTAATGAATCATTATATATATATATACATATGCATGCACGCACATATACACTGTATGGATTTTACTCTATAACCATTTTCTGCGCTGCAAACTGCCAAATCTACGATCATCCATGCACCGAGTCACCTCTACCATCACCCCTGCACCACTTGTGCCTTATCAGCGATGAGCTTTAGGAGAGACGAAGTGCTGCAGCTCCAGGAGGACGGGCCTGAGACCGCACCAGTTACTCAGTTTCCTTTCAGCATCACATACATTTCATTTCGTACAAGACTGGCATAAAGTTGGCTTGACGTTGGATGTTCGATATTCGCAAATTAAGGGACCGTCTCTAAAGTTACATACGACATTGGTATACACAGTTTCTAACTTTAATAGCAAGGGAAAGACTTACAGTCATAAAACCAACTGTAAAGTATTCATCTATAACACACACCTTTTAGATTTCTTTTATATTTAATAAAATGAACTATGAAATCATGTAAAAATATCCATGTATTTCACTACCGAATGGGCTCATACACAAAATATACCATAATTTAAAGCTCAATAGCATTTGAAGAGAATGACTTACAGTCACAAAGCCAACTGTAAAGTGTTTCAGATTTTTTTTAATATTTAGCCCTACAGTGCATGAACCGAAAAACCTACACAAACTGACATTTTTGGTAACTGAGCACAATTTTTTAAAAACTCTATAGGGAATTGTGTACAGTTTAATTTATTTGTGTACGTTTAGACAGTTGTGAATAGGAGCCAAAGGAATTCAGCATTTGCAAATCTCATAAACTCATACTTTAATCACAATAGAACATAAACTCCGGATAATAAGGTAATTTTGAATTTGATGGCAGTAACACATCTAAAAAATTTATAACAGGGCCATTTTACCACTGTGTAGCATCCCCTCTTCTTTTAACAACAGTCCGTATACTTCTGTTAACTGTGGAGACCAGTTGCTGGAGTTTTGGGAGAGGAAGGTTGTCCCATTCGAGTCTAATACAGGATTGTAGTTGCTCAACAGTCCTGGATCTTCTTTGTTGTGTTATTAGACTATATTTACTATTAGACATATAGACTTACCCATTACAGTATTATGGGCTAATCCTAAGTGTTGTGTAGATTTGTAATGTATAATCGAAATTAAGTCCATTTTAGTTCCAGATTGTAACAGTACAAAATTTGGAAAGGGTAAGATACTTATGCAAGGCAGAGCCTGTAATAAGCAGGATCTAATTTTTCCTAATTAAATCACTTTAATCTCAGATTCATCGAAGCTACTTAGGTAAATGTGCACTTATATAGCGCTTTTATCCAATGGGTGTCTCATTCACCCATTCACACACACACACACACACACACACCCACGGTAGCATAGCTACCAAAGGTGCTAGCTTGCCATCGGGAGCAACTTAGGGTTCAGTGTCTTGCCCAAGGACACTTCGGCATGTGGGGTCACTCGGGCCAGGAATCAAACCGCCAACCCTACGATTAGTGGACAACCCGCTCTACCAACTGCGCCACATCTGCCCCAATACGTGGGCCCCACTACTTAGGTAGTGAAGGATCGTACATGCTAGGCTATTTAACATGTATTCAATTTGTGCTGAAATGTTTATTTCATGAACATGATGTTGGGTTTGACTTTTCACACTAATGCACTATTTTTTGACAAAGAACAGCATGTTGTATCTAAAAGTTTCACACTTATATTCCCACATTTTCAAATGCTCTGACATAGAATACCAATGATCATTGACCAGCTAGTCAGATTTAGTTATTATGTTTAATTTCATCTTGGGTTTGTACTATGTTATGGGATTACACGTGTTGGTATCAAATCAGAATAAATGCTTATAGTTAAATATATATAGAAAACAGGAAACAATTAATATATAAATTCTACCACAAAAAGTTAGTTCTTAAAGCTATCGTAACAGAGTTTTAAAAGAGATGAATTTGAAGCTTCTTTTAAATGGTGATTGTACATAAAAACGATTACAACACAAAGACAGATTACATACAGGTATGCATAATGAATTTGTCAAACTAATGAAAGAGAGAGAGAGAGAGAGAGAGAGAGAGAGAAATTTTCCATCATGAAGAACCAGTATTGTACTGAGTCCTGTTCAGCAACCAGTGCAAGCCGCAAATGAACAGAGCTCACATACATCGCTATTCCTGGATAGAAGTGCTGCAGGAAACAAAAAAGAAATGTCTTTTCAGTACACACTAGTAATTTTAGAAGATTCAGATAGATTATACATTATAGGTAAGTACTCCAATCTACTATAAACAAATCAACTTTAATTGACTTTCAACATAACTATCACTCCTTACATCACACTCCTCCACCCTGTGATTTATCATATATACTCACCAGCCACTTAAATAGGAACACCTGTATAACTGCTCATTCATGCAATTCAGTATCCAATGCGTACACAATGCATACAATCATGCAGATACAAGTAAAGCGTTTCAGTTAATGTTTGGAAACATCAGAATGGGGACAAAATTTGAACTTAGTGACTTTGATCATGGCATGGTTGTTGGTGCCAGACAGGCTGGTTTGAGTGTTTCAGAGACTGCGGATCCCCTGCGATTTTCACAAACAAAAGTAGAATTTATTTAGAATGGTGCTGAAAATGAAAAAGAAAAAGAAAAAAGACAGAGACTGGACAGATGAAGATTGGTTGAATAACACTGCTTGGTCTTTTCCCACTTTTTAACTGCCCAGTTTCAGTGAGCCTGTGCCCACTTGGATTCGTACCCAATGTAGTCTTCTGTTGTTAAAGCCCATCTGCCTTAAGAATTGCTGTAGTTTGCATTCTGAGATGCTTTTCTGCTTACCAAAGTTGTAAAAACTAGATTATGTGCATTACCATAGCTTTTCTGACAGCTGAAACCAGTCTGACCATTCTCATGATTGGCTGATTGGATTAATCCAGAAATGACCAGGTATACAGGTGTTCCTATTAAAGTGGCCAGTGAGTGTATATACCTATATTTTTGTAACTAGTTTTTTTGTATTTTAAATGTCTTCTATTCTATCATACTCTATTGTAAATTGCTTACCAAGTCTGGAGAAATGAACTTGTGCATTTTTGCTTTGGCATAGAGACTGAAATTCCTTAGGAAGGAGTGGGTTTTCACACACTGTCACAGCGCTGAACACACTTAAGCGATTCGTTGATTTGGTCGACTCTCCATTAGCGAGGATGTCCCAAAGCTTTTTTACTGATTCAAGTGAGAAAGAAAATTCTCCTTCCTGAATAAAAAATAAAATGAAAGAGTCGATTCTACTGGTATAACAAGAGCACTCTGTCACCAAATTGCAAAATATGTTTTAAAATTATAACCATTTTGTTAAACCTGGTAATATGAACACATGCTGTAATTTAGATACAGTATTACAGACACTGTGGAGTCAGGCACCACATATATAGTTCCAGAATATTTGCCATTTTGTTGTGCAATGTGTACGTTTGAAACCACCTCTAATAAGGAAACATTCTGAAAGTAGATTTATATTTCTTTTCATAAGAATGTAATATATCTGCCAAACACAAATAAATTCTACCTAAATAGTTTAAAACAACTTGCTTTTATATTCTCATGCACTGTTATTTCTAAAAAAAAAAAAAAAAAATTGCAAGCGAGTTAGTACGTTTATTATTCTACTATTATCTATTAATAATTCTATATTGTATTATCTCTGAAATGGTAAATTACCATTTGTGGATAGTACTTTAACAGTGCTAGCTCGGTAGTAGCACCATAGTATTTTAAGTTCAAATCCCTGCCACAGAGCAACTTTTCTGCCCTTAAACAAGATCCTGACCCTTCAACTGCTCAGCTTTATGGCTGCACTGGATTCTGTCTCACTTGTTAAGAGCATCTACAGAATAATACTTATAAAGGTTAATACACTTACATGAACAGTCACAGCATCTGAGATTAGGCCAATGGCCAAAATCAGTAGAACGACTGGCAAGATCTTCATCTTCAGCTGAGTTCTCAGCTATATGTGCTGTCTTCTGAACTTTCTGTACTCCGTGCCTCTGCCTTTCCTTTTAAAACACAACTTCAAAGACCATTCGAGCACTTTATCATCTCCACCCTGTGTTTATGTTAGTTAATAAACTGCAGGTTGATTGGCATGGAGATGAAAACCTCATTTTATTGTTCTGCGTAACAGTACAAAGACAAACAATTCAGCCCAGCTGCATTTCATGAAATTTCAGTGAGAAAACATGGATGCATGATTTTTTTCTAAACAATTTGCATAGAAGAACCTTTTTCTTTTTAAATAATATACATTTACTCTGGTGTAGCTAGATGTACATGTGATTTGCTGATTATTTTATTTTTTTATATACTAGGTATTATTTATGGTCACATTTTATAATCACACTTTTATAGTTATGTACATTTTTATTACATAACTTGTATTCCTATTACTTCCATATTGATTGTTTGTTGGTTGTTGTTTAATGTATTTTCAAATTTTGTTGGAAATGAAATTTATCCTTTTTTTCTTTTTATTATAATTTTTAGTCTTGTTATGATGTACATTATTATTATTATTATTATTATTATTATTATTATTATTATTATTATTATTATTATTATTATTATCTGTTTTGTATGTCTTGATTATGGACAATTTGCAGTCTGTGCTCGTCAGTAGGCTGTAAGCACATAAAATACTTTCATGTAAGTATAGATACTGCTGAGAAAGATTTGAGTTTTCCCCCAGACCCTGCTTTACACATGCTACACGTATGATACTTGTGTGTGTGTCCATGTGTAATTCCCTGTTTCACCCTGATGTTTACTTGTTCTTTAATAGCAAAGATAACTAATGTAAACTCTGAGCTCAAACTCAGATAATTTGGTTTGCTATCAGCAGAGTATTAGTGTTGCACATTAAAGCTTAAAATAGGCTAATGATGGTGTCAGAATGTTAATGATCATTCTGATTCTGATTAATGATTTATTTATTTTTTTATGGTGCATTTCACTTCCTTTCAGTTTAGACTTTAGTTTGCACATGTTGATTCCTACTCTATATGCAATTAAAGAAAATAATTGCAACCAAATATCTGGCTATCAAAATATATGGAGCATGCATAGAAATGAGAGCAAAAGAGCGCTTTATTTCCGTATAAACATGAAGAATGCACCTCTATTATATAGTAGAGCTACAAAACAAAATTCATTTATTTGAATTTGTTAAGGCATGGAAAATTGAAGCAGGCTCAAACTCTAAGCTTGTTGTTGTTATAGAATATATTGACAAAACATTATCTGTGTAACTAATATTTGGATATGTTTTACTGCACAGCAGGTGTTTCTTTTTAGAAGCATAATCTAAAACCATAAAACCAAAAAGTTTGTAAATTGAGTTAGAAGAACCTTGTGTTTGTCTAAAGCAGCTTTACTCGATGGCAATAAATAAGCAATTAGACATTCACCAGAACTGAGTTTCCAAACAAAGCCCTTTACGCTTGCAAACCAGTGTCAAAATAACAGATAAGACTTCCAGGAGGAAGGGTGAATTATGGGACAAAGTAAAACCCCTGTGCTGATAAAACATTTAAGAAAATACAACTGACAACGCATGCGCCACAAATGTACAGTATGATATCGATATGAAGAATTAATTAAGGCAATGGAGATAGGTTCGTTTCTAGAAAGAAAAGGCGAATGCCCCACCTAGGGATAATTTTACTGCTTCAGATAAGTATATATATATATAAAAAAACATGTTTGTGTGTATAATTCAGACTTTCTCTTTCTCTCACTTTATTGTTTCAATAAAGTTTGTTTACTTTTTGATTACTGTTTGATCTACAAACCCTCTGTCTCTAAGGTTTTTTGTGAGGCTAGGAAGATTGTTTACTATGACATTGTCAGCAGATCAAGAATACAGCAATCACAAGACCTAAAGCAGAGAACACTGACCTTTCACACAGCTAGTGAAGCACTTAACCACTTGTGACACTGTAAATTATAATGAGGGAACACTTGTAAAACTTGCATTAAATCTCTTTGTTGATTTCTTCATTAAAAAAGGAAGGGGCAGAAACCTTTGCACTTAACTGAACCTAAGCAAATAAAAATGTATGTTTAGTTTGTAATTTGTCACAAATTAACAATGCCTGTATGAAAGTATAGTTTTTCAAATGTGTGTAGTTTTTCAGTAGTGAGCAGACTGTGATCATTTAATCTATAATTTTATCATTTAATCACTAAAATAGATACTGAAATAAAAGACATTTTATATTCAATATAAAATAAATAAAATATAAAGATCTTATATATGGGGAAAAAAATTACAGTTTTAAGGGTGAATTCTTGAACAGTTTCCAACCTATACTTTGTTACAGAGCGGAAAATTTCAGTCATGTCATGCTACTTCAGCTTGTACAGCAATATCGTTAAGACACTTAGAATTCATCTTACAATAAAGACATTCAGTATAAAATATGTTTCTTTTAATTATGCCAGAGTGTTGTTGAATCCTCGATTCTGATTGGTCAGAAGGTGCGGATTCATTTTATTACAGCACCTTAGTGCCACCTGTAACACAAAGCATAGGTGTATAATAATTTACACATTTGCATGTTCCCACCCACTAGCATACAGTCATCAGTGCCAGAGGCCAGAAAGGGTTCAAATCCAGGGATTTGATGAGTCTTTGAGATCTGTAAACCAACACCCACACCAATAGACTACAATAGGCCACCAGCCCATCTCCTGTCACATGCCAGCAATCAATCAGAATGTCCTCCGGGACAAGTAATGCCAGCCACTCCTCTTTGAACAGTAGCTCATGCTCATATCACAGGTCAGCTTAACACACTTGGAGGAAAGTGCCCTCTTCCACATACATCGTCACGTCAAATCAAGTCTAGTGGCTTTATTGTCATTTCAACAATATACAGCTGGTAAAGTATACAGTGAAATGTAACAACATTCCTCCAAGACCATGGTGCCACATAACACACTAACACACTAACCACATGAGATGACCTAGAACTAAATAAAACCTACACATTTCTACATAAAGTGCACGTGCAAACATGTGCAATCTACACAAGACAGTACACTAACTATTAAAACAGGGCAATAGGCACAGTAAGTGACAGTGTAGTGCTGACCAGTACACAGTTCTAATGTGGAAGTGTCCGATATAACAGATAGTGTGAAAGAATAATGATATTATAACAATGCTGTGAATGTAAACATAAGTAAACTAAAGTGCGACCCATTTTTAAGAATGACATTATTTTGTAACCCTTCTCAGAAAGTAGAGATGCCGTTTGGCTTTCTTGGTTATGGAGCTGGTGTTGAGGGACCAGGTGAGGTTCTCCACCAGCTGAACACCAAGGAATTTGGTGCTCTTGGCAACCTCCACGGAGGAGCAGTCAATGTTTAATGGAGAGTTTGATGTTCAGAGCTCCATGCTCTCTTGAAGTCAACAACCATCTCTTTAGTTTTGTCCATGTACAGAGACAGGTTGTTGGCGCTCCATTAGCTACTGCACCTCCTCTCTGTATGCTGACTTGTCATTATTGCTGATGAGACCCACCACAGTCATGTCATTGGCAAACTTGATGAAGTGAGTTTGCTGCAGTCATTGCTGCAGTCGTGAGTCAGCAGAGTGAACAGCAGTGGACTGAGTGCTCAGTGTGGTAGTGCTGGAGAAGCTGCCCCCGATCCGGACTGACTGAGGTCTCCCAGTCATGAACTCAGAGACAGCCATGATTGGTTGCTATTACTCTGATTGACAATGGGAGAGAACATGCCATCCCTCCCATTGAGAGTGCATGACCAATTTTGCTCTCTTGGACGCCATAGAGGGCTGTAGCACTGTCAGTAACCAAACTTGCAATGTTCAGATAATGGGCAAACGCTTTTGTGTTCCACCAATGGGAGCCTCCCAAAGTTTTCTTCCTTACATAATATTCATTCACTCATGGACCAAGTTAGTTTGCAAAAAAAAAAAAACCAAAAAGCTTCCCAATTAAGAAGAAATAGAAATTATTTATTATTAGTTTCTTTTTTTGAGCATCACCTCAGTTGAAAATCGGTTTGCGTGATATTCGCATCACATTGTAAATGTTCAGGCCTGGTACATCAAATCCAGGTGCAAGGCCATTCTCATTGAACATGTAAAAGTTAAACAGCTGCCTATCCTGAGACTCCATTGCAACAGAAGTGTTCCTGATCCTCAGCTGACATGGATACTCCTTCTCAAACACCACCTTGAACACCCGCTCCTCTAAATAACTCAGCCTCCAAGTTCTATAATCCAAAGGAACCATTTCATCCACAGGTGGCCCAAACTGCTGCATTAACAATATGCCATCTGAGCCTGCTTTGATTTCATAGAAGGTCATGTTACTGTAGGTGAAGAGGCCCATATAGGGAACTGGATCAGAAGGAGGTATGAGGACATGAGGTGCATCTCTGAAAGCCTGCTCCATAGCAGGGATGAGATAACTGTAGGATTTGGTTACAAGATCTTCATTAGCAGGCTTAGTTCCAGCCATCAGAATGACCAAGCCCAGCTTAAGGTGTGGCACAAGTGAGAGCACAGCCGAATACCCATCGAGATCTCCATCTTTACGGATAATCTCATATTCCAGTTGTTTGTACACTTCCCAAGGTGTGCCTGTTTGACTTGAGAAGTAGCTGGTGTCACAGTGGAAAATTGGTGTCAGCATGGTTTTCAGTGTGTCCTCTCGGAGCACTCGATGGTTATATGCCCCCAGGAGAACCATCATCAGCTTGGTCATGTCAGCCGTAGTGGAGTACATCTGTCCCGAGGGTCGGTACCAACCGAGGTCATAGAGAGGCGTGCGCTGGCCACTTGGGTAAACCCCCACTGCCATCTTTCTCTTAATCTCTCCGTTGATGTCAAAGCCAGTGTCCTCCATGCCTAATGGTTGGAGGATATTTTTGGATACCCAGCTCTCGTAATCTGTTCCTGTCACCTTGTCTGCCATGACGTGGGCCAACAGTGAGAAGGCCAGATTACTGTAGTGGCATCTGGGGACAGAGAGGGAAGAATACTTGTCTGGGTAGGTCTTTTACATGGCTGTCCAACCTTTCCCCTGGAGATTGGATTTTGCATCATCCTTAATTTTGCAGGCACTTGATCTAATTAATATAGCCTTTTTTGGCATTTATCTAGAATTTATTTACAAATTCACTGCTCATTATGTCCCTTATGCCCAGATATATTTGTTAGGCAGCTGAAGCAAGGCAATTTCACTTATTAGATCAATACACATCAAATATAAACAAATGCCTAGCAATTCAAGATCTGTAACACTTGCACAGTACACATCTTTGTATTTCATGTACTTTGTGCTTGGATATGGCAGAATCATCCTACCAGATAATGATCAAATGCTTTTAAAGCTGATATTGAGCTGTGTTAAAGCGCAAAAAAATGTGCAGTGCATATTTTCCCCAGATTCAGGGATCAAAGCACTGTCATACAATTAGTTATCTTACTTTGTTCCAGGGTCTGCCACAAGGATATCATCTTGCAATAAATCAATTGCCTCATGAGTCTGGCCGTTCCATAGTAGACTGGTCCCTCTAAGTCGCCTGGGCAATCCTGCAGTCAATAGTACTACATTTTGTTAGACAATAATCAGATGGACAATAGGTAAAAATGATTTCATTATTACTATTACTTTATCACGGAATGAGTCTATCATTTAGAAATATTTATGTAGATAAAGCTGGAAAATAATACAAACAGCATGCTGCATCTAGTCTGGAGTGTCTTTATTTTCTGGCAACAGTCCAAAATACTCTAACCAAATAGTCATTTAAGGATAATGTAAGTTAAATGCTGAATCACAGGCTGAACCAGTCTCCAATGATTAATGTTGTGAATTGCATTCACAGGTCAAAATGTGTATTACAGCAACCAAGGTTCAACCAATTTTCCAAATGCTAGACTCAGCATATTTATAATTACAGTAAGTAATTACAAACTTGAATAATGTCAACAAGGTCACAAGATATTTTGTGTTTAGTGCAAATTCTGACTGAAGTTTTATGACCAGTGAAAGTATATAATACATGAATAATCAATCTCCTCCTTTGTAGACTTATCCACTTTATACTTAAAATACCTTTTATTTTTTACTTTTTACTTTATACTTATTTTTAACTAACCCTCAATTCAATGAATCAGTTAATTATCAAGCTAAATTACATAGGTTAAGACAAAAGCTAGAAGTAAACATGACAGTGATCTGGCCTTCCACATCTAGATCTGAGTACCTGATAGTTGACTGGCCATCCTTCTGAGAGTGATAGAGGAATGGAATTGTGTTTTCCCACTTTTTTTAAATGCTGCCCCATTTCCCAGAGGGTTCTTTATGGTGAAGTTCTTTACATACTTCTCTAGATTGTCATCCAGGGAGTTCACTTTACCATCCTCCCACAACTTATATAGCATCAGAGCGGGGAAGATCTTAGATAAAGTGGCAATTCTGGTTAAAAAAAAAAAAAAGTGAATTTGTGGGATTTTCCTATAACCTTAATCTACAATCTCAATAAGATATGCTGAATATTATGTATATTCTAGAGATAATGCTACTTCAAAAGTCATTGGGTTGGATACATGTGATAGGTCATTATCTTGGATATACGTAGATTTAGATATATGTATGTATGAGATGATCAGCAAGAGACATACAAATAAGTCATTGTATATAAACAGAGATTGTAGTCTGTCATTTCCTGACCTATAGACTGTGTACTCGTTTGGTGGTGAAGATTTTGGGTCACTCCCATTTCTTCTGCCAAAGTTTCCATTCCACAGCACTGAGGCATTATAGATGACAATGCATGAAATTGCTGGCAGCGCTGTTACATCAATGCTGGTCCTCAATAGAGAATCCACCTAAAAATGTTTTCTTGTTACAGTCATTCATCCAGCTGACAGATTATTAGGTACAACTTGCTTGTATCTACAATTTTTGGCCATTTAATCAAATTTACTTTACAGCACTATGTGGATATACAATATGGTTGATTATATAATTGGGCTGCCATTTATGTAACGCTTACAAACATTTGATCTATTTTTTAACATCGAACCTAATAGTAAAAGGTGCATTTAACTATTTCAAAAATATTTAAATATGTAATATTTATTTCTGTTAAACCATTTAAGGTAATAATATCTATTTTTAAAAAAAGAAAAAAAGATTTCTTTCATGTCGCTGCAGCTTGCTTTTAAATGAGTAATAGGGTTAAAAGTAACAGGGTTAGGTCCTTAATATAAAATTATCAAATACACAAAGTGTGGTTAACTTGCATCCATACTAATGACATGAACACATTAAGGACATTCCAATGATTTACTTAAAGTATGGTTTATTATTATATTATATATCACGATAATGATAAATATAAATAAATAAAATATAATAATAATAATAATAATAAAATCTTTAATTTGGGTAACATGCTTGCACTTTCAAAGTGCCTTGTCAGTCAGTATCACTGAGAAAATTTTTTTTAGAAATTTTCTTCCCATGATCTACAGGAAATTGAAATGGTGATGAACTTTCTGTACAGTATGAGACTTGTGAAGGTTCCATATATTTCATAAGTGACTGTGTTCCGGTAATATGGTTGTGTGAATGTTGTGGGAAATAAAATGTACATTTTTCATATGCTATAATGGACTAATAGAGAAGGATGTTTCAAGCATGAGCTGTTAAATGGATTTACATATTAATGAAAAGAAAAATATGTTTGAAGTACTTTAATAATTATACTTATTAATGTTTTAGATAAATTTGCACATATGTTGTTATGAAGGACATTTTACATATATTTAAAATGTTTTTTGATTTGACTTTACATACACCTTGGTAAATGTAATAGCAGTGAGACAAAAACGGCACCCCAATCGCAGAATCACCAATCCAGATTTTGACTGTATTGCTATTGTCTGGGATTGTGCACAGTGTAAAAACAGCAAAACATAAAACATCAATACATACAGACTATGGGCAGGACTATGGAGAGCAAGGTAACAGACAACAACAGCAACAGAAGCTTGACAAAAAGGCACCGAAAAACTAGATCTTATATAACTTATGTACTTTATAACTTTCCACAGGAGGCAGTTCCTCTCTAGGTATTATGCAAACTTATGTACCGGGGCTGATGGGTAATATAGTTCAGTGCCAATTTCGGCATAACCATAACAGCTACAGAAATAATCAGACCCCTTCTATTCCTTCAACCAATGTAATGGGGCCATCATAGGACTACCACTGGCCAGATTATTTAGTTATTGGACCATTCTCAGCTCATCAGTGACACTGGTATGGTAGTGTATGTGGCGCTGCTATGATGCAGAGCAGTGTTTCTGTATTTCTAATCCTGGACTTTCCACCAACAAAACACAGCATGTCCAGGCTTCAGTATTAACAAGTCTACTTGTTTCTGAGTTAGTGAGATTTGGAATTCAAGTGGCCAGTCAAACAGAACTATAAGAACTAATAATTTAAAAAATAAAATGTCATAATTACAACAGTTTTGATAATGATGAGTGTAATGAATATTAAAAAAAAATCATGGACCGATGGGTGTCCCCAGACCCCACTATTTGTGTTTATATACTAGATCCATTGATCTAGAACGCAAAGAACATGCATTCATTGAGAAGTCTTGCCAAACATTACAGCTGTGTAATTTCTGAGCCTTGTTATTCTCCAGATCATTTATGCTGTTTGAACCTTTCTTTTTTGGATCATTCTCTAGCCTGTCTCTTTGCCCTGTCATTTCCTGTGTCCTGACTACAGCCTTGTTACTGACTTTCATCTCGAATGTAATTTTGTTTTTGTATTTATGGATTTGGTATTAAAGTGGCTTTGTACATGGATCCTAACTCAGATAATGATATATACTACATTTCTGTCTTAAAGGGTATGATCTTGGACCTAATAAGTAATTTCTGAGATGACATTTAAATCAGAAAGAATCAGAAGACTCTGAAGCAAAGCACAAACATGAGCACAGGCTAATAGTGGTCCTATGGTGGATCTGGAAGAGGAAGGTTGGTTTATGGTTGTAATTGTATGCCTACAACGTGCAGCTATGGTGTACTATTTTATTAATGATATTGCATTGGGATTAAATACACAAAATAGATGACACATGATGCACTATGACAAAGTACAGTGGAGCATATTATTGATCCAGGTCATACATTATGACTTCTTCTTTTTTTTTTTATCTATATATAGCTGGACCAACCTTTTCTAGAGCATCCATTAGGACAGGTATGGGATGCTTCAACGGCACAGGCTCTGGGAAACGTGGGCATAATTTATCTTCTTTCACCTCTTGGACTTTAATTTCAGCCACTAAAACAGGGGAAAATTTCAGGACCAAGCCATGCTATACTTCTGCACTGTTGATAGGTAAAACAAGAACTATATGGTGTAAGGACAAATTTAAAATACATTTAAATTAATGTAATTGTTCTATTATATTATCATTTCTATAGTAGCAACTCATTCACAGAGACTTGTATGTTGAATGTTCCATAAAATCTACAGATAATAAAACAATTTAAACCTCTTTTAACAAAGAAAACCATCTAATCAATAATGCTGTGAAGCTTTCTGTAAAGAAACATTTACACTGAATAATATTTATGGAAGAAGTCTCCATTACATATAATTTATGGAAGGAGTCCCATGTGTCAGTGCTTTCTAATAGTTAGTCCATTTTCTGTCCTGGGAGAGTCTTTCCGGTTTCTTGGTAACGTGACAAGCTGTTATTTTTTGGGTATTCTCACTTGGGTATTCTACACTATTAAATGTAACTACAAATGTTTAAAAAGTAATTATATATTGTTGTCTGACAGTGCTGTGCTGTGGGATAATTTTCTTTCTTTTTTTAAAAAAAACTTATGGATGTGCAGTTATAGGAAAATAATCACTAATTTTCAGGGTGGTAATGACCCTCGTACCACCTTATTATTGGTCAGTTTCCTATAATAGCAGGCCATGTCATAATTTAATCTTTAGATTTATGGATTACAGACTGTACTTTTATTCTGTTGGTTACGATGAAAGAAAATGCCAGTTATTCTAAAATGATATCTAGCAGTGAAATGGAAACTGGACTTTCGGTCACATTAGTCACCGTCGGCTATTATCATAAAATATTCATATGCATTTGCAGTTGAATTTAATGCAGTGAAATGAATGTGAAATTGGGTGCATTAGGTTAATGTACTCATTCATTATAGAGTGTTTCAGTTCCTTTGACAGCCCCTTCCCCCAAGTGAATATAGGCTTTACAGCCTGAAGCAATCTGTGAGCCTCTATGTCAAGCTTTGTGTAATCCTCTGGCTTCCCCCCTTACAAACAATCAGTTAAGCATAAGGTGATCAGAAAGCCAAACGTACAAATGGACCTACAGGCATTGAATGTATTGAAAAGAGCTTTTTCCAAATGCTATTCTGTAATTCTATACTCTCTTACCTAGTTTGGCCTTGGGAAGCCTGTACTGCCATATAAAACAGCCAGTCATAATGAGAGAGAGGATGAAGAAGAAGATGATGCCTAGATTAGTCCAATTCAGCTTCATATTGAAGGTTGGATTAGTCTCCACTGGTACAGCAGGTGTGAAAAGTTAAGGAGATCAAGACTGTAGTTAGCAATATCTTTTCATAACAGCAAATTTTATCGTGTGCTTGTTCAATGAATGGTACTGTTAAATTTCATAGTTTCCAAACTCAGTGTTACATTATTTTGTTAACATCATCTGATAATCTGTGTACCTTACCTCAAAGTATGCTTTGCTAAGGCACTCAACGCCAGAGATTCAACCTCATGATGCGGTACTACTCAGGATCTTCTTTCTTTGCTGTTGATCCAGTCAGAAATTTTCAAATGACAAGTAGATTTCAGCTACCAGGCAGGAAGTACAACTGTGGCTACCGTCTGCTCATCAGTCATGTAATCCCAACCTTTGTCTGTCTTCTCACTATCCTCTCCACGTCATAATCTGGAGAATCTTTTGAATCTTATCTGAACAGTGTAACAAAACAGGCACTGACAAAAATGGTCCCCCAAAAATATGAAGCTTTTAATGGTCCTAATAATAAATAATTGGTCAGGAAATTATAGCAAAAATTAATCAAATATATAAAGTAACTTAGGATGTGTCACAGTTCCGTCGGATCAGAACTCCAGATCCCAGAATGCAACGCACACCTTGCACACACGCATGCGCTCAAGGTCCCCGGAGTTCTGATCTGAGACACCTGCTGCCAATCACACACGCTCACACACACACCCTCCACTAGTATTTAGAGAATCACTTGCCTCGGAGTCATTGTGAAGTGTGCGCTTAGCGACCTTGTTTCTCTGCGATACCAAGCCATTCTACTTTGATTGACTTCCTAGTTTACCTCGACACTTACTTACGGTTTTCGACTACGTCTCTGTCTCGCCCAGTTTATCTTGTTCGTTCGATCGCCTGAACATTGCACGTCTCACGTTTCACGCTGCCTACAGATTCATAGCTCCGCGTTGCTTTACTGTCTTCCGCTCCCGCGATTGTGCCGTTTCCACACCAGGTGACTGTACGAGACAGATTTTCCATTTGATTTCTTTAAATGTTTCTTTAAAAGTCATGCGGGTAAACTTGCAGACAGCAAGTTTTTATTTTAAAAATAATTATTTCTTTATTTAAAAAAAAATATAAAAATTTTGTACACCTAGACATATGTGGTTTGAATTTTACAAACATTTTAATCATTAAAATGATTTTACTTGTGTAAAAGTATACAATAAGTGAATTTCCCAGCGAGCAAATGGTGGCACAGGAACTCTCAGGAGTGTTTCATTTTGACTAATTTTATGATCAATGATTTGTTGTTAAAGTGACAGGTCACCCAAAAATTTGAATTGTCATCAATTACTCATGTTATTCCAAATCCATAATATTTTCATTCATCTTTGGAACATAAATAAAGACATTTTTTAATGAGAAAATTTTAATGGAAAATTTCTGTCTCTCCATTTACAGTCCGTGGACCAAAAAATTAATGAAGGCATCGTAAAAGTAACCCATGTGACTCCAGTGTTTTAATCCCAATTTTATGAAACAATACTAATGCTTTGTGTGCACAATTTTTTTATTTTTTATTTTTTTACATTAAGTATTTATTCACAAAAATTAGTGAGTTAATTTTTTCACGTTGGTAATGCTCTACTGGATTCATTGTGTTGTGTCACACAGATGTGTCAGAGAAGCCTGTCACTGATGGCTGCCTGAATCTACAGTCTGCGCTAGAACAAAACCAGTCCCAGCCTCACTTCCTCCTAACACTTTCTTATGACCATTGCAGGTGCTGCAGTGCTTGGTTCCACAAAAATTCAAAATAATCCTCCTCAAAATATTTGTTAACATCAAATAGTCCAATGGTTCCATTTCGAGTGCAATACTCACCTAGTGTTCCACCATGACCTTGATCAGAATAAAGCGGTTAATGAAAATGAATAAATGAATCTGATGTGGATGCCAAAAATGAAACCTTATATGGATGTATTTTTTTGAAAGACAAAGGGTGCTTAGCACTGCTAAGCCCTGCATTTGTACAAGCCCATGAGCCCTTGTATTTATTTATTATATTGTAAATATTGAAATATTTATATTTTAAATATTTTTGGATAAATATTTATTTATTCAAAATTCTGCTCTTAAATATCTAATGTGTTGTAATTCTATAGCTTTTGATGTGTTTTTACTTTATATTAATTTTTCTATTAATACTTTGTATTACTTAATTTTTAATTGTATTAATTGCCATAAGGATTTTACTGAGGCTACTATAATTTGTGCAAAAGGTGGGAAAAGGTTGAACTGGAGTATTTTATTCTCACATATATGTATGTAGCAGGTGGTATGGTTTAGTGTGACGGTGGTGTTGGGTGGAAAAGCTACAAAAATGCTGACTAGCATGGCACATCTTAGTGCTTTTTCCCCATATATGAATATGATAGATCTCTGTCCCTGAGCAGTGAGCTGAGCATGTATTTACATGGTCATGACCAGAGCAAAGCAGAATGCAGTGAGCAAGCTGGAAAGCTGTCAAGTTATTTGTTTTGAAAAGTTTTACATTACTGTTTAACTATCGTGCCAAAGACACAAGCCTAAATGCTCATGTGCACTCTTCGGGTGTTTTCACATCTAGTTCATTTGAGTCCTCCAAATGCTCTCAGAGCAGTTCAGTGTGTACATGTGAACAAACCAAGTGATCTCAGAACCCCCTAAACGGATCCAAAAGCGAACCATACTCAGACCACTTCCAGAGGTGGTCTGAGTACGCTTTATTTGTGGGTCCATTTGTGGATCGATTTCTTCATGATGTATGAAATCATTGAGGTCCCGGTCCACTTTGCGTTTCATTTTGACATGTGCACCTGAAGGCTTGTCATATCTGCAGCCATGTTCCAAAAACTTTTCACCATGTCAGGTCGTGGGGTTGTACGGTCTCAGGAGGACAGCTTTGCACTTCTTGAAAATAGGAAAGAGGATTGCATTAAATGCCAAAAATCCTCAACACATAAAAACATAAAAGTGTTTCTTTTGCTTTCTCAAAAAATTAAGGAAAGAGACTATAACAGAACAGCAGTACAATGCCAGGAAAAAGTAAAAAAAAAAAAAAAATGTGACAGAAGTACATGAGCACCTGTTTTCAAAATGTGTTGAAGTGGGGAGTCAAGGATTCCTGTCCCTTCTATGATGACGTTTGGGTGTAATCTGGGGTCTGAGTTCTTATGATGTTGTGGTGTGAACAAGAAAGGGTCTGAGATCACTTCATTGCTGAAGAAGACCACAAAAAGAACCGGGTTCTCTTTTGAGTCCATAATATTGTGAACACCGAAAGGACTGAGGACACATTTGGCTGATTCCCTTACTGGTTCACTTTAAGTGAACTGGGTTTGGTTCTTTTTTAAATGAACTGTATGTGAACGCAACCTTAATCTGTGTCGACACCCCCCACCCCACCCCACACACACACCCAAAAAAACCAACAATAACAACTGTTCTTTCAAGTAGATCTGTTCCCCTTTTCTGTAACTTCCCCTACCTGCAATGAAGCATTAAAAGTGTCAGGTATGAGATACAATGTGTACTCATCCTACACATTATTCACTAGTCACCTACGTATGTAAGTTTAAATGTATACATGTTCCTCCTGTTCTCGGAACACAACACTATTATAAAGCTGTCATCTTTAACAGATGGCAGCTTGGATAGGACAAAGATGCACAGTGTATTTGAAGAAAGTGGAATAATGGCAGCTTGTTCTTTTATTCATTTTTATTCTCTGTTTTTGCACAGTAGGGAGTTCCTTTCAAAGCCCTAACATTAATTTCCTGACTAACCATGCTTGAAAAATCACTCTCTATTAAAACAATTAGGTCATTACATTTGTGTTATGTAATTTTGTTTAATTATAGTTTTATTACATAATCTCATGCACTACTGCCCTGTTTCCAAGTGGTATGCTTTATTTCATGGATATTTGTGTACATTTGTGATCATTAGGCATTCATACAATAATACAGCAAACAGCACAAGAGGGCAGCAGGCTTCTGCATACTTTCCTCCTTTTAACGTAAAATACAAGCCTTGTGAAGCTCCTAATGCTGAAGCTTTTATAGATGCACCATGAAGCACAATGAGTGCCATAAAATTCCAGGTAACAAAATGGTTTTCAATACATTTATATTTGCTTAAGTAACATTTAAGTAATTTAACCCAAATAAGTATAATGTATTGAAAAGACATAGAAGGCCAAAGCTTAGCATCATACCTTCTATACATAGCAAAACTGATGACCCTGGCGCACCCTCAAGACTCTTGATGCACTATGCAGTCTTCCATATCAATTGCTGTTTCCAGGGTGTTATTCACACAGAGGTATGTCCAGCTCCACATATTAAATTACTCATGAAATAGCTGCATGTCCTCCAGGCATCTCAGCAGTCTTAACAGAAAACTATGCCACGGCCTGGAAATGTCAGCCAGTGCGACCCCATGTCACCTCTTTGTGCAAGGTCAATTTTTCCAATTTACATCAGCAGCAATAGAAGACAAGCCACATCTCACAGTGTGTTAATATCAAAGGCCTGTAGGAGGCAGGTAGAGTTGGATGTCAAGTGGGTTTCTCCTCAGCAAATAAATGTTTATGAGGTGGGAAGTTCAGCCTTTCAGATCTACATGAGAAAGACTTGAAAGTTACTGTGATACAACCTACCAATAGCAACAAGTGATGCTGATGTGTGAATTGTTATGAATTTTCAAGTATAAGCACAGATACTTCTGAGCCTTTTCAAATTAGTGGCTTAATCCACAGTCAGGGTTCTTTAAAAACTGTTTAATCTCACAGATTTTGAAGTTTCAATTTGGAAACCTACATGTTACTAGAGACAACACAAAATTATTTTTCTAGCTGCCTTTTAAACAAAGTGCATTAATGAACGCATTTCTGGCACTATTTTTGTCATTTTGCCTTCAAAATAATAAAGTTTTAAATTGAGAAATCAGTGCCGCAATTTCCACAAAGTTATCCTCTTTTTCTTCTATATATTCCATTAAGCTTTATTATTTATTAATTTCATATAGAAATCAGTACCAAATGCATTTATTTTTGTTATATATATATATATATATATATATAATATACATAACATAATATTATTATATATTATAGTTACAAGTTTCCCAGGCCCTGAAGCAGCATTGCATCCCCACACCATTACACTTCCACCACCAAGCTTGACCATAAGTATTATTATTTTTGTGGGATTCTGTGTTTGGTTTATGCCAGATGTAACGGGATCCCTGTCTTCCAAACAGTTCCACTTTCAACTCATCAGTCTATAGAACATTCTCACAAAAGATGTAAAGATCATCAAGGTGTGCTTTCATAAATTCAGATGAGCTTAAATGTTCTTCTGGGTTATCAGTGGTTTTCACCTTGCCAATCTTCGACGAATGCTATTTTTGCCCAGTGTCTTTCTGATAGTGACTAGTGAACAGTAATGAACAGTGACCTTTATTGATGCAAGAGAGGCCTGAAGTTACTTTGATGTTGTCCTAAGCTCTTTGGTGACTTCCTAGATGAGTAATTGCTGAGTTCTTGGAGCAATTTTGGAAGGTTAGCCACTTCTGTGAAGGTTCACTATTGTGCTGAGTTTTTCGCATTTGGAGATAATGGCTCTTACTGTCTTCCTTCGGAGTCCCAGAGCCTTTGAAATGCCTTTGTAACCTACCCAGACTGATGTATTTCAATCACCCTCTTTCTCGTCATTTCTGAAATTTCTGTCAATTTTGGCATAGTGTGTTACTGGTGTGATGGCGAGCATGCAGTCCGCGCACACAAAAGCTGTCATGCTCATCCCACGACGCTCGGGTGCTGAACAAACAGCTCTGCTTCAGCACCTTGAGCGTTTTGGACAGCTTAAAAGCAAGATGGGGCTGCATAAACATACATGGCTGGTGGCCAATGAGTGGAGCGGCAGCTACTCACAATCCAGCAGACGTCGGGAGGTTATAAAATGGCTGTGGCAGCACAGAGAGGTGAGATATGTCTCCGGGCATGGTTATATTGATACTTCTGTCCATTTACGTTCCCGACGCCGACATAGAAGATGCCAGCACTGAAGAAGATGCTCCCTGGCCCAGCTGTACCCTCGGCTGATACCCGCTGCCAACACCACACTCCCTGGGTCCTGCCTCCAGCCTGCTCCATCCGGATCACCACTCCCCACGATGGGAAGACAGCGCCACAAATCAGCTTCATCCAGAGACCTCACACGCTCACCATTCCCCTTCCCACATGAACTAAAATAATATTCCACTTGTTTTTGCACCTATGCTGCCTCCTGAGTGTCACGGACCCAGCACCAAACCCCAGCGTAGAGACCAACAGAGCTACGGAACCCCAACAGAGCCATGGAACCCGCTCAGGCCACCGGTATGGATCCCATGCTGCAGCACCTGCTGGAGACCAACCTCGAGCAGCAGGCGGTGAGCCAGGAGCTGGTCCAGAGTCTGCGGATTGCCACACAGGAGCTCCTGCAACTGAAAAAGTCTCTACTCCACTGCTGATATTCCTTTCCCGGACCCCTGCCGAGAAACCCAGTGGCTGCTCACCAAGCTCAACAAGCTCAGTGAGGACAATGTCTAAGCCTTCCTGGACACATTCAAGCATGTTCTGAAGAGCGTAAGGCCATCTGGTAGTGAGGCTCCACCTCACCCCAAGAGATGCTGGAGGTGCTGGAATGCGCCCTGGCCACATTA
The DNA here is from genome assembly GCA_012411365.1 of Ameiurus melas. Taxonomy (NCBI): domain Eukaryota; kingdom Metazoa; phylum Chordata; class Actinopteri; order Siluriformes; family Ictaluridae; genus Ameiurus; species Ameiurus melas. The sequence continues at coordinate 10,804,742 of CM022768.1, forward strand.
GACAAGGCCGGGGAGAGCAAAGGGAGGTTTCTTCAGGCCCATGCCTTGGTCCACCACCTCTACAAGTAGAAGTCAAGCTCCAGAGAGAAAGAAGATGACCAGACATCCTCCTCACCTATGGAAAGCCTCAAGACTAGCCCATGCCCACTGAGCCTGACCAGCCCATGACCCAGTGGACCTTCAAACCCTGGCTCGCTGGGTGTGTGCTCCATGTGATCAAACCTCCGGATGCTCCCACCATCACCATCAGGGTGAATGGCAAAAAATGTTTCTGCTCTCCTTGACTCCAAGAGCACTGTGACACTGGTGTGGCACACTATCATAGGCGGAGCCCTCCAGGGAACCGGAACGCTTCCAGTTTCCTGTGTGCATAGGGATGTCCGAGAAGTTTGTGTGGCCGAAATCAGGGTCTCGTCTGAAGGGGATGCCAGTGAGAGAGCCACCTCAGGTCAGACACATTCACATACTAACCCTTTTTCTTTCGTGCTTCACCAGGTCACTCAGGAGGGTATTTTCGGGTGCAAGCAGAAACACTGTTGGGGCCAGGTACACCAGATAAAGGGGGTCAACCAGAACCCTGAGCAGCACCTACCTGCCACATATTTCCTGATAAAACGGGAGATTCTCTATTTCTGGACATACCACCGGGTATAGCACTGTGACCTCTTCATTGTCCCTCATTCCAGAACCCAGCTCTTAATGCACCTGGCCCACTCACACCTACTGGGGGCCACCTGTGGGCCCAGAACACCCTGGAGAAGCTGAGAGATTCCTGTGGCCTGGCATGCATGCAGAGGTCCAGGCATTCTGTAGAAGGTGCCCCCGTTATCAGTGAACCACACCTCAGAAGCCAGCACCTGCCCCACTCATTCCTCTCCCCATTATTGGCATACCCTTCAAAAGGATTGGCATGGACCCCATAGGGCTACTGCCAAAGTCAGCCCAGGGGCAGGACTATATACTAGTCATCATGGACAACGCCACCCGGTACCCCGAGGCAGTTCCCCTGCGGAAAGCTCCCTCTCGCAACATTGCGAAGGAGCTCATGCTCCTGTTCAGCCAAATGGGATCCCCAAGGACATCCTGACAGACCTTGGTACAATATTTATGTCAAAATTAATGATTGAAAAGTACAGGTTGTTGCAGGTGAAGCACCTGAAAACATCTGTCTACCACCCCCAGATGGAAGGATGTCAGATGTTATACTGACACTTTTGTCCGTTTAGCTTCCAGATGTCAACATAGAAGACACCAGCACCAAAGAAGATACGCCCTGGCCCAGCTGGTTCCCGCCTCAAGCCTGCTCCAGCCAGATCATCACTCCCCATGACGGGAAGACAGCGCCACACATCAGCTTCATCCAGAGACCTCACCATTCCCCTTCCCAGGTGTACTAAAATAAAATGCTACTTGTTTTTGCACTTATTCCGCCTCCCGAGTGTCTGTGTTCATATATATATATATATATATATATATACTGCTCAAAAAATTTAAGGGAACACTTAAACAGCGCAATGTAACTCCAAGTGTTCCCTTTATTTTTCTGAGCAGTATATTTATTGTGTATTTGCCTCTTCTCAAGATAGTTTTGTTGACTTAAATTATTCCTTGGACCCATGTCCCCTGTTGGCAGCCTATTTAAAAGCATAAACAAACATTTTTCTGCTCTGATGGTTACATATTAAAGTAGACTGCTCAGCACCACCCCCTGCCCTGACATGACTCAAGACTGGAGGTTGTTGTTCCTAGGAGCACCTGAGTATAAGAGCTGTGCTGACGTCCAGTCAGTCCACCTCTCCAGTCTCCAGGCTGACCTGTGAGCACACCAGTGACACAGCACACCACACACACACACACACACACACACACACAGAAAAAGAGCAGTCTGTCTCTGAAAAAGTCTAATAATTTAATGATTAATTCTAAGAATCATTTAATTTTGTTATGAACCATCTGTATTATCATAGTTATAATATTACAAAAACAAAAAATAAATAAAATAAATAGAAACATGTACATGAATTAATCTGTGTTACATGCCAGAAAAGACCACTTTCTTGGTACAATCCATGACCCACAAGTCAAGACAGATTAGACCTGATTGGATTGCTGGTGGCATATGTGACCTACAATCTGTACTGTGCTCACATTAGGGGACAGAAGGGTCGGTGATCTCTCTGGGCAAAGGTTTCCATGGCAACGACCCCATATCTTGTAGTCTGCTGGTTTTCGGCCCTCACTCATCTTGAGGCTGAATTATCCTAGATTCCTTTATGTCAGCTCCATATTCTTCTGCTCTATTTCCTCCTGTCTCTCTATCTTTCTGCCTAGTTTATCTGACCTCTTGCTCATAGCTTTTCATATTGCTTTGGTGTGGCATATATTTATGATGTACTGCATGAGACATCAAACATTTTCCTCCCAATTAAACATCAGCCCCAGCATTACAGAAGCTTATAAAATAATATTCTCTAAAAATATGTTTTTGATGAATATAAAGCAAACACATTGTCACCCATATAAGTATGGGTATTTTTTCATGCGTATATATTTTTCTAAATAGCAGCTTAGAAAAACAAATTGTAAAGCATTTTGATATGCAGAAATTGTGTGTGTGCATTGAGGCCCATAAAGATTGTCCATAAAGATTTTTCATCCATGACCTTTTCAGGCCCTAAGATGCCCAGAGGCTGGTTTTGAAATAACACAACTAGACTGAATAAATGTTTCTGGGCTTTGGGTGCTGGCATGGTTAACAAAATGATACAAGCCAAGTAGTAAGGTCTTCATATCTTAGTGTTCTCTATGTAAAAGCCTCACACATAGGGGTCAAAGACCGTGAGAACAGATACAAAGAAGTAGGCCAATTTTCTTCCTCACATCAGTCCTTTGAGTGATCTGTCAGTCATCTGCAATCCTCACTGTGATAAGGAGCAAAAGAGGAAGCAATGATGATTTAATGGATCATTATGCAACAGCGAATTCCCTCCTCTTCCCCGTCAACCAAAATGTTTCTTCTGTACACTCCAGATGGCACTGTTGATGCTAGATCTCAACACAAGTATGAATAGTACTAGTAGTAGTATTCATCAAAGTGTTTAAAAAAATATCACAGTTGCTTCTTATGATTCTACACAAGCTGAAGTTTCTGAAAAAGACATCTTGGTGTAAATCTAGATTCTGGACTGGTTTAATTTTTAAACCACACCTTATTAATGTTTCTAAAAATTTATTCAATCATCTAAGGAATGTAACACAGGTGCGGCTCTACTTCTGCTTACAAGATGGCAAGAAATTGACCCATATCATTTTTTTTACCTGCATTGCAAATAGAAAGTCGTACAATTACAACAAACAAACAAAACTTGTGCAAAATACAGCAGCAAGAATATTAATACATACCAGAAAATGTGATCATATTAGATCAGTTTTAGCATCACTGCACTCACTGGCTGCCTGCTTCCTTTAGCACTGTACAATCTTATTAATAGTTTTAAACCTCTTAATGATGTAGAACCTTCATACATCTCTGAATACCTAAATACAAAATGCATTTCATATATAAAACTTATTTTGTGAAGCATATATGAAACATTTTTATGCACCAAAGACTTAGCACACATTAGCAATAACACTTATCAGATTCCTTCTTTAAACAAATAAGACAAATAAGTTTTTTAATTTTAGAATTTTACTAGCTTTTATTATGTTCCATACTTTTACTGGAATGTTACCTTTTTATTGTTTTATTTGTTGTACTTTTATTTCTACTTTTTCCATGCTTTTAATTTTTTTGCGAAAAGGACAATGGATACTTCTCCCCACTAGCATGAACTGTTCTACAGAGAAGTAACCTAGGCCTTATTTTGGGGAGCACGACCTCTGACATTTGATTACACTTCCAGGTCACTTGATGGTTTACCAATATATAAGCAGTTCATGAACATTCAGTCATTGTGAAGCTTTGTCGATTTTACCTATTGTGTAAAGTTTGAACTGTTCATTTAATCTAGAGATGTGAGGTATGACCCTTTCCTTGTTTTCTTGGTTTATGTTCTGGGTTATCCTCTGGTCTTTTGACTCACTCATGGTTGCTTATTAAATTTCTGCACATGGATCCACATTCGTTGTCCAAGCCTCCCATATTACAGAAGGTTCCTCTACTCATTGATATAGCAAAAGTGCAGGAAGTGCAAGTAAATATTTTATTCAGTCAGCAATTGCTCACGATCCCGGGTAGCCACTTTTACCGTACCAACTGTACCTTACCTCAGAGTGCTATGATGGTTGAGAGAGATGATTGGAGTATACATGGCTACATTCATGAATTATTTATTTAATTGTTTTTTAAATGTTTACCTTTTCGTTAAGAACAAATAAATTACCATCCTATTGGGTGACAGATTACACTGATTTTAATATTATTACATTTTAACCTAACTGCCACCTTCTATCTTCCTCACCATTGTCTTCTTCCCCATCATGTATCCCCATCTTATCTCATCCATTTCAGTTCTCTGTTTCAGTTTTCTTTTATGAAATCTTGGCCCTTGCCTGGCTGGGCTGATTCACCAAACATGGGTCGATTCGCCTCTGAACAGTTGATACTTTCACCAAAGATTTTATTGGTACTATGGTATTATGGTGTCAGATCAGGGGTCGGGATGGGATAGGATACATGTTATGTCACAATTCTCAAGAGGATTCTGGCAACAGCTAGACTTTCTTTAGGGTATCACTTACAATCAAGTGACCAATAGAGAGACTCAATCAGGAAATAGGTTACTGAGGTTCTAATGCTCACTCAACCAACATCACTCAACTCAATCTGATTTGGGCTGAATATGCACAAAATTAACACATTCATCCACAGGGCTGACTCCATTTCAGTGTATACAAAGATAACTACAGTATGCTGTATATCATACTTTGACTTCCCTATTGCAATGGTTTACTAAATTTTCAAAGGTACCTGCATTTGAGGAATGGATAAGGAGGAGCGAACAACCCTGGGAATTGGCACAGTATGGCTACAGAGCACCATCAGGTGGTAGAAGCTCCACGCAGATCGATGTCTTAGACCTCACCAACCACTACACCCTGTACAGATAATCTGATAATCCACATGAGATTAGGGGTTAGTAGGTGGTTACAAGGTGCTTAAGGTACTGTGACAAATGACATTTTCCCCTCCCCACCAGGATATTTCAACCACTAACCATTTTAAATCTGCTTTTCATAATTTCAATAAGTATGGAAGATGATAATGAAGATGGTGATAAGATTATATTCAATTTCCAACACTCTCCACTTAAAGACAGATGATCTTCTGATACAATGTATAGAATTATATGGTCCATGGTCCTGTAGAATCCAGACTAGCCAGAAGCTGAAGGCAATAGGACCATCTCAATGGACTGGCTGCTCTTGGGGTCAGTACCTGGTCAATGATATTTTGGAGAGCATCAATCTTTTTTGTGATTTTTGATTGAACACGATAAGACTGTGTATGTTCTTCTGCTATCCTCTGATTTGGATTTAATGTTTTATTCGATGAATGAAAGAAAGAATGATGAATGGTATGAAACTTCTCATGCTGAGATTAGTGAGCATGCTAATGTAATAAATCTTCAGTTCTGTAAAAATTCAGTTGCTCAATAAAACAGTGAATTGATGGGAAAAACACAACAACAGCAACAACAATAACAACAAAACTATTTTTAACTACTACGACTACTACTACTACTACTAGTAGTGGGCGGCTGAGGCTCAGGTGGTAGAGTGGGTTGACCACTAATCGTAGAGTTGGTGATCCCATTCCCGGCCTAAATGAGTTCACATGCTGAAGTGTCCTTGGGCAAGACACTGAACCCCAAGTTGCTCCCGATGGCAAGTTAGCGCCTTGTATGGCAGCTCTGCTACCATTGGTGTGTGGGTGTGTGTGTGTGTGTGTGTGTGTGTGTGTGTGTGTGTGTGTGTGAATGGGTGAATGAGACACAGTGTAAAGTGCTTTGGAACCACTAAGGTTAAAAAAGCAAGTGCAGACCATTTACCATACAACTACTACTACTACTACTACTAATAATAATCTCATAGTGATTTTGTATTATTGTATTATATTGTGTTATTGTGTAAAATTAAATAATATCAAATAAAATAAATTAAGCGTCTGGCCTGGATCGCCACACTTTCTAGAGGTATTTTGACTCACACATGATTTATGAACTTAAATCATTCTTCTACACATTGATCCACATCTGCACATTAATCTCCCACATTATTTAAAAAAAATGATGTCAATTTTAATATGGAAAAATGTATAGTAAACAACGGCAAAACATATTTACTGTAAAGTACTGAAATCTGTTTCATCTCTTAATGCAGAGACCCAATCTTTTATAGTATTAAACAGCATGTAATCCAGTACATTTGCTCATTATTATTATTATTATCAGGGGCCAAACACTGCAGGTGCGTGGCACCTATTGTATCCATTAGTTGTCTCTTCTTCTTCTTCTCCTTCTTCTTCTTCTTCCGCTCTTGAGTCTATGGCAACCCATACAACAGCTTGTGGGAAAGTTATGAAATTTTGCACAGAGATAGAGGGCAGTGTCAACAATAACCATATCAGTTTTGGAGTCTCTATATCAAACCCTCTGGTGCCACCAACTGCTCAAATTCTGACTTACGTTTATGCGAATAACTTTTGAACCGTAAGCCCTAGACACATAAAAATCCCTTTCTCCGATCCCTTGGCTCAAGACGATTCAATTGCACCATATGATTTCATTTTCTGTCATAAAATGTTTTCTGCCATTTTTAATTTCCTGAAAAACATTTTTTAAAACAATTTTTTCTAACTCGTCCCAGGCTGTTCATTGGATCTTCACCAAATTTGACACAGATCGTGTTCAGATCATACTGGCAAAAAGTTGCCCATTTTGAATTTATTTGTAAAATGCTGTATTTTATGAACGATTGGCAGATCGTTAAGAATTTCGATGTGTTATCGACACCATGCCTGAGTGCACTCAAAACATGTCGACAGCACCACATGTGGTCAAAAATTATATGAAATTTATTAAAATGCTAATAGCTTTTGGTCTGCTAAACGTCCTGTCCGCCATTTTGAAATGCTTTTAAAACATACTTTTTCGAACTCCCCCTAGATCATTCGTAGATCATTTTCAGACCATGCTGGCAAAAAGTCATCAAAAGCTTTTTGATAAATCAAATCATTCTCAAATAATGCGTGGACAAATTCGATGGTGATCACACCCAAATATCTCCATAACACTTTAGCATATTCAGATCAAACTTAGTAATTGTCATAAGCATCATGAGCTGAGCATATCTGCACAGTTTCACAACATTCAAAAAATTACAGTCAAAAATTATAATGCAGTTAAAATATATATATTTTTTAATATCTTTTGACTACTTTTGTCGATTTTCATGACACTGATCTTCACAGACACTTTGGGTCATGTTGAGATCAACGATAACAGTTTTTCATTGGTTGGCTGAACTTCCTATCCACCATTTTGAAATGTCTGAAAACCTAGTCTTTCGAACTCCTCATAGAGAGTTTGTCTGATTTTCCCGAAACTTTTTTTATCAGATCATTGTCAAACTGTTGTTGAATAACAGGAAAACAAATGTGACGATGAGCATGCCAAAACGGACGTAAGGCTATTTCTCCGTTCCGCTCTAGCGTATTCACATCAAACTTAGTATATGCCATAGTCACCATGACTTGAGGGTACTTACACGGTTTCGGACCAGCACCACCCAGTGTTTACAAGATATGCTTATAACCTCTGAGCGATTTATCATAAAATCATGACCATGCTAAAATCATGCTTGCTTATCTCCTTACTTGGCCTCTGGAGTGCTTGGCCCCGTAATTGCTGCTTGCACCTATATTTAATATTATTATTGTTGTTGTTGCTGTTGATAGTAACTTACTTACCATTTAACAACAACAACAACAACTACAAAATAATAATAATAATAATAATAATAATAATAATAATAATAATAATAATAAAATTTATTTAGATCGAGTGACTAGTGTGCCCAACAGGGTTACCCACGACCAGACACCCCCTCCCCCTCCCCCTTTGTCCGTATTTGATTGGTTTCGCCCGAACTTGCCGTAGTTGTGTGTGTGTGTGTGTGTGTGTGTGTGTGGTGTGTGCGCGCGCGCTGGCTGGCTCTCAGTGTGCTCTACCCGCCTGGCTGTGTGAGCACGGCGCGTTTACAGATGGGCCAGCGGATTCATCCTCAATGAACAGTCCGGCTCTTCGTAGTCAGATGGCCCCTCTGATGGCAGTTATGCACATTATTGCTTTATTATGGATAATGCCACCTATCTGGGCTGTAGAAGGTGAGAGCCGCTCGTATATTTCTGTCACAACGTGCGGTTTGCTTTGAATTGTGTAGCAGTGTTTGATGGTCGACTCCGCCGTTGTCCTGAACCGCGTCTACGCTCCACGCGCAGGGTTGGGGGAATAGTAACGGTGCTGCTGCTGCTGTTTTTCTTGTTGTTTCTTGTTGTTTGTGTGTGTGTGTGTGTGTGTGTGTGTGTGTGTGTGCGTGTGTGTGGAGGTTGAGCGACCACTTGGTGCTTTTGTGTAGCCTCTTTTTGTTTATTGCAGGTGCACATAAACAACTGCAAGGAATATATATATATATATATATATATATATATATATATATATATATATATATATATATATATATATATATATATATATATATATGTCAATATAAAAGCTTCTTATTTATTTTGCTCTGAAATTGCCACAAAAAATTGTGATTGCTATGAGCCAGTAACCAGTTCACATACGTTTTTTTTGCTTGCATCTTTGATTTTATATATATATATATATATATATATATATATATATATATATATATATATATATATATTTTTTTTTTTTGACTATAGGGTGTGAACAGAAGTTTTCATTATTCAAGGTTAAAGCTCAAGTTGAGCTTCAGTTTCATATCTAAATCAGGAATTTGAAGCTGTTCACACTAGAGACTTCAGCAATATGGGCTCCGTCCCGAACTGCATGCTAATTTACTACATTGTATGTGAGAGTAGTGACCCTCAAACTCAGCCCATCTCCTGTAGGTTACTTTGTACCAGGAGCTGCTAGAAAACTGTGTGTTGGACCATCTTTTCCATCTACTCTATTTCATCTGACCACACGATCCTCTATAAGAAGAAACAGCCCAGTTTTAATTTCAGAATCTCCAAACTCAAACAGGTGTCTTAAAATATGCAGATAATAATAATAATAATAATAATAATAATAATAATAATAATATGGAAATAACACAACTCCTACGTTCTGCTGGCTTTTATGTATGAAAATCACAAAACAGCAGATGCTTTAAAAAAATTATAGTCTACCACCTATTTATCACTGAAATCATTTAAAACTCTCAATATTTGTTCTGATAGGGGGTGTGACCACATCAGGCATCAATGTCTTTCTTGCTAAGGGGCGGGGCTACAATTAGGTGGCCATGGCAACAGTCTCTGCCCAGATAGATTACGAAGTGGACACACTTTGATACTGAATGTAGAATAAAAAACAAAGTGATCCGTAAATGGGAGAAATTATGTTTAAGGGAACCTTGCATTCTCTTAAGAAAAAAAATGGTCACAGCATCTGCTGGAGGAATTGAAAGAGTGCATGAAATCTATAAGGATGTCCGTATGTCTGAACTAGTGTTATTGTTAAAGCCATAACCTTGGTTATAGCTATTGAAATAGTTCATCTTTTTCTCTTTTTCATATTCCTATGCCTCCAAATCACATCCTCATGATGGTTGAAAGTCAAAATAAGTCATAATGTCAGATAAAATCCAATTTTACTTTCATCCCAGCCATGTACATATACAGTGCAATATATTACACTGGACTAAATAAGGGGCCAGTAAAGGCTAGGTAAAAAAAAATGCTCAGAAATGTCAATAAAAAAAAAAAACCTTATATAGCCAAGACTATAATCTGATCATGAGAAATAGCATAGAAATTCTCTTTCACCCCCACTGTGCATATACAAGACTGATTTTATTACTTTCATACCTGTTGCACATGACACTATGAGCTCGTTCTCTTTATTCTAACCAGACCAATGGTTGTAATGGTTATAAAGGAACAATCTGAGTTCCTTTCAGTTTTATGGTACTACCCTTTTAAACTCCCAGGGTTTATTTCAGACCCAAAATCTTTTAGCATAATTGTAAGTCAGGTCAGTGATTGCTCTGCAGTTAATAGTGCTTATGTAATATGGTTATGTAGATGTCACTTGGTTAAATTACATATTTACGTGTTAGGCCTTGATAAAGACTGGCCAAATGAATAAGAATGTGGAGGCTGATGATGACTCAGGCTGGAATGCTTATTTTTCACTTTTATGCAATATTAATGGAAAAACAAATGAGAAAAAAAAATTACAGGCTGTTGACAGCTAGAATTCTGCGTCTGTATGAAAGCCACAAAAAGTGAATTGAGTGAATTTCTGTGCTTGTGTGATTTTAGCATGTACATTTCACTATGTATTTCCTGTAGATTTCTTGCAGAAGTCTTAATATTCAGTTGGTAGAACCAACCAGCTTCTGACTGATTTGTTGACTGGGTTATCAGTTCTCACTGATAATCACAACAGTATGAGCGAGCACAGAATCTACTCTAGAGTATAACTAACTGATTTTTTAGGGTGTTTGGATGTAACCTTGTCTATTACGCTGCACGGATCCTATTTAATGCTATCAGTAATCAATGAGAATTGAGAGCACAAAAGAAATATCCCACTGTACAAGTTGGTTCCAAATTGTCTGTACAGTCCATACTGAGCACGTCTTCACACCGTCTGACCTCACCCACTTACATCTTTTTTCTTTGAACATGCACATTGGCACAATCAACAAAAGCTGTGCTGTGACTTCTTTATTTGATGGTTTTGTTATTGACATGCCCTTATAACAAAATACATTTTTTGTTTAGTGTATTTAGTAATGAACTACACTGGATGTGGTGCACAGTGCTGATATAGTCTGTCAGGTTTTTACACTGTAACTCGGTTATTACACGAAGGCTCATTGTAGCCACTGCTTTTCCGTTTCAGGCAAATAGTTTCACACGCATTTCTTTTGAATCAGTCATTTACCCACAAGGGCTTTGTCCAAAACTGATGAGTAAGAACGAGCAGTCAATTCTGTTAATCTCTCCATTAGTTTACGGCATCCTATTAAACTGTCCATTCATCAAATGGGCTAATGTAGATTAGATAAGACTCAATTAGATTTCCTTGTAGTTTCAGTTATCTCATTAAAGTACCAGTTTATTATACGGTTATTCATTAAGACATATTTTCCAGTAACTACAGTGAAGCTAAGAAGGATGTTTTGGAGATGCAAGAGTGAAGAATGTAAGGCCAGAGTACTGGGAGGTTAAGAGGTTAACAAAGAGGTTAACAAATGGGATACTTGTACATTAGGGGTTGACGATATGACAAAAATATTGTATCATGATAGTTCTAAAATACGCAATATGTATCACGATATGCATGCAAAGCAAAATTGTGCAAAGCAAAACAAAGCGCTAGTGTTGATTTAACGCCCAGAGTGTTGAAAGGAAATATTCAGTGCAGCATTTTAACATCTAGTCAGCTAATCTAATCACCCAACCACAGTATGTAACTTATAAAATTGTAGATTACTTTTGTGATATTGTGACATATTGTTATGTAAACTGGATATAATATTGATTGTTTGATTTGGGTCTGATATTGGCCTTTGCGTCTTTTTATGATTGCCATTTCTATTTTTATTTCAGATTTCTGCTTTGTTGAAATCCTTGAAAGCATCTAAGGTTTGGTTATGAGCTTGAATGAATATTTTATGCTGTAAATAGTATAATGGTTGCATAAAAGATACTCAATGAAAATACTACACTTATTTTCATTTTTTGTTGTTGGTCTGAAAACTGTCTGAAAAATGACATACCTTAGTGTAGTTCATTTATCAATACATGAATTTAATTGTATAGCTTAGATTCTAGTAGATGACAGTTTTTACCAGTATTGAAAGGTCATCAGAATCTTAGAACGGCTGTTGATGTGTATGGAAAATAAAGGAAAGTAAAAATGTCACATTTCTGAAGGAATTTTATTTGATGAAAGACATACTTCTACTGAGTGTAAAAAAAAAAACATATCAGATATGAAAATTGTGATCTTGTAAGTGTAGCTAGATGTGCAATAATAAAAAAAAATTCCGCCTTTAACTATACAGGTTTTACTTAATTAGCGTAAGAATAATTGGAAATATATATGAAAAATAGTTTTATGTGCATTCCAGTAAACTATGTAAAGGATCAGACTGATGTCAGTTTCCATAAAAATATGTATTTTTTTTTAATCTTGATGTTGTGCATGCACACCTGGATGAGGTAGTGAAATCACATGATGTCTGGCAGTACCGTCTTCATATGTGACGTGTGTCGAGAATCGCTCTCGGCCTGCAGCTCTCTCCCATCCTGCTGTGTTAGTCGCCGACGCTTCCCCCCAAAGCTCCTCTGACACTTTTCCTTTATGTAAGCAGGACAAACCTAACCGATTTGAGCCGCGTCAGAAGCCATCAGCTCGGCAAGCCCTGTCTGGCCTGCACAGAAACAAATCAAATGCGCTGCCGCTGCCTCCTTTGTTTGCCTCGCCGTTTCCAAATAATCAAGCGAGAATTCAGCTTGTAATTATCAAAGCTGCTCTGAGTGTGTACTGGCTTACGGTCTGTCTGGAGAAGTGTAATGTTGATGTCTGATTGGAATTTGGTGTTGCAGTAAAGCTCGAGAGAACTGAAATGGTTTCTTGTTGAAATAAGGGAGTTTTGTCTGCAGGCTTAGCAGGGGTCAGATTGGTGAAATTATCAGGTATTCAAGAGGGACTTGCCAACTCCTTGACAGCTTAATTATCCCTCAGCCGCCTCAGTTTTGTTTAATGTGTCAATTTGGATGAAATTGGGCAATGAAATTGGACTGCCTTTTCAGCGTTGCTTATATTGTGCGACTAATTTGCTGGAAACATATTTTTTCTCCCTAAATAAGCAACTTATTTGAAACAGCCATAGAATATCCCAGAGCTGAATTTATAGACATCATGCCATGTCAGTCGTGCATTGCTTCATAGCTGCATTTCTTTATTTGAACATGCTTCAAAACATATTTAATTCTTTTATCTGTTTTTAAAACTAATTTGGCTATGAATCAGTGGAGAAATCATTAATAATTTATCACAGCAGTAGAAATGATACTTATGTAAATACTGCGAATGAAAATGGAGAATCCTCTGACCTCTCACACAATATTTCTAAACACTCCATGGTTAAAGTGGAAGCAGGGAATTTCTAGAATATTTGTGCTACCAGGATTTGGATTTGCAAAAGTGAATATAAATTTTTTATGCTTTATTTTGAAGTTGTATATCAGGCACTGAACTCAGCTTGACAATGAAATTCTAAAACAATTAAATGTACACAAAATAAAAATCAAGCATAGAGTAATCCTTTGCCATTTCAGCCATTTAGCAGTCAATTCAAATGATTCCGTAACCACCCCCCATCTCCCCATCAAAATTTTCTAAATTGAAGTTTGACTTGAAATTAATTTTATTGCTGTAATTCAACTTCATACTTAATATACGATTTCAAAATAAAGCATAAAAACTAGTTTTACAACATTCATAAATCTTACTACAAATCTTGGTGGCATAACTGTCATTGCATTGGAATTGAGTCTCTGTAGCTTTTTCTTCTGTTGATAGGGATCCCATTTGAACCTACATTTGACCCAGAAGCTTTTGTTCCAAAGGGAGCAAAAGTGTAAAAGTTCCCTGAGCTAAATATTCAGTACTCAGAGTGATTAAAAACCAGATGAAAAGTTAATTTGCTTCTATGGCCTGAAGCTACTAATCTACTCACATATCCACTAAGGCACAGATGTGATTTGCAAATGGATATGGATATTTTAGAGACCATCAGTCTTTGGATGAAATATTACCTATTATAACTGTATGGTGTACTTGTGAAACGTGTGCTTGTCCTTAAAGCATAATTGGGAAATCTATTCACTGGTTGGCGACAAGCTATAAAAGTACTATCTGAATCTGAAATCCATTCATCCATTTCCTGTACCAGGGTCACGGGCGAGCTTGGAGCCTATCCCAGGGAACTTGGGCACAAGGCGGGTGACACCCTGGACGGGGTGCCAACCCATTGCAAGGAACAATTGCACATACACATACACTCTCATCCATTCACACACTACAGACAATTTGGAAATGCCAGTCAGCCTACAGTGCATGTCTTTGGACTGGAGGAGGAAACTGGAGTACCCAGAGGAAATCCCTGAACCACAGGGAGAACATGCAAACTCCTTGCACAGAGTGGAGGCGGGATTCGAGCCCCTAACCCCGGAGGTGCGAGGCAACCACTAAGCCATTATGAACCGGAAAAATGTTTTTGAATTGTTCTGAAATGTCCTCTTTTCAGACAAACCATTATTACTGTTATTACAGTTATTCTTTTTACTATCCCTCATTTGTCAGTCGCTTTGCATAAAAGCATCTGCTAAATTAATAAATGTAAATGTATTAATAATGTAAGATGTATTTATCTTACATCTGTTGCGCTTCTTAATATATTTTCTTAATGTTGGTTTTCCTGTTTATATTAGCTTGTATACTCCCTCTTTACAGGATCTCATTATTTTATGAAGCATGTAATATCACTATCTAAATCCCAGTGGTCCTATGACAAATGGGGATGAGGATAGAGGGGAAGTCTCTGTGTGGAAAGAAAAATATATATCCTATTTAAAAACAATGTTCCTTCCATATATTTCTAGTGCATAACCTTAGTGTAATGTTATCTCTTTATAAAATGCTTTGCAGGTTTACATATTGTAATCTCCGCAAACAGTACTCGTTGCAGAGATTATAGGCTGGTGCTCTTAAATCCTTAAATTCTCAGCTTTTTATATAGTTCTTTATCAATAATTACTATGAATGTTTCAGTAACTACAATTAAACTAAACTGCAAAGAAGTGTAAGGAGTGTAAATATAGACCAACTGGGGGCTCCTGGGAATTTAAGGGGTTAATATTTTATCCTGGGTTGTGACAGGGAACCAATGGCTTAATAATGATCACAGTAGCAACTCCGATCCAATCAATGGCTGTAATTATTACAGGACTCATTTCCTCTAGCTAAAAAAGTCATTAAAGCATTTGGGAAATTTAATCCAAAGCCTTTGCACACAAACCTGATGAATATTTTGGATAGTATCTCAGGAAGGAAACTTTAGTTTTACGAATGTACTTACTTTTTTTCTTTTCATGCCATGAACATGTATAAGAACAATGGCTCAGAAACGGGTTTGACAGCAGTTTGTACTTTGCAGTACAGCTTTCCTTCAGTGATGTCTTTGACACTTCCCTTACACACTGACGAGCGAGGAAAACATGCCCAGGAAGCTAGGCTTTGTTGCATTAAAAGTCTCAGATTTTTATCTTCATTAAATCCATTTAAAAGGTTTTGTGCTTGTATAACCCATACATTGAGATTTGCTATTGAACAATATTGGCTGTTGCAATATTTATATTGCAGAAGGCTGTAAAATGCAAATGAACCAATAGTTTTTGTGCTGTGAGCATTTTGACTTACCACAGAAAATTGTGTTCTTAGAACATTTACTTGAAATTTTGGCCATGTGATCAAACAAAGAAACAATAACAATAAAAATATCAACAACATCTTTATTTAACTAGCATCTCAACATGCTTTATATTTCAATACGTACAAGAATGCTTGAAAGTAAAATATTGAAATACAATACAGGGCATTTTTGGGCAGTTAATTGTGTCACATTGAAGCTTATTGCCAGGCATCTCACAATCAACAATATAATGACAATATAATATTATTATATCCTTATCAAAATTCATTTTTCACCCTTTTTTACCATAGGCAAAAAAATGTAACCTGTTTTGGGGTGCCCATGTTCAGCACTGAATTTACTTGTGGTGTCACGCTCCATAGAACTGGTTAATGGCTCGTATTTGCTGTTTTTCTTAATTATTTCTTTTATACTCAGCCTACTAGGGTAAAATGTTCTAATTTTATTGTGGAATTTGTATAAGGTGTTTTACTATCAAAAATCTTTAGTTGTACCTTCCGTTTAATCCCTGGACCAATGTTATTGAGGAGAGGTGTGAATTGTTTTCCCATCATAGGGCTAAAACCCCTCCCCTTTCCCATCACTCTGTTCACCAGCAGCTAAACACAGAGTCAAGATACTTGACACACAGAAACTCAACAGTGTCCTGACTAATCTTGGAACAAACTAGTGGCGATAAAATAATTTGTATGTTTATATTTATTGAAAATGTCATATGAGCCAATTTCCATTCAGCAGAATTAGCACGTTTGCCTCACACCTCCAGGGTCTGGGGTTCGAGTCCTGCCGGGGCCATGTGTGTGCGGAGTTTGCATGTTCTCCCAGTGCTGCGGGGGTTTCCTACAGGTACTCCGGTTTCCTCCCCCAGTCCAAAGACATGCATGGTAGGGTGATTGGCGTGTCTAAATTGTCCATATTGTATGAATTGTCCATAGTGTATGAAAGTGTGTGTGTGTGTGTGTGTGATTGTGCCCTGCGATGGACTGGCACCCTATCCAGGGTGTACCCTGCCTTGTGCCCGGTGCTCCCTGGGATAGACTCCAGGTTCCCCCCCGACCCTAAAGAAGGAGTAAGCGGTAGAAGATGGATGGAGAATGAAAGGCTAGTATAGTGTGAGAAACGTTTAATAAATATAGTATTTTTTGTTTAACAGTATTTCTAATAAATCTTTCTTTCTGGACTAAATAGTGCCTAATTTGTGAGTGAATAACTCAGACACTTTCTCCTTAGACTTTTTTTAAAACCCATGTGTTGAACATACAGCGTATTTTTGCTCTGCTCCAGCACTTTGCATATTTTTGTTCTCTGTATTTTTTGTTCTCAGCTGTCAACCACTTATAGACTGAAGTGAATAAGGGAGTAAAAACCACTAGAGTGTCTTTACCTGAGTGTACTGTAAAGGCAGCTTATAGCTCAGGGTCTATAGAGAGTTGTATAATACGTAGGGACTTTTTTCTGTATATTTTTAGCCTTTTTTGCAGTATGTGCTGTCTTTATATTGATTAAGGCAGGTATAGAGTAGAATTGGGCCTTTGATATCCTCTGAATAAAAGATGGCACCCACCACGGCAGACGTCTTTGCATGTTCTTTCTGTAACCACCATTATTTATTTATTTTAACCCTTACAGTCGCTCTAAATGTATATCATGCTTTTTCATATTACAATATACATTCTAACTAACTTCTACTATCTGTATAGTGCTGATGGTAACAAAAGGGAATTAAGAGTAAGCATTTCATTGTACAGTATAACTGTTTTACTGTGCATAAGACAAAACATTCTTGAGTCAGAATCTGAATCACTGCAGGAATACATAATTCAATAAGTTGCATGGTGACCACCCAATATCTATTTATGCAGCATGAATTCTCTGGTAGAAATGTAAAAAAAAAAAAAATCTGATTCTGTTTCCTTCAGGATTAATTTAGAATTATCATCTCTTTTTTCTTCTTCTCACATTTGCATATTTAACCACGCGGTGTGAGTCATAGTGGCTGAGTAAATGCTTCAGCATCCTATCCATTGCAGGAGTGACAGAACTGGAGCACAGAGGATCAATGGACACTGTCCCCTTGTTAAATCTAGGGATGAGTTCTCTGTACAGCCCAGTTTCTTTATGGCACTGCACTGAGCCCCTCTAATGCATGGTCCACAAGACTGGCCTGTGGCTAGTACATGATTCACAAAGTCTCACTGATTCTCCCCAACAGAGGTGTAGCCATGAACTTATTTCAGTGGGGGATTGGGAAATATACTAAATGAAAATCACAGCATGATATGTAGTACAATTAAATCGATAGATGTCATGTGCTCATACGTTTTGGTGGCGGTATTCAGAATTTGTCTTTCAGTTATTTAAAACAATCTTTAATTAACTTAGGAAATAGAATTCCTTTATGACAGTTCCACTACAAATGATTAAAATAGCATGCTGGTAATTGGTAACAATAGCTGTGTTTACATGGACAACAATAATCCACTATTAACCCGATTATTAAGACAACTTTGATTAAGAAACTACTATGTAAACAGTAATTTTTACTTACCTTAATCTAATTAAGGTCATACTCGAATTAAGTTCTAATCGAATTAAGACAGGTGGAGTTTTCCTGTTTTAGTTGCGTTATGGACGTGTATTACAGACATGTAAACATCTTAATCACATTATGAACATCGTGTGAGAGTTTTCACCGCATTTTGCGACATGACACGATCACACAGTTCTCAACATTTTACGGTGAACAAGAGAGTTCGGCTGCGTCCCAAACTGCATACTTCCCTTCTTGGCTACTATACAGATGGTAAGTACATTGTTTGAGACACAGCCCACGGCTTCAAGCAGTTGTCTATAAGCACATACAGCATGACAAATAATTAACTGCACTTAAAGCGTTCATAAAAAAATTTAATAAAAACACTCAAAACTGTATATGTTACCATAATGAGGACGAACTGTATGTTGATAAGTGAAATTCTGGAGGGAGCGTGGCGTGGTGACATAATGACGTGGGCTGTTAATCTAATTATGATCTATAACATGTAAAACGGGTACATGACAGGAGTATTCTAAAAGCAACTCACCTTAATCACATTATTATCTTAATCAGAGTAAGGTCAATAATTACTGCTGTCCATGTGAATGTAGTCATTGACATTGTATCTGATAAAATCAGAACTATCGTTCCTCCTGCAGTAGAAACTCTCTCATCATCTGTTACCTTGATATCTCTGTGCTCATGGTGTACCTAGCTGGCTAGAAAAAAGATTCTGATTGGTTAAACCTTTCTTGCAGTACACTGGCATTCCATTCCACCAGTGTATGTCAATTAAATATAATGGAATGGAAAATCGGCTTATCTGACATTTTCAATCATTATAAACAAATGAAGTATTTTATCGCCGCAAGTTTGTATAATATTACTCATGACAATGTTGGGTTTCTGTGCATAGAGTATCATGACTCTATGTTTAACTGCTGGTGAGCAGGGTGATGGTAACTGGGAGGTGTGTGAGCTTCCTGATCACAATTGTCAAGTCATGGCAAACCAGTGACTCCATTTCCCAGAAAGCACCGCAAACTACAAACATGGCTAACAACTACAACTCCCAAAATGACACACAGACACGTCACTTTCTCTCCAGAGGTCTAATTTAAGACACCTGTTCATAATCACATTGACAATCACATCACGCTACTTACGAGACTCACACACAGCCATTGCAAAGTATATGCTTAGTTGATCTTATTGCTGGGGTTTACCAAGCCTTGTGCTTGTGTTTTGTGACTTTGCTTATTCCCTTGACCTTGATTCTCTGCCTAGCCTGTTCTAGATTACTACCATGATTGTTTGACCCTAGACTTTTTATGTTTTTTGATTTTTGCCTGACCCTTTGGATTTGTTGTTTCATGAAACTGCCAAACTGCTTCCATCTCAGCCTCCGTTACATGACAACAATGCAAACAATTCACACCTCTCCACAATAACATTGGTACTGAGATAAAAGCTTTTTTGATAGTAAAACACCATCCACAATAAAATGATCATATTTTAACCTAGTTGGCTGGGTAAAAAAAAGAAAAAAAAACACCTTCATGTGAGCCATTAACCAGTACTGTGTAGCGTGACATCACAAATAAATTAATTGCTGAACATAGGCACCCCCAAAACAGGAGGAAATTCCGTTTTTTAAATCATGTTTCTTAGCAAAACATCTAGTAGAGAATAAAATCTGATTAAACAAACTAAAGGACATGTTCATTTGAAATTTGGTTTACTGAAATATTAATCATAATGTTGATTTTGTTGTGTTCATGAACATAACTGTAGCACAAACAATGTTATCTGACACATATATAACCATCTACCTTGTATGCATGTTATGTTGATCACCCACAAATAAACATTATGAAAATCCGCCCTCCGCTCCCCTACGCTAGTCCAATGTTGGCTTTATTAAGAAACATTGTCTGATGTGAATTCATCAAGGTCCATAGTGCCTGCAGGTGTTCCCAGCCCTGCACTCGCATACATAATCAGGGTCTCTTCTTTAGTTTTATTCAAGAGGAGGAGGGATCATTAATAAAGTCCAGTGCTCCCGCACAGCTATGCTATGTAGGCTGGTAATGTATGCAGCTCATACCACATAGCCATGTTCAAATAACGAGCATGATGATTTTCCTGTTTTGTTTTTGGTGCAATGGAATTTGTCTGAGAGTGTGCTACCGCTGCTGAGATTGTGAGGGATTTTCTAGCACGTGTCATGTTTGATCAAAGCTTGCTGTGAATTAATTATCTCCACATGAATTATTCAGCATGTTTCTAGTGCAATGTATGAGTCTTTTCATCAGCCCCGCTTGGGAAAACAGACAAAAGAGCCAACCTCATGATAATATCCTATAGGAATAGATAAGCTTGTCTATCCATATTGTTATGTTATATGTTTATGAAATATCTCAACAGGTAAAGAATAAATACTGTCTGTCTCTAAAGAAGCCATTTTACTCATAGTTAGGATTCAATTAGGTGTACAGTATATACAGATATAGTTTGATTTTAGGATGATGAATGCGAGTGGATTTCAGTCTACTGAACTGAATATCCTTTCTGACACTCTTAGTCTAGTAGGTGAAATAACACCTTTGTTTATCTTCTAGTACAGTTTGGAAACTTGATTTACTCAGATCTAACAGTTTATCAGTGCAGAATTATCACTCTTTTGAATGATTTGTACTTAAGACTCAGGAGGGACTCCAGTTCCATACTATTGATGTGCTTTTTCAACTGCAGCTGAAACATTACCCAGTTTTTGTCTATTTATGGAGCATTGATGACGTGTTGATATTAGCTATCCTCACAGAGTTTCCCCATAGAAAACCACCTGATTTAAACAGTTTGATTTAACCCCTTAAGGTCTCAGATTATTTTTCAGTCGTTCTCTTTAAAGCACATTATTCAGGCGCTACAATGGATTATCCAGTTACTACAGTGAAACTAATAGGAAATGAGAGTTAGGAATGGACTCAACAGTAAGTTAAAAAAAATCCACCCTGAATGACTTGCATATTAATCTTTATAATTAACATTTGATCTTCAATCCTACTCCATGCAAGATTTATATGGTAATGAAATTCTGAGTGGACTTTTTACACCCACAATGCCGTTTGACTGCGTCTGATAGTGGCACCAGTGGGTTTCATCTCTTCCGAAAGAGAACGATGCAGCAACACTTTGTCTGTCCAGCTCTGTCACCTCTTCATCTGTACACTCTGCTCATACAGATCAGCTTCCAAAGCTTCATCCTACATGCTGATACTGCCATCAGTGCCATCGTGCTTGCCATCTCACAGATCACTTAACTACCTGAGCCGAGTCTCTGAGTCATATAAGTTGTATTGCATTCTGAAAACTTGAGTCCAATGTTTGCTGTCTCTACTTCTGTACTGGATTTCTCATTAATATGACTTTGAAAATGGTGAGTGTAAAAAATAGCTGTTTTGTTCCGAACTTAAAGCAAAACCTGTCTGTTGGCCCTTATGTTTAAGACTTCTCACAAGAATGATGATAATACAGCACCAACTAACAAATTAGCACCAGAATTGCGAATCACATCACAAATATTGCAGCATAAACATATTTCAGTCTCTCCAGAATCAAGCGAACTCTGCAATACTCTGCAAAACTCTGCAAAAACGAGTTTGCGATTTTTTAAAATTACCATAGATTGTAGGCAGATTTGGGCCAAGACACATCATGTGACGTCATCACAACACACATTCAGTCAAAGCCCTCGATTCACGTTCATCGAACATGAGTACAGCTAAAACGTCTCGTTTAGCAACAAACATCACTGTGAAAGACAATTTTGTGCAATTACAATTTCACCAATTCAAGTAGTTATCAGCAAAAAAAGCACAAAAAACCCAGCAAGTTGCATTGCAAACGTTGAAAAAAGACACCACAAAATCAAGCATTTCTGATACACCAAAAAAAAAAAAAAAAAAACTGTGAAATCCTTTATGGACTAAAATTTTAAGTTTTTCTTTAAGGGTTAAAAGGAAACCTCAGATAGGGAATATATACATCAAGTACATGTTAACATGCTAGGCAAGTAGACTGGACATCATTTTATACATTGTAGTTTGCTCTCTCAGCATATCCCTACACTTTTCTCCTCTGGTCCTGTGACAAGATGATGGAATGAATAAACAAACAAAATGTGCGACTAAAATGTATATACTGCCACACTGACCTAAAATTCTCTGAGGCGTTTCCCCTGGGATTAATCTAATGTGGCGTACGAAGCGTGGCTCAGCCTGTGAGGATTTTGGACCTGCGCTCTTGTTGCCCTACTTTTCATTTAAATATCAAGAGTGTGAGAGGCAAAGAGAAAGAGAAAGAGGGAGGTATATTGCTAGAATGCTTAGACAGATGGAATGGGGGTTTCTGCCCTACGTAGAGAGAGTGAGAGAGAAAAATGCTCTGACTATCTCTCTCTCAATGCACAGACATTTGCAATTTATTTCAAGACAACATTTAAAACCACGGCACGATTTTAAATTGTCATTTTCGTAAATTGTGGTTTTCGGATTAGCATTTATTATAGATGCTTGAGACATAACGAATCAGAATGGTTTTCCATTTTCCAGCTCAAATGATCTGCTGGCATTTTTAGACCTCTAACCACCCAGCAGCGGTGGATGGTGTGCCTGAGCAGAATTGCTACGGTTGTCCCTGAGCTGCAGAAGCTGCTGAAATATAAATGAGGGCCTGTATTGAGCCAATGTTTGACTGCAATTCCAAGATTTTGTGTCACAGGGGTGTCTGGCTTCCATCTCAGGAAGTCTTCCGTTCCCCAGTCCATGGTCCATATCAGAAATGCAGTCAGTGGTCAGTTTCTATAGCTGGAGCAAAAAAAAGAGAAAAAATAGAGCCCACATTTCCTGACATCCCTCATTGCAGAAGATAGTTAAAAAAAAATAGTGTTCCAGTGCACCAAAGCTGCAGCCACATGGCCTAATTCATTTCATGGCCTAATTCATAGCCTCACATTACCGTCTAGTGCACGCTAGACACACAAATGTGTGTCTCAACAGAGTCTGGATGGTCAGTCTGTTCATCAAGAACTGCTGGCTCCATTCCTGTGTGTGCAGAATCTTTTGGGATACTCGCTTTATTTCTCTCCCATAATTTAGAGTCTGTCTTGTAAAATGCTCTTTTGTTTGACAGATTCACAGTAATTTAATATACTGTTATATACTGTATTTTTAGCTCTCTCGTATAAATCAAGCTGTGAAGGCATATAGTGGAGGGCAAGGTTTTTTTTTTTTTTACCGACTCGGCAAATGTGCAGCGGTAGTCGGGCATAAACGAGCTGAATAATTGAAAATGTGACAGACTACGGGTCCATTTCAGTGTTTTATCCTGATGGCGGTAAAGGAGAAGGAAGTGTCTTACAATGACAGGACACTGAACAGAAGCATTGTGTGAGCCAGATTTTTTTTTGTGACCACCCACACTTCTGAATAGCAGATTTGGACCCAGCAAGCTATTAAATATACCTAATAAGTCTGGTCTAAATACATATTGATATATATGTGTGTGTGTGTGTGTGTGTGTGTGTATATATATATATATATATATATATATATATATATTAAATAGCACATTTGTCTTTGCTTGTTTTCATATTTTATTACACAAACAGTTATAAATGTTTGATAGCAGTAAACAACGTGACCCTCACTCATGGCGCAAGACACCTTTAATCTGATAATGACCCCATCTCGCATCTTTTTATTAAGAGGAACAGATAAGCGAGGCGTGCTAGCCTGACAAAACGAGCCATTGTTATTCTGCACGGCACAATGTGAGTCACTGATTTGGCATACAGGAACGCTATTTATTATGGACCGCAATTATTGTCAAGAGGCTTGAGCAGAGTTAACAGCCTTATGAATGCCTGAATGCTATAGAGGAAAAAAATCTCATTAGTGCAGCTGCATTGAAATTGGAAGTACATTATATTCATGAGTCTCTGCCCGGTGTTTTTTCTTTTCTTTTTTTTTTCTTTTTTTCAGATGTGCTGATGGACTCGATGACAGCAACGGCAGAGCTGGGCTGGATGATATACCCATCAGTAGGGGTGAGCACTGTTTAGCTGACCTACTCTGGCTTGGCCATTTACCATATGTAAACGGAACGCTTCACTGCTTTACCTTGTCTAAACTCAATGCCTAAGTGCACAAATGCATAATGACTCGTGATGTTCAGGGCCCACAGGGGCATTTGAAGGAATTCCAAATGAAGCCTAATAAAATGTAATGAAACCTTTTTTATGTGTGCGTATTTCTACATTGGAAAATGAGATCAGTGGCAATGACACACTAAATATTTGTCAGAGATGTTTTCTTTCTCATTACTAATTCAGTCTTGCCTCCGCTGTGTCTCCAGTGGGAGGAGGTGAGCGGCTATGATGAGAATATGAACACCATCCGCACCTACCAAGTGTGCAACGTCTTCAATGCCAATCAAAACAACTGGGTGCGCACCAAGTACATTCGGCGGCGGGGGGCCCAGCGCATCCATGTTGAGATCAAGTTCTCAGTGCGAGACTGCAGCAGCATCCCTAATGTCCCAGGCTCGTGCAAGGAGACCTTCAACCTCTACTACTTCGAGTCTGACTCGGACACGGCCACTAAAGTTTACCCTCCATGGATGGAGAACCCCTGGATCAAGGTGGACACCATTGCAGCCGATGAGAGTTTTTCACAGGTGGACCTGGGAGGCCGGGTGATGAAGATCAACACTGAGTTGCGCAGCTTCGGCCCTGTGTCTCGCAACGGCTTCTACCTGGCCTTTCAGGACTATGGAGCCTGCATGTCCCTCATCGCTGTGCGGGTATTTTTCCGAAAGTGTCCCAGCATTGTCCGGAATGGAGCTATCTTCCCAGAGACTTTGTCAGGTGCTGAGAGCACGTCATTGGTGGCAGCTAGAGGGACCTGCATACCCAACGGAGAGGAAGTTGATGTGCCAATTAAACTTTACTGCAATGGAGATGGCGAGTGGTTGGTACCTATCGGCCGCTGCATGTGCAAAGCTGGACACGAGGCAGCCGAGAATGGCACCGTCTGCAAAGGTGAGTGTCTCTGTCTTTCATTTGAATTTAATCTGTTTGATGTGATGGGACATAGCTTTTGGGTATTTGAGGATTTAGTGCTCTCTCAAGTAGAAAAAGCTCCTCACTGAAGAAGATTTCATAAGGTGACTTTGTGTGCTCCACCACACAGAATATTCTGACAGTTGCTAGTGGCAAGTTGATCCATATTCAAAGAATATTAGGCTGCATCTCAAACCACATACTACACACAAATTATCTTTTTAAACATAAATAAAACCATTGGTGTAGCAGCATACTTTTTATTATGAATATGCAAACATTTTTGTGCACATTGTGCTAGTTCATTCAGTGAATCTGGACATTATCTACATTATCCCGAAAGCCAGCTATAGTTGCTAAGCTTGCTGTAGTACAGGCTCTTGTACAGGACCAAGAATTATTTTACTTTTAATTCTTTGTGCTCTATTTTTAATGTGATGCAAATGGATTCTTAAATGTTCTTAAACTTCTTTCTAGGTTTGGACCATGCTCATGTAAGAATTTTTAATTTAATTATCCTTTAATTATTATTGAAATAAATAATAATAATTATAATTAGTTCAATTATATTTATATGTTAGGTTAAAATGATTCGTTTGATTTTTCTTTCTTTTTTTTTTACAAAACGTTCTAGCTAAAAACTAATTCAAATGGCTATTTTAAATAACTGCAAGCAAATTTCTGAAGTTTGGAATTATGGTCATTGCCATCCAGGGGCTTGGAGATTCTGCTTAGGAGCTGTACACATCTATGGACTCGTAAATTAGTCCTTTCTATCAAAATACACTTAACACTTAATCTCTTTCTTATATATCTAAAAAAGTTAAACTGTATAATTTATTATATCCATCAGTACTAAAAATGATACGAGACGTTTGATAGATGCGTAGAGAGTTAAAGCCAGACATTTTACTCCAGTACTCCTTTAACCTTGGAGCCACAACTATTTTATAATTACCACAATTCTGACATGATCATACTATTAATTACAAATTAATTTTTAAATGTATTTATTATGTGTGGGGAAATCCATCAGATGTTACTGCACCTGATTTTTGGCAAACACGCAATAAACATTTCAGCATGCTTTGACATCTCGACTTTAAGGCATTTTTACCAAAACTGTGTAGAAATGTTTTCATTTGCAGTACTTTTTATCTTGCTTCAACCTTCTGCAAAGAGCACATTAGGTAAACAAGGAGGCAGTTTTACAAACACGGTTGTATAAACAGTCCATCTGCACAAAGATGTTTTAATTGCTACATATGCTTTCCTGACACAATGAATGTGATGTTTTGAGCAAGTTTTTGATTAACAGCTATAGAGAACCAGACACAGAACAGAGCCTATTCGATTTAGTAAACCAGCTGTTTCATCACAAATGCTCTTTTTTATTGTATTGTATTTATATTTATATATATATATATATATATATATATATATATATATTATTATATCCATCCGTCCTACCATCTTCTATACCACTTATCCTTTTCAGGGTCATTCAAATATTATTATATTTATATATTTATTATAGACTGTCAGTGTGTTGGTTTATTCCAGTGGAATCGGAATATAATAGTTTTGTGTTTGTTTGTTTGTTTGTTTGTTTGTTAGACCCCAACCCCCACCCCCCCACAAACTAACCCACACACAAACTAACTGTCCAGTATCACATACCATCTACCAACAATGGAGGGTGGGGCTTGCACATGCTTCCTCCGAGACACGTGAAGCCAACTTCCACATCTTTTCAGAGCAAACACTTTTCCATTTACATAATTCATTGGAAACTTTAAATGGATTAAAATTCTGTAACTTTACTTGTTACTTGTTTTAGAAAGTTTTTATAGAATTTTTCAACTAGAAGCATATTTCAGTTCTGGAAAACATTCCTAAATTTAGAAACTTTTACTGTTAATTTTCAGAAATCTATTGAGTAGAATGTTGACATTTTGACATAACAAAATGCTGAAAATGTGGTAAAATTTGACATAACATTGACAAGTGATAGTGAAAAAAGTGGGAAAAAAAGTGATTTTAGTCCTGGTCACTCACTTTTAGTCTTTATCTCTAATTTGGCCACACATCAACCATCAGCAAAATCTCCAAGCACAAAATTGCTTTTTGTGTCTATTAAAATGTTTATAGTGCTCATAATTAAAAATATATAATGGTGAATAAAAAAAATACAAATTGAAATTGTATACCAATAAAACCAAAACACCCATTTCTGAGAAATTAACAGAACAAAAAGGTTCAAGCACAGTTGCTGTACTAGAGGGTTATAGCAGTAATACAGTAAATTGCTTTCAATATACAATAATGTAAAAAAAATAAAAATTATATATATATATATATATATATATATATATATATATATATATATATATATATATATATAATATATATATAAGTAAGAGTAGCCAATTTGTTCTCTGTACATCATTTCCTGTGTAGATTCACACATATAGTACGTATCCAGACAAACATGCACTCTTATCCACTAGCATCATAGCACAGGGTTATACTGTCCGTATACCATATCAATGCATGCATGCATATTTCTCATTCTACATGGATAATAGAAAAATAATGAGCAGAAAGCCTTCACTCCATGGCAGTGCTAATCCCTCTGTGAGTGGTAATGCTATCCTATAGAAGGATTTAGGGAGAAGGTGTTTTTCCCTCGCTCGCCCAGCTCTCAGCAGATATGCTTACATTCATAGAGACAGAAGAGTTGAAATGAGGAAATGATTTTGGCAGAGTTCTCCTGGGCACTGTTGACAGAATATAAATTACTAACGTCTCTCCATCTGGAGCAGTTGATGGATGGAAATCGGCAATATCCTCGGCAAGCATGCGGCAGATTGTCTCTTTTATTTCCCCTGGTGTTAATCCCCTCGCCTGCACCACTTTAATGACACGACTAATTGACTAATTTGGAGTGTGGAGAGGGAGCAGTGTGCATGCTTAGGCATGGCTCTCCCTGGTGATTCTATTCAAATATAAAGCACAACTAATATATCCCCCTGTGGTGGTTGACCAAGATGTGTGTGCTGAAAAAAAAAAAAAAAGGATTCGGGATCTGTATTTTGTGTGCTAGAGTTATTCTCATTAGCTGGAGGTGAAAACATTTATTTAATTGCTTGTAAGCTTGTTGTAAAGTCTTTTTGGAGTACATTTAGAGCAAATTATTGTATTGTATACAAGGGTAGTATAACTTCGAAAATCAATGGGAGGTTGGTATATGGTTATTCTGAATAATATTACAGTTATTAATAACGCATGAAATTTTTTTAACCATGCTTGAATTATGAAAGACAAAGTCAGGAGATCTGATATTTATGGACTCTCATAAAATTAACATTTTAACATCATGCCTGCAATAACAAACAACTTATTAAATTGCAAATATAACAAAATATTAAATGAAATAGGATCAACAGCTTTGCTATGAAATTAAACAGGATGAGTGGCCCACTCATTCAGAATGCCAGCTCATTTATGCAACATCATCATCACACCTAATACCGAAAAATAACAGCGATTTTAAGCCAGGACTTATGCAGTTACAGTGTAAGTAGATATGAACAGATATTCACACTCTTCCCTGCTTAAAACAAACATCTAACGCCTGTCACCATGCCAAGAAACAGAGGATATTCAGCTCCACCTCAAACAATTTCATTTGAGAGACTATTTCACTTAATGTTTCTAACCATTTTCTCAAAGTCTGTTCTTAAAAGACTGAATTTCTGGAATCTCAGCTCCACTGCATTAACAACTTTGAAAGAATTTTAGTGAAACCTCTACACAAGAAAAAAAATCCATTTTGCTCCAGAGCTACACTTGAACATGTGTTTGATAACTAGAGAGTACACCTAGGTAGCATTGCACTTGCGTGAATGAACTCGGCTTTAAGTAGATGGATTGCAGCCAAAAGTGATGCTTGCAGACAGACTTGTGTATGTATGCAAACATTCTGAGCACAAATTATATATTGTTACAGCTTCAAATCAATATCTCATTTCCAGAGGGTTATAATGCATTTCATTATGATGTGTAAGGCAGCTGTATCTGCCCCGCAAGGCCTCTTGTGGGTACTGTATATTGTACAAACAATCATTAATATGTGTGGAATCTGAACCTTTAGTTATTGTTGTTGTTGAGTTGTCTTGTTGCAAAGGGATACATGGAAAAGAAATAAAATTGCATTAATGCAGATAAGGGCAACTTTGTGAATATTGTACTTGCATTACTTAGATAAATTTGTGCTCAGCAATGTGAGGCATGGTTCTCCCTCCCTGTACCAGATTACAATGTGTGTGTAACCAGCTGTCAGTGTTAGAGGGATAGTTCACCCAAAAATGCTATCATCAATTACTCACCCTTTTTTGCAGCGCTTTAAAGAGTCTGTTTTTTTTTTTTTACGTGTTTTTTTGTGTTCACACCCACATGTTAAATGTGGGTGAAGAGCTGAATGAAAGTGCAAATTCACTGCCTGACAGTAGATGGCGCGTATTGAAAAGCAGAAAAAAGCACCGTGGAACACAAGGTGGCGCTGCACAACTTTCCGTTTCTGACACCTGCTTATCACTGAGAAGAAGAAGCGAGCCAGTATTTACGTCTTTAAGCCCTTCACACACTTTTTGCAAACTGGCTAAAGCATGTATGCACTTTTTTATAACACTTCCATTTACAGCCATTGATTTTCGATATGGAGCATTAAACAGACCGTTTAACGTGCTGAAAAAATGTCCTGGTGTGAATGGGCCTTAATGTCGTTCCAAACTCAAAATGAGAACCTACTCTCGGGACAAGGAAGCGCTGCACTGTTTACTGTTTATGTCTACAGATTTATAGATGTAGAGGAGGACGTGTATTTTTTTGTTTGCTCTCATGGACACTTTTTTGTCCACTCCCGAGTCAACACAGCACACTTCGTGGTTCTCTCGTGAACGTGCGTCGGAGATCTATACTGAGATATTTTGTGAATAAATTTTATTTGTGCTCACAAAGCATTCATATCACATTCATATCACACACAAAATTGGGATTAAATCACTGTAGTCACATGGATTACTTTTACAATGCCTTTATGAACTTTTTGGACCTTGACATTTTTGGTTACTGGACTGTAAATGAAGGGACCGAAATCTTCCAGGTTTCAAAAACTTCTTAATTTGTGTTCCAAAGATGAATGAAAGTCTTATGGGTTTTGAACAACCTAAGGGTGAGTAATTGATGACAGAATTTTCATTTTTGGGTGAACTACCCTTTTAATCCCATGTCTGCAGATGTTGCTGTGAAGCTGGACATGTATGCATACTATTCACGTTTCAACTTAATGCATACCCAGGTGTTCATGTGAAAGAAGCAGGTTTTGTATATGTGATTTAAACATTATGGGGTTTTTTTTGTGATCCTGCAAGAATCCTGCTTGTTACTGTCATTTATTGCTGTTATTCTGGTAGGCGTGAAGGTTATGGAAAGGAGCATTACCCTTTGCTTGCACTTTCATAACCTTGAAAATCCTGCAGCCACACTAGCAGAAATTAGCATTATTGTGTCAGCAGTATTCAGACGGTTGGAAGCTACATATACAGTAAACTGTAAGATTTTAGCTTTAAATGTCATATTTTAATGCCTTCTTTGTAAGGATTTTATTACAAATTTGACATGTTTTCCAGAACTGTTAATCTGTGCATTTTAGAACCACAATCTTCAGTTCATATACAATACATAGAACCATGACAGTTATGGTAAAAACACAAACTTGAATGCCACATTAGATGCAGTACAAATATTGAATACAAACTTATTCAACATAGCTAAATACACAAATTGTTTCCTCTAAGCTAAGTATGTTGAAAGGTATGCTGTTTTCAAATGTCTAATAGGCTGTACTTTTTTTTATGTGACACTTTTATTTGATTTGTTACCTGAATTAACTGGTAGTAGCTTAAATAATCATGAACTGTTGTAATTAGGATCTATCAGAATTTAATTTCATTATATTTGCACGTTTAAAGTAAATCCAAATTTGGATGGTTAAAATCCAATGTTCGAGTCGGTTGATTAATGTGACTAAACAATTCTTATAGAAAAGGTGTTTTGAATAAATGCATTCAATTTCTTGCATGCTTTATTTTCAGTTACTTTTGAAAAATATAATTGAAGTACTATTAAATTTTAAATAATTATGTATATTTGTTGCATGTAAGTAGTCAAAGTAAGATGTAGACAATGTAAGCATGTAATTCATAACAACAAAGCTTTGTAGAGTCATGCTAAAGCTTGTCTGACTACAATGGCATTATGTTAAACCCTAGTGAACTAACCCTAAACACAGTGAGCATACAGTATTACTTCTAATGGAATTATTCTGTGAGAAGGCAGATTATTATGTGATTAGGTTTGTGAATAGGTTTTTGAGTGAAAGGATATAATTGAGCAGAATTTCAGTGATAGGAAAATATTACCATGAACAAAAAAATATGAACTAAAGCATTCATCTTTGTAATAAAATTCTTATTCTGGCCTGTGGGTTTCCTGCAATAAAAAAAACAAAACACAGTGTAGCACTGCTGCTAGTATTCACACTGTCTGTGGCAATATATAATGAATATAAAGAGTTTGACAGCTCTAATAATTTCACTACAACTGTAACTGGTGACACTAAATTATCTGCCTACAATGCTGTGAAAAAGTATTTGAGCCCCATCCTGATTTCTTCTGGGATTTTTTGTGTATGCCTTATACTAAATAGTTTTAGATCTTGGTGGTTGTGCCACCTTTAGCAGCAATAACTACTGTACAATAACTGCTTCAGATAACTGGAGTTATCTCTTTCACAGCACTGTGGTGGAAATTTGGCCCACTCTTCTTTGCAGAACTGCTTTAGTTCATCCACATCGGAGGGTTTCTAGCATTAACTGACATTTTCCTTTAGGATTTCCTGGTCGAGAGCAGAATTCATGTTTCCATCAATTATTGCAAGTTGCCCAGGCCATGAAGCAGCAAAGCATCCCCACACCATCACACTACCACCACCATGCTTTACCATAGGTATGTTAATTTTGTGGAGTTCTGTGTTTGGTTTGCGCCAAATGTAATGGGACCCCTTCTTCTAAAAATGTAATGGGACCCCTTCGTCTACCGTTCCACTTTTAACTCAGTCCACAGAACATCACCAAGGGGTGTTTTGGCAAAATTTAGACAAGCCTTAATGTTTTTCGGTGTTAGCAGTGGTTTTTGCCTTGCCACCCTTCCATGTATGCCATTTTTGCCCAGTGTCTTTCTGACACAACAGGGAACTTTATTGATGCAAGAGAGGCCTGTAGGTCCTTCGATGTTGTGCTTGGCTCTTTTGTGACTTGCTGGATGTCTGAATTACTGTGCTTTTGGAGGAATTTTGGAAGGTCGGCCACTTCTGGGGCCACATGTCTGGCAGTAATCAGGCATGAACCCAGACCTAAACCCCACTATGAATGCAGTTTCAGATTAGGGTTAAACTGATTATTTTAGGGAATTAGTTTGGGGCAAATACATTTTTTTGTGTATTTTGTATTTACTCAGGTTGCCTTTGTTTTATCTTAGATTTTGTTTTAATTTCTGAAACAAGTTAGTATGAGATGAGAAATTCACAGCACTGTAAATAGTGAGCTAACTTAGCTTGCCAGTGTTCTCAGCAGACGAAGGCAAAGTCTTGATAAGTTACTGCACAAACTCGATATCTAGTTGTAAATTTACTTTATTGATAACCAGAATGCCGAATGTGTCCATTAACTCATGAGATGAAAACAGCCTAGACAGGTAAAATAATCGGAAATTGCTGACTGTCACGTTTGTATGTAGAGACAGAAGAAATGCTGAACTGAAGTGACTCCTTTTCAGGGTGAAGGGAAACCTGGAGCCTATCCCATTGAGCATCAGGCAAGGTACACCCTGGACAGGGTGCCAGTCCATCGCAGGGCACTTGTACAAATGATATTTAACAAAAAAAGGAATGTCTAGTTGTACCAGAGTGTAAAACATATCCTTCACATTTTAAATTGTCATACATGGTTGTTTATATACCGTAAAGTTTCTGAAGACCCTGTGACTTTACTGTCAGATGTCCCAGGAATGTCCCAGTCCACAGGAGCCAAACAGGCTGAAGCAGAGACATATTAACGTAACTAATCCCAGCAGTAGGGCCAGGAGATGCATTTCTATGTTAGTCCTTTATATGAGTAGAAAATAGAAGAATTCATTCTTTCTCTTTCGAGATAGATGGATAGAGCCAATCAGTGCAGTTGCATATATCATATATTGAAATGAATTGGAACCGATCCCAATTTATTTTCCATTTCATATTTGAAACAATAGGGATATTAGATCTCTGTATACAGGCTCAATACTGATCCAAATCTTCTAAAACCATGCCTGGTGGTTGATTGCCTACCCTAAATTGTCTAAATGGCATTCTGGCAAATTTCAAAGTATTTTGAATATATGTCAAATGTATTAACGATTTCCTCTTACATTATTCAGGTTACAATGCATGTATATACAATGATATATGCAAAACAGGCATATATCAATTTTCCCCTCACACGAACTGACTGTGTGAGCTAGTGTTTGGCAGAAATGAGACTTCAAGTCAATAAGACACAAGTTTTTCCACATATTTTCCTGGAGAGAATGCAGAAATATTTAGGGCTACAGTCCCGAATGCACAGGCTAGGTTATGCACCTGCTCAGTGGTGTTAAATCTGATACAACACTCAGCCAAATGGGTTTAAGTATATGTACTGTAAATATGACTAAATAGACAATACTAGATAACAGATACTTTCACCTTTAATATCTGTATACCGTGTTGATATTTCTGTAAAGCTGCTTTGAGACAATGTCTATTGCAAAAAGCGCTTTACAAATAAAATTGAATTGAATTGAAAACTATTTAGGGGACACAGCTTAAACTGTACAAGAACAAAAGTAAACTTATGAAAAAGTGTATGAGTTTCATTTCATTTATGGATTACTGAAGATTTGTTGTTTTGTCTTTTTATGTTTGTTTTTTATGAACAAACATGGCCTCTGATACATGTTTGTGTTTATTAATCTTCTGGAATGGATTATATTCTATTCTTTGTAGCTCTACAGAATAATAGTGATTTTTTTTAAATTAATTGATTAGATTTTTGCCTTCCAATTCTGGAGGACTAATAATAAATGTAGAAGGAGTAATAATAAGTGTAACTTTTCATGCACTTATTTATATGCAGAATACCTGTGTCTATATCTTGTAAGGAATAGTTTAGAGCTTGACCTTGGTGTCCTGACAAGTAACGGCACTAATTGTGTCATTAATTGACATTAATTGTCTTGACAAGCAGATCATGCATCAGCATTTTTATTTTTGTCCTTGCAGTTAGAGATGTAATAAACTTAGTATTTAGATCTAAACTTTGACTTCATATTTGTAGCATGGAAATACATTTGTAAAATATTGTCTAATGTAAATTGTTTAAGAAATGACAATTGGATTGATTACCATTGGATTGTTTGACAATTATCGATGTGAGTATCTCCTTGCTATTTAATTTGTACACTAGAACTGTCATTTCCCTTTAAACTTAGCGATTGTGCTTGCTATTGTGGTATGTATTCAGATTGTGGTTTACCGTTTTGCATGGTCTTTTATTAAATTTCTTGTGTCATCAGGGATTTCCATTTCCATGTTCATCTGTGCATTCAAGCAAACAATTACTTTTGAGTTGACCTTTGCTTTGTGTCTAAAGACATTGCGCCATCATGATAAGGGCAAGATCAAATTTTAGAATTCATAATTTCTCTTTTCTCACTGTACAGATGTAGGCTTGTATTTCTGTAATAATTACATGTCCACCATTATTTAATCTTTTAATTTAGAGATGTAATGCAATGGCTGTATCTTTATCTGTAAGCTATCTGTTTAGGGCCCACATATTTGTATCTGTATCTGTATCTGGGAATCAAAGCCGAAGTGGCATGACTTAAACTGGAAACGTACCCCCGCCCCCAATCCCTCTTCAGATCCCAATTCAAATCCCTTATAGTTATTTTTGTTTGTACCTGCCTGCAACATCTATAACAACATCTCGCTTTTTGTTTAGAACAAAAAATACATGTGTTCATTGCAGAAAATGTATTTATGTTTGGTTAAATGCCTGCTTTATATTAACAGTGCATTGCGCCTCAGCTGTGTATGAATGGGCTGCAATTCATTCGTTATGTCTAAGGAGGGTGGAAATCTGCAGCAGTATAAATTTCTGGGGGCATAAGGGTTAATCAGTGCTGAGTGCTGGCTGTCCATGCTTCTCTTTGATGAGAAGCAGGTGTCCTGTTGTCATCGATGAGGCACTCATTGATCAAAGGCCCGTCAGGAGTCTAGGCTTCGTCCGTCAGTCTCCAGCAGGCAGACAATGTCCGACGAGCGGAGACTGTCAGTGCCTCTCCTCCTCATGCCTCTCCTTATTCTCTCAGTCATCAGCAAAGAAAAACTGCCTCTGACAAAAGAAAGACAAGCATGAGGACTCCTTTGTTGGGCCTTCAGTCCTCTACTGAACTGAATTCAAAATGTCTTTCAAAATATAACCTGCCTCTTTAGAAGTCCTTATAGTTAAAATACAGTGTAAGACAGCATCCACGGCAAACATGCTTATTTTATTTATAAAACCCAAGCAGCTTCATCTTACATAAATGTGGCCGATTGACCTACTTGGAGGTGCTCAAAATGGACTACAACACATCATCAGATGAACTCCCACGCAGACACACCTGCTCAAGCGAGTGGCAGAGAAGCTCATATGGGGGCTCGAGAGGAAATAGAGCTCACGAGGAGGCCTCTGCAGTGCTGCAGCTGTGAAATTACACTGAACATCACTCTTATTCAAGTGGCAATCTCTCAGCACAGTTCATTACCAAACTTTTCACACAAGTGCGTATTTTCTCACTGAAGTGCTCATATGCATGCTGCTGATTCTGACGTATATTTGTTACCCTGTGTCCCATGTTCTGTTCATGTAAAGCCATTTTGAGAGATTCTTTTCCATGTCATTTATCTCACAAAAATTATCTCACTTTATCTTAAAGCAAAACCTGTAGACCTTTCAAACTACAAATATGCTGTTAGATTCAATGACATAAAGTGTATACAGGAATGATTGTGAGCAGTGTAATGTTTAAATATTAAAGGAATGTCTGCAGCAGACAAAAACACACACACACTCACCTCTCACTAATGTATTTTAGTCCATTTTGGGATATCATGAGCACACTAAACTACACCGTGCTTTCAGACAAGGCTCCAAAATTACAAAAGTAAGTCTTGTGGTGTTTTGCATGTTCTCTCTATGTCTGGGTTTCCTCCAGGTTCTCTGGATTCCTCCTCCTGGCTTCTCAACCATTGTGTATTTCTGCCTCGTGCCTAATACTTCCAGAACAGGCTCGGCATACACTGCGATCCCTGACCAGGTGCAGGGTCACATGAATAATACTGTACATTTTCCCTAACTATGCAAAAAACCTTTGCTTCGCACTTAGTTGAATTTATAATACATACATGCATGACACAAGATTACTATAGATTTAGGCTTACATTCTACATGCATGAAATTAATTGAATTTTCTGATCTGGAAAAGAATTTAAATAGTGCAGAGTTGGTTGAACAGTCGTTTTGAAATGGTTAAAGTCATCTTGCATGTGTTCATTTATCCTCCTAAATGGCTTTTCTGGCAGACTGCTTCTGCATGATGCATCACACCCTGTACAGGACATCAGATTTGTTCTGTAGTTTTGTGCAGCACCTGTGTGTCCACGTCATCTGTCTCACTGTGTTCCTGCTACGAAGCACTGATTGCAGGAGCTCATTCGAATCACACCATGCTGTCCCTCTGCATAATACTGAAGGACCGGCCTCTTTGTCAGTGTCATATTATCTGCTGTTGCCATTCACTCGTTGCCAGTTCTCTCCCCCAGCAGTGCTGCTTATGACTGACGCATTCAGATTCTGTTGTCAGGCGTACAAAAGGAGCAGCAAGCATTGTGGATGTGCGATGTTGACACCACACAGCCAGCTCTGGACCGGGTGTCACAGTGTCGCATAAAAGAGCTTGTCGGGGCTAACATCGAGGCCTTTGTCTCAGGTAGAAGTTAGCAGATGGAGCTGACACCATTAATATTTACAACTCTAGATGAAATGAATACATTTCAACTGTCAGTCACAGCTCAATGGAGGCAGTCAGTAGAAAACTGCTCCCTGGAGAGCTGCGTCTAAGGCACCAGGGTCTAATGAAATATTAACAGCATACACAATGAACGAATAAATAACACCAAACTGGTTTTGACACCATCTCAGACAAGTATTATTTAGTAATAGCCTGTATTCATAGTCACGAATCTATGAAAATGAGCTCTGCTGGGCAAACAATGGATGCGACATGCAGCTTTCAACCAAAATCTTTGGCAGAAGGTGTCTCTGAGCTCTGGATGTTTCTGTGTCATATTTATATGGATAACATTGTGGATTTTCAGGACAGACTTAAAATTCAATTAAAGTCTGTCCAGTATTAATTTCTCACTGGGCCACTCAGTGCAGGGATTGTGGTCTTTGCCTTCTGTCTATGGATGTCAGGTGATAGTAAGTGGACTATTGTGCACATTATTTAATTAAGTGATTAAATGAGCTTTGACTGCGTTCTCATGTTGAAACTTTGTATCAAACAATTTATATCATCAACAAATCTGTCTGCCTTTGCCAACTTTTTATCAGACCGCTACTGTATGTTTTGAGGAAATAGTTTTCCCTTTCTAGGCCTCATACCCCAAATATCATACCATCACCCAGATTCTAGACCGTTTCAAAGACCGCCTGAGTGACATCACTCAAAGGAGTTTCCTCTACTTTATTCTCATGCCCCACACTTGGACAAGCATGTGTTTTGGAACGTTGCCCCCTTCATATTTGGCTGTCATCTGCTGTCAGCTTTGGCCCTTGTGCCCCTGTTGACTTCTAGTCTCTCTCCAGGCTTTTAAGGCATAGGATTCCAGTCTTAGTGCCTCACAGGCTCCAGTCTATCCTGCTGGATAATCCCATGCCTTTCAGAAGAATCCAGGACTAATCCACAAGTCCTCTGGGTTGGTGATGAAAATTTGGTCAAATTCCCTCGGAAGTCGTCTGGAGTTAATGAGGCTGACCGATGATGAAAACAAGATGATGGCTAAAAAGCTGTGGTGCAGTGTTACAGAACAGCAGACAGTTAGCACAATGCACAACAGATGTCAAAAACCCACATCAGTGGGAGTTTTTCACTTCCAGAGTTACAAAGGGACAAAATTGTGGGGTCCAAGCAATGTGAAATAAAATCATAGTAAGCATAATAAGCACACCTCCAATACTAGCAATACACTTGCTTTTAAAATACCATATATTATTAATTTAAATGAAGAAAATGCTAAATTAAATCACATTAACCATTACTGTAATTATTTTAATACAGTATGCTACTGTAAATAAAGTGTACTGCTACCAAAAGTGTCTACATTTCTCAAAACTTCTGTTTCTTATTTCATTCCCACTCTGATTATTATTTGATTACTGCAGTCTTCTATACATAGCTTAGGTTTTTAGGTGGGGAGTGCAGTAGTGGGACTCTTCTACTCTTCTTTTTTTTTTTTAGATAACTATCTAGCTAATAAATTCAGTAAAGGTAACCTACCAACTGAGCTTGGAAACTTGCTAAAACATTAGTTAATGTGATTACTTTGTAGGTGGATAGTCTTAAATTGTTACCGGCAAGGCTAGCTAACTTCCCGACATGAATTAGAAGTTCACTTCTAAAGTAAACAGCACATGAATAAATGCTAGTCATAAGAAAATCTAGCTAATGATATTTAACAATAAATTTAATGGTAGGGCAATATGCAAGGAAAGTATATTTCAAGTAAATATGTAGTATTTTGAGTATTATTGTAAACACTCTATACCCTACATATTATTCCATGACATTTAGTGTGTTAACAGTATAATACTATATATATATATATATATATATATATATATATATATATATATATATATATATATATATATATATATATATATATATATATATATACACATATATATATATATATATACACATATATATATATATATATACACACATAAAAAATATATAAAAGGACCATGCATTTGCATGCTGTGTGTGTGTGGCATTGGGAACTGAGTGATCATGTGACGACTGGGCTTTCATCCTAGCTGGAATTCAGTTGCCTGTCTGGTTCATGCATACTATATGCCAGCTCATTTTTCTTATCTGTCTGTTGACCCCTCCTTATTGACATTCATTTATTCGGGCTGGACCTCACACAGAAAAGAACCAATGCAGAGCGAAAAAATGAATTAGTCCATGCACTTTCATAGTCATATATAATACATATGTGGCCAGTGCTGACTGCAAAATGACAGTAATAAATTGTATTTAGATGTAGTTCAATGGTTCCAAAGGCTTACCTCATTCTCAACCTTTTTCCCCCCTAAATTTTATTGTAATACTCCTAATGGATGTAAGACTTTGGATATGCATATCTACTTAACAGTGTAGAAGTGGGATTTTCAAATAACCAGCTGGTTGTAGATACATTTGAGCTAGCAAAGCTTACACAAGGTGAGAATAGATCAGTCACGTAGTAATCACAATTCACATACGCGGTAAGGGTTTCATTTTATGGATAATAGGTCTGCATATCGAACAATGTATTCAACATACTGCATAATAAAGCCAATTATTTATTATAAAATACCACTTATATTACTTAAGGTGTAATAAACATTTCAACTTAATCAGGCCCACATGCATTCCTCTGAAACGTAGCAGAAAAAGTAACAGGAATTGGACATCTTTAAGGTCTGGTATATGGGAGCAATTTGGATTTCTGGTTAGTTATGGTACTGAAGGCCGGTGAATTATGGACCAAAAAACTTGTCCGCAAATCTTGCGTGAGTTGGTTGGTGGAGCTGGCCGAAAACACACGCCTTTCCTTACTGATTCAATCCAGGTTTAAAAAACACCCTGGCAGTTGGGAAGTTTGTGGCTGAAGATATGAGGCTCTACTTCTAGAGCATCTAAACTTCTAAACACATCTAGGGCTACAGTGAGAAACGTTACTTTGACAGCAGAACTAGCTAATACATGAATGCAAAATAAAAAGCCCCATGCTTCAGACGTTTGTACACACTATGAAGTCAGTACATAGTAGCACCCCTTTGGCAGATATCACAGCTTGTAAATGCTTTTTCTTGCCAGCTAGTACTTTCTATTCTTGTTTAATGTATTTTCAATCACTCTTACTTGCAGAACATTTCTATTTCTGAGATATTCTTGGGCCATCTTGCATGCACAGCATATTTAAAATTCACACACAGATTTTCAATGATGTTCAAGTCAGTGGACCACGGGGACAATCCGAAAAGCTTCAGCTTATATTTCTTAAAGTAGTTCATGGTAGATTTTAAGGCAAGTTTTAGATCAATGTTCTGTTGTAGACACCAATCACTTTTCAGATTCAGTTACTTGACTATTTACAGAAATCCATTCTTCCATCTACCCATGCAATTTCCTGTTTCCTGTGCCACTAGCTGTCACACAACCTCAAAACATAATAGATAAACCCCTTGTGGCAAGGTGTTCTTTTCATCAAATACTGCTCCTTTTTTTCTCCTTTGGTGATTGTGTCCAAAGGGTTCCATTTTTGCTTCATCAGTCCGTAGCACTTGTTTCCAAAATGCCTCTAGATATTGCTTTCCATACATCAGATCTTCACTTTTGTGACAAGGTTGCAGGTAAAGTTCTGATGATTCTTCCATACAGATCATTTTTATTCAAGCAATGCTTCAGAATAGAATGGTGCACCACCACTTTTGTGTTAGTTAAACCTTTGTGCAGATCATGACTCTTATAAGAGGAATTTGCTTTGCCTTTCTGGCCAGCATATGGGCAGTTTTTTCTTTGTCTTCAAGATCTTGCCTTGACTTACCCAGTGTCCCTTAAATTCCATTACTTAATGACATTTCAGAAGCTATGAAGTCAGATAAATTTTTACTCTCTGGAATTGTTATTCCTAATGACCATTTTTGACCTGCCAAAAAAGTCCTAATAAGTAGGTCTGACAAGTTCAGACACTATAAAAATGGAAGGGTGTCTTTTTTTTTCTTTTTCTATTTTTGAAATTCATCAAATATGTAATAG
Source organism: Ameiurus melas (assembly GCA_012411365.1). NCBI lineage: Eukaryota > Metazoa > Chordata > Actinopteri > Siluriformes > Ictaluridae > Ameiurus > Ameiurus melas. Next base: position 10,846,432 of record CM022768.1, read on the forward strand.
CGTGTATTAAAATTTGCAGAAAAAATGTATTTGTGTGGCCAGGGGTGCCAAACTTTTGTATATAACTAAAGCTACAGGCCAGGAAAGGTCAAGGAATCCTGAAGCCTGATCAGTTAAATATGCAGAATATCAAATGCAAAAATGTGGAAATCCCCTGTTGGTGAGATCGCTGATAGTACAATAACATATCAGGAAACATCTCATTAACATGCATGTGACTTGATGAAAATTTTATTGAGTTGAATGAATGTGTGGGACTGTCTAAATGATCTTATCTATCAGGAAATTAAAATAAAAAATGACATATGATAACCATAAGCTAAAAGTGGATCCGATTTTTATAGCATGATAATAAAACAAAAAATTTTAGACAAAGAGCAATATTTGAGCAAACATAATGTAATGCATTTTTGGAGACTCAGCTAATAAACACAGTAGCTAAATAATTAGCTGGCCCCTTTTCAAGTGATTATGCTAAGTAGCTAGCTAGCTCATTGTTTTAGAGTTTGTGAAAAGGGCCCCATTTATTATTCTTTTTTATTTATGTGTCTGAAATCTCCTCTAATCTCCTCCTGCCATTTTTTTCTGCCACCACCCCCTCTTTGTGGGACCATTGAGACATTATTTATTTTATTTATTTCATATGTGTGTGTGTAGGACGTAACAGACAGGACAATGACAGGACTCCTGCCATTGTCATATTGTCACATTATGCCACATTTATAATATGAGTGGGTGCCTGCAATGATCACATGCCCTATAATGATTTAAAAAAAAAAAGATCAACATCAATGTAATGTACATTACTAACAGTGCAGGAGTATGATGTATGGCTCATATGTTTTGGTTTAGGAAGTATGAGATGATTATCTATGGTATGCATCATTTAGTGTCTGTGGATTTGCACTAGGATGCAGAAACCCGAATTTGGCTTGAGCACCATATGCTCTTTGAGCTTTTATCTGCTGACTCCTTGTCCCACACTGACCCATAAATCTTTTCTGCTACCTTCAGCTAATACACACACACACATACACACACACACACACACACACACACACACACACACACACACACACACAGAGAGAGAGACTTTAAGAACATCAGAACATTCTTCATCTTTCATCATCATACTTCATCTGAAGGAAAAAAATATTTGATCCCCTGGCTGAGGGAAGGAGGTTCTCACCCAAGATTTGACGGTACATGGCCCCGTCCATCGTCCCTTTGATGCGGTGAAGTTGTCCTGTCCCCTTAGCAGAAAAACACCCCAAAGCATAATGTTTGACGGTGGGGATGGTGTTCTTGGGGTCATAGGCAGCATTCCTCCTCCTCCAAACACATTTTGGTTTCATCTGACCACAACACTTTCACCCAGTTGTCCTCTGGTGGTCAGATGAGACCAAAATGGAGCTCTTTGGCATCAACTCAACTCGCCATGTTTGGAGGAGGAGGAATGCTGCCTATGACCCCAAGAACACCATCCCCACCATCAAACATGGAGATGGAAACATTATGCTTTGGGAGTGTTTTTCTGCTAAGGGGACAGGACAACTTCACCGCATCAAAGGGACGATGGACGGGGCCATGTACCGTCAAATCTTGGGTAAGAACCTCCTTCCCTCAGCCAGGGCATTGAAAATTAAAAGTAATTACTAAGTCATTACCAAGTACTAAGTCATGTTTTGCAGAGGGGTCAAATACTTATTTCCCTCATAAAAATGCAAATCAATTTATAAAATTTTTTGACATGCGTTTTTCTGATTTTTCTTGTTGTTATTCTGTCTCTCACTGTTCAGATAAAACTGCCATTAAAATTATAGACCGATCATTTCTATTTTAGTGGGCAAACGTACAAAATCAGCAGGGGATCAAATACCTTTTTCCCTCACTGTACTTCATCAACTACCTACAGGTCAAGTATGTACTCATAGGCAGATCTACTTATTGCTTAATTCCTTCTCTATAGAATATAGAATATGAGAGTGAAGCACAGATTTATCTGATGAACCTGATTCAACTATTTAAATATTAGGCACATTAAGCAGATGTGTACCATCATATTTTCTTATTGCAGTCATTAGAGCTTTTCATTCCTGAACATTCCACCAGCAGGGCCCAGACCGGTTATACTGATTTATATCATAGCCTGTCTGAATATTCAATTCTGATTGGCTGGGAGGTGAGCGTTCAAACCGTTGAATGCACAGGTAGTTCTAGTCAGTTTAATCACCGTTTTAAATTAATGCGCTGCCTATAAATAACTGTAACCATAGTAACATACAGTTACAGTTGCATATAGTAGTTAAACTCACAGCTTCATTGTTAGTAGAACTGCGGCACAGATGCAGGTAATTCACACACATACAATCTCTCTTTCTCCCTTCTCTCTCTCTCTCTCTCTCTCTCTCTCTCTCTCACTGTCTCTTAATAAATAATAAAAATTTATTAATATTCTTTCTAATAATTGTAATCTTTTTGCACTACTTTATCTCTGTATGATGTAAAACTGGCCAAATTCTAGATTTAACAACCCATATATAAAATAACTATGAAAATTATCTGTTATTTTTATCCATTAAGTCAAATTTTGCACTACAAACATCAATTACAGCTTTACCTTGTCAGTGCTGGCAAGTGACCATGGTATAAGAAGGATAATCCACAGCTAAGTGCGCATTACACTATTTCAATGCCTCCACGTCTTGCATTATCCCATGAATAAAATATACACTCACCAGTCACTTTAATATGTATCCCTGCACAGTCATTCAATTATCTAATCAGCCAGTCACATGGCAGCAGCACAATGTATAAAATCATCATCATTTGGGAACCTGTGCCCACTGTAGATTCAGGTTCTGGTTCTTCTTGTGATCTTCTGCTGTTGTAGCCCATCTGCCTAATAGTTTGATGTGTTGTGTGTTTTTAGATACTTTTCTGCATATCTTGGTTGTAAAGAGTGGTTGTTTGAGTTACCGTAGCCTTTCCGTCTGCACAAACCAGTCTGACTATTCTTCGCTGACCTCTCTCATGAATAAGACGTTTTTGCCAGCACAACTGGTGCTCATTGGATGTTTTTTGGTTTTCACAACATTCTGTGTAAACTCTGGAGACTGTTATGTGTGTGAAAATCTCAGGGGATCAGCAGTTTCTGAAATACCAAATCCAGCCTGTTTCAAACCAGCAACCATACCATGGTCAAAGTGAATGAAATCACATTTTTTCCCATTCTGAAGTTTGATGTGAACATTAACTGAAGCATGATGTAGTGCAGTGTGCTGCTGCCACACGATTGGCTGATAATTTAATAATTGTACGAATGTATTAAAGTGGCTGGTGAGGGTAGATTATTTCATATTAACAGTCTGTTGTCATGCCTTACTAAAATTGCACTTAAAATTAGTGTTTACTTGTTGTATTAAAGTATTGTGTTGTATTAATATCTAAATATTAAAATCCCAATTTGTGAGCCATGTATCTATAGCATGTAATCTGCACTATGCAAAATTTCCTTCTCTGAATCCTGCCATTCGTATGGCCACGTCCTGCCATTCTTATGGCCACTTTTCTGACACGCTGAGATTCAGTAAAGTGATAATGAACTGTATGGAGCTCATCTTCAGTCATTACTCTGCAGCTCCGTTAGAGTGCATCAGGCCACCTCTAATGGATATTAATATTCCTCCTGCTGTGTGAAATGACACAGAGAGTTACTCAGCCAGCTTCCAGCTGAATTAAGCCAAGGAAAGCAAAGAGGAGTAATGAGAAAGCTTGGATACAGATTCCTCAAAACTGGCTACAAACTCTAATTTATGACATAAGACCTGGAAAAGATTGCATCAATACTTTACTTTAATTACTGTTGTGAAGGAGGCTACAGTGCCAGTGACTGCTGCGTTTAGGAAAAGATGAAATACAGGGCTTTCTGTCCTTCATGTTTATTGTACAGTGCTGTCCAGAATTATTAGCACCCTTCATGGAAAGGAGCAAAAATACAAGAGTAAAACATGCAAAAAGTGATATTTTTATGACATTAATATAGCGTAGAAATGTGATAACATATAGGCACACTCAACTATTTAAACGTGTTCTTTTTTTCAATCATGAAAAAGTAATACACATTTCTTCTTCAAAACACTTCTGTTTGTTCCTTACAATTAATAGTTTGCGATGCCTGTCTAGGAAAGCTCTGGTTTGGGACTGAAATATTCTGGTACTTATGCAGAATTCATGATGCCATAAATATTCAAAAGAGCCCCTGCAGTACCAGCCACAAAACAGCCACAAAACAACTATGATCCACCTCCATATTCTATCAGGTGCTGGTCCTCTTTTGTCACCAAACATGCTGATGACATGCACTTGGGTCCAATTACTGAAAAATTTCCGACTTGCAAGCCATGTAGTAACACAGTACAGTAACATGGGTATTTTCAAAATGTGGAAAATCTCTATAGACTCTGTATCCTCTATAGTCTCTGTATCCTAGATAACAGAGACTCTCCACATTTTAAAATACCTGCATTACTATACTAACTATATAACTTACAAGCCAGAAGAAAAAGAGTTCATGAGCCCGGTAAGTCTAATCATATTTCATGAAACGTACAATCTTTATGCATCAAGTGGGCTATGATCAATATGTTTTAAAAATGATCTATTACATATCAATCTTATTCAAATAGCGTAGTAGTAGTGGTGGTTAAATTACATTGGTGTAGAATGTGGTATACAAATCGTTCGAGTGAAAGTTTGATACGCTGATATGTAACATATGCTTGTGACGGAATGCTTAATATTCATAGTATAGAAAATGTTACAGATAAGATGCACATGGACATTTTTTTCTGTGAAGCTGGTTGGTACATGGGCTTATACACAAGAACACTTACTTGATCCTTTTAGTAATGAAAAGTTCATGAAAAGTAATTGCAAGCCATCGCATACCCGGCAAGTGTTAGCGGCTAACACACCTCAGCCATTTTGCATTTTGCACATAGTAGAAAGTTAAAAGACTGATCTACTTATTTTCAGTATGAAACCTCATGAGGAAGTCACATGACACTGTTTTGAACATGTTAAATATTTGGAATCTTGTACAGGGCGCATGGTGGCTTAGTGGTTAGCATGTTTGCATCCGAGGGTTTCAATTCCCGCCTCTGGCCTGCATGTCCTCCCATGTTTCTTCTGGGTACACCGATTTCCTCCCCCAGTCCAAAGACCATTTCCAAATTGTCCGTAGTGTGTGAATGGGTGTGTGATTGTGAGTGCGTTTGGCACTGAGATGGGTTGGCATCCCGTCCAGGGTGTCCCCCACCTTGTGCCCCAAGTTCCCTGGGTTAGGCGCCAGGCTTCCCATGACCCTGTGTAGGATAAACGGTACAGGAAATGGATGGATGGGTGGATGGAATCTAGTGCAGATTTTACTTTAATATTTTACTACCTCTGTGCCTTCATAACATAGGCTGTAGATTATTATAGAAATTCCTTTTTCCCCCCCAAAGTGGCAGTAATAACTGTCATATGAAAGAGATCTAAAACGATTCAGCATATATTACCCTCACAAACAATCATAAACAAGCTTCTTTCACAGAGTCAGAAATCGCACACTAGTACAGGACTGTAAAATCTGGAGCTGCAAATCCACAAGTCCACTCCCTTCTTCTCTTTTTCAGTCTTATTCCCAGCTGCTCCTTAAACAATTTTGTACTGATATCCAGTACATGGCTTATAAATTAGCAGGATATTGCTTTACTTGTTCTCTGAGTTTTTTTCTTTTTTGTTGCTCCCTGTGGAAGGACTGAAGGGCTGATGTTAAATCCCATTCCTGTACATTCTTGTTTCTGCCACTCACCTTTCGGCCTGCTGGAGCATAACCAACACCTCGTGCTGGATCTCCTTCATTTTGGCTAACTGATGGGAGAATGTGTAATCCTCATATTCCTCCTGATGGAAAGCAAACGCTCTGTCATCAATCACAGACTTAGAAAGATACAGCCAAGACTAATGTACTGCTGTCAAACCCACCATGAGATATTAGCCTAATAGAATGAGCTTCATTGTGCTCACTCATGCTCAACGTGTTTTCTGGGAAGCAGAATGTTGCGCACCTACACAAAATGTGTCACGTATTTAATTTGCTTTTATTCATTTCTAAATGTCAGACAGACTTGGGTTATTACTCTGTTTTATGGAAGAACTTGTTTTTGTATTGTTATACTGATGTTGGCTGGAAGCTGCTGATTGATTTGTAATGAGGAGATGAAGCATGATCTCCTCCACTCATCAGCAGGAAGATAGATGAGAAAAGTTTAGGCGACTTTATTACCTGCCAAATCGCAATGCCATAGTTACATATCGTATCGCATACCCGGCAAGTGTTAGCGGCTATCTTATTTCCTAAAGGTTTGTGTGTGGAAAAAGGTTACCTTCAAAATACATACAAGCTGATGTAACTAATGGGGTTTATGAAGCATTGTTTGAACAAAATAACACACCTCAGCCGTTTTGCATGTTTGCCTTAATGAGCAGACTATTTGGGTGTTTTTTTTTAACCTAAAGTGCAAAACATGACCAATGGATTTAGTGCAAATAGATTTATTTATCACCAGCAGCAAGCCTGAAAGTCAGCACAAATTAATACAACCAACCAGCAGATGTTAAATTTGTGCGAGCCCATTCCCACCACTTCAAGGGAAAATAAATCAATTATTTTAAATTAGCTTCTAAAACAAATTATGATTTAATGTCACCCTGGTAAAGTTTATTTCACTACATGTTTACACCTCTGATGCCAACAGCGTTTGCCTGTGAAAAGCTTTTATGCATTATAAACCAAACACACACTCAAGGCCACTCATATATTTTGTGTTCATGTTGTATTAACAGTAATTTCTCAAAGCAAATTACTGTGCAATTATTGTTTAATCCATAATTACTGTTTAATCTGCTATATATATTTGAATTTACATAATTACATAGGACATTGTTCCTACAGTTGTTTGAGAGCTGAGCTTGATGTTTCAGTTCTTAGAGAATGAAGAACATTCAACATACACAAAATAATATCGTTGAAATATTGTTTCATTTTGCTTCTTTGCACATGACATCTTTTGCACAATCACTCTTTGTCACCCAATAAACAAGTATATTTGTGTGTTTTATTTTGGAAAATAATAAATCAGGGCTAAAATGTCTTCTTACTGGGATTTTATATAAATCTTCCTTAAAACACTACGGTCACAAAATATAAATATCACTTGATAACACTGAATATTCATGAGAAGTGGTTCATTGTGTGTTAAAGCATTAGTGCATTAAAATGAAAAAAAAGGGTAAATGCAGAAATAGAAATGTGGTTCTTTGTGCTTCTGGGTGGTTTTGAGGGGGAAAATGGATCTGGAATTTTTCATCGCCTTTGTGAGAGTAGTCAGATATTTCTAAGTAGAGCTTTGCTCTTTGTGTGTTAAACAAAAGCAGAACAGTGAGAGGCCAAGCTCACCAGCAGCACCGGAGGCCCATAAGAATGTATTGTAATCACTCAATCTATGCTTGTCTATGGATTTACAGCCAAAAAATAAAATTTGTATTCCAACACATGATGATGGTGGTTTAATGTTTATTAGTCCAAATGATTAAGTTGCACTATTTGGTCTAAAACAGAGCTTTTGTATAGCAATACTACGTAATACTATGTAATGTAGGTTCTAACCAGATTTGTCTATTTATCTAAGTTTTGTCTGTTTTTACCCAGCATGCTCCTCTGGATTCTTCAAACCATCCCAGGGAGATCAGCTGTGCCAACAGTGTCCTATCAACAGCCGCACCACCAATGAGGGAGCTACCAACTGCGTCTGCCGTATTGGCTACTACCGCACCGATTCAGATCCTTCACAGATGCCCTGCACAAGTACGTTGTTTTTAATAAGTTAAGGCCAATCAGTGTTTTAAGAGCTCTCAGTAAGTGTAAGACCCCCAACCACAGATCCGCTGAATCTCTGAATCCTTCATATTGCATATGCCTAAGCATGCCGAGTCGTGCTGTTTCGTCTCTGCAAACTCTTGCCCTTTTTTAGAAGCAGTGGTTAGTGGATGTAGCATACTCTGAATGAAAATGTCACTCTCTAGTGTAACTGAAAAGAAGCCAAGAAATAACAAGCCCAATACGATTTGCATAATTCCCTCTGCTTTTTAGAAGAGTGGCCATTTGTGAATGAAAGCAGCACTCTGTTTGAGAGAAGAGAAGTAGAGAATACTTTTCTCACAGTATTGCTTTGCATTATAATAAACACAATGCTCTTTTCATCACATCACACATTAAAGAGCTTGCAGAAGAACTAGACTGCTTTGATTTGATTCATACTAATGGAGCAATCAGAATGGTGTGAATGAATAAGAATCAGCTCATAGTGTTTAGGAAGGAGAACAGTCCCTTAGTGTTCAAGATATCAGTGGAGGAATGATGCAGACTGTTGATCCTGTTATGAATTGGACTACTTGTTTCACTGATTCAGAATTAACAACATGAATAGTGCTGCAACTAACAATTATTTTCATAAACGATTAGATGGCTGATAATTTTTTCGATTAATCGTATTGGGGGGAAAACTTTCAGTACCATTTTTTCATTTATTTAAAATAAAATCCACAAACTGTACCAATATAAACTTCAGACTAAAACTTTACATAACTGTTTGCCCAATTATATAAGACTGAATAGAACTAATATATTAGTTTATATTATATAATAGTATTTATGCATTACTATTTTTAAAAAGGTAATGTTGACATAAACAAAAACTGAAGAAAGTCATTGTCGGTGACCCTGGGTATCTGCTAAACTAGCAGCGTTACATTACATGCGTATGACATCATTCACCGTCGACTAGGAAGTGGCTTATACATCCGGTTAGTAAAAAAATGCTAGTGTTCCTTTTGAGAGTATGGTGCCTTTCTAAAATTCATACACTAGACGGTAGAGTACACAGTGTATAGTACAAGTTTATACTATGTCATTTGGGTCACAAATTTAGTATTTAATCTCCGAAGCGTGTTTTCAGAACAGAAGTAACGTAATGAGTAAACGCACCCCGTGCCACACGCAGACCAACTAATTGATAATGAGTTTCGTTGACAACAATTTTCATAATCGATTATTATTGATTAGTTTTTGCAGCTCTAAACTGGAATATTAGAGATGTGATCAGTGATTAAAGCTCACTGAAAATTTTTATTATCTGGCAAAGTTTTTCTTTCATACTACCAATTAAATGGTTGCTTAATGGAAAACCTCTGGTCTCTTTTATAGCCCTGGATGTGGACCATTAACATCCAACCAATCAGAACATGGAGCTCTTTGTTGGATAGTTAACAGTTTGAAGCTTCCTAAAGCAGTTTAACTTGGGAAAAAGTTGACTTATATTTTTATATAGAACCTGTGAGTCTTTTTTCCAGAGAACATATTAAAGGCCTCTCTAAAGTACCAGACTGAAGCTTAGGTATTTTAGGGGCATGACTTTGAGGGAACGTGGATGGAAATTAAACCACCGTCCTACCTCTAACTTCCCATAAAGTTGCTGACTACACTTTTAAATTCATTATTCTGCACATTGGTATGTCTCCAATTTTGTCTCTATTTATTTATTTATTAATTTATTTATATCTCTATTTATTTATTTATTTATATGTCTCTATTAAGTAAGGAATAATCCATGGCTAGGTGTGCATTAGACGATTTTAATGCATGATGTGGAGGTAAAGACAGTATTGACAAGTCAAAGTTGTCAGTGATGTCTGCAGTGCAAAATTTGACTAAAGGATACATATACCGGTTAATTTTCGTTAGGTTTTTTATTTACAGGTCGTTAGATCTAGAATACTGCCTGCTCTAAATCATACACAGAGATAGTGTGATATTACATTTATTTGAATGAATTATAATAAATAGCTATCGGAGAAAGAGATTGTGCATGTGTGAATTACGTGCTTCTGTGCCATGTTTGTACTAACAATGAAGTTGTGCGTTTAACTACTTCAAAAATAAATTCTCCCAATTCAATAGCTGTCTCAGTCTGTATGCAACTGTAACCCTATGTTAGTAAGGTTAGAGTTGTTTATAGGCAGGGTTTTAATTTAGAACGGTGATTAAACTGACTGGAACTATTGTGCATTCTATATATACAACTATATATGTGCATTATACAGTTTGAATACACACCTTCAAGCATTCAGACAGAGCACGGTATACATGATGGTTGGTTGTGATATTGAATAGTCAATACCTATCAGTAGTTCACTCTTATGACAGGGAAGATAATAGGGTTGAGCCTTATGGCTCAGGATATCATCGTAGGCATGAGATGGATGTGGGGAACACGCGTGACACACACACACACACACACACACACACACACACACACACACACACACACACACTCCGTGAAAGACAGATAGACAGCTGTGTTTGTGCTTCCTAATGATTTAAGTGCTATAAGTTTATGATGTCCTGCTGGGCTCATACTGTGTCTCCTATGTCAAAGAACAAGCATGGTGTACAGAAAAGTTAATTAAAACAAAGGAATGCAAAAGTTCTGCTGTTCGCCCTTTAATGTTATTTGCATTTTGATTGGACAGTGTGCACCTTGTCTATTTACCTTTTCCTGTGAAGGCATCTTTAAAATTGATGATAAAGTTTTGTTTATGTTAATTATATTTCACGTGCACCTGTTCAGTCAGTGTTGATAATGGGTTTTGAAGTCATTGAAGCAGGCTTAAAAATGGACACCCTATCAAGGGGCTGTTTCAATATAGGTATTTACCTTGCACAATTGTCAGTGATAGACCGTCTGAATCAAAAATTTATGCTAGAAAGAAGTCAGTTCAAAATAATCAGCTTAATGCACTGGTCCACTGGTCCAAATACATTGTGTGTGTGTATATATATATATATATATATATATATGTTTAGCACCATGATGCAGAAACTCTGGGTATCCCAGAATGCTCAATGAAGACTCTTACTTACATGTAATCATGGCTTTTTTTTCCACCTCACAGCCATTCCCTCCGCCCCTCAGAGAGTTATGTCCAGCGTGAACGAGACATCCTTGAGGCTCGAGTGGATTCCTCCTCGTGACAGTGGTGGCCGGCATGACCTCGTCTACAACATCATCTGCAAAAGCTGTGGCTCGGGCAGGAGGGCCTGCACACGCTGTGGAGACAATGTGCAGTTTGTGCCGCGCCAGCTAGGCCTCAATGAGCCGCACGTGCACATCAGCGAGCTTCTTGCCCACACGCAGTACACCTTCGAGATCCAGGCAGTGAACGGTGTCTCTGACCAGAGCCCCTACCCGCCTCAGTTTGCCTCGGTCAATATCACAACTAACCAAGCCGGTAAGCGACTGAATAGATTGTGAGTGGTTTATATTATAATTGGAAATCAAATGAGTTTAATGAAGAACTAAAATCCCAGGTCTTTGGTCTTAGATCATTTGGCTCATTTGAAAGATATTTTATTTTTACAATTGCCGCAATGATTTACGCATCAATCCTTTGCTCTGGACTTGTTTTTCAACACCTGATCATATTTCACATTTCCTTACTTTTATGAGCCCAGAATGGTAGCTAAAATTCACATCACATAGCCTGGTATGTGGACTGGGAAGAAAAAAAGTAATAGAAGCAGCAGTTCAAAGGACCATAGTGAACGCTAATAGTGCAGTTTAATGATAGCTCTGGATCTGGCTGTACCGCAGGCAGTGGACACACTGGTGTGCCTGTCAGTGTACATTACAGCCTCACTGGTGCTGGGAAACTTTACCTCACAGCACCAGCCACCTCCAAAAGACGGTTAGTCAGCCAGCGCTGAAATCATTGCCAGACACTGAGCAAGCCAGCATGAAAACTGCTTTACATGTGCAAGTTCCTCAAGAAAAGAATGTTTTTAGCTCATACATAAGTAAAAAAAAATGACAGTGAACTAAATGACTACAAAGTGCTGTAGAGCAACAAAAGAAAGAAAAAAGCGCAAAAAGAGTTTAAGTGTCTTACAGAACGCGGCGTGCAAGTTTTATTTATAGTGTTCCATAGTATTACTGCTTACACTTTTAATCTTTCCCCTCAGCTACAAAAACAACAACAACAACAACAAAAACAATGTTTAGCAATGTTTAGTCTAGCATCCATTTTGTTGTGTCTATGTTCTGTTTCCAAACTAGCATCTTTCACTTCACTTGGCACTCCTCCCTCAGTTCATCTTCATCAGCTTCATCTGCTAGATTGATTAAGTAGCTAATGAGTAAATCCAGTTTTCCTCCACATGGGAAGGCCCTTTAATGTTCTGAAGCCAGGGTTAGTCAGGTTTTAGTTTTCTCTCCTTCGTCCTTTCCATTTACTTCACAGGTTGAAAATGCTCACTGTGCAGCCACGCACAGCCTAATCAAATGCTGAGGACAAATTACTATTGATTACCAACTGAGCATCTGTTAAATACCTCATAGAACAAATTTGCAAAGTCAACAAAATCACTTAAAGTGCTTACAGATTAATTATTAGTTATATTGCTAAAGTGTATAATTGTATTTGGACCCAAAAGAATTTAGGGTAAGAGTCATCTAACCTGTTGGAGAAAGTGTTCAATGTGATGCTCACGGTACCATTTAGCCTTGATCTTTGTGCTGAAATGCTTTCAGAAAACTCTGCCCTGTTCTGTCCATAAGTATTAACAAATTATTTAGTTATTATCTTTCAATTTTATTATTTGGCAACAACAATGAGTGAGGACAATAGAGTGGTGTCCACCCTTCATGAAACTGAGCAAAGATTATAGTGATATTTTGAGCTGGAACATACAGGGACATTATATAATGTTTAATAGTGCAGTTTCTCTCTAAAAAAAAAAAAATACAGTTTATCAGCACTCATGCAATTGTGACGCCTGCACTGTGACGCCTGCCCTGGAGAGAATAACAACTGAATCTTTTCCTGTGATTTCTAACAAGGTTGGAAACACTTCAAGAAGGATATTTGTTGACTCCTCCATGCAGTATTTTATGCTCTTTGTTCGTGCTTTGTTTAGACTTCCTTCGTCAATTCAGTAGAGTTCAAATCCAGAGACTGAGGAGGTCATTGCAAAACAGTGAATTTGTGGGTTTTGTTTTCTTATCCTTTTCTGTATTGGAAGAATTGTTTTCATTATCTTGTTGAAAGCTCTACCTCTGGCCACGTCTGAACCTCTTGACAGAGGCAACCAGGTTTTGGGATGAAATAGCCTGGTACATAGCAAAATTCATAATGACATCATTGTTCACGTGAGCCAAAACAGTCACAAAGCATCAACAATCCACTTCCATATGTTCCACTAGTTATCAAGTACTGTTACTTGTACTAAGTCACCTTTTGTTGCCAAAAATGCTGATAATGTGCATGACCAAAATGTTTGAGCTTGGGTTCATCTGATTACAGCACATGAGATATTTGTAGATCTAATGACGCATGGTGAGGTTCAGGTGAGTTGCTCTCAGATAGTGCTTCTTTCTGGCAAGACTTTCAAACAGATTATTGTTATGAAAGTGAAATTTAGCAGTTAGGTTTTTATTGTGATTTTATGGGCCCTTTTCCCCCATCTTTTACCATCCTCCTCACTGTGTGGGGGAAGAAAGTACTCATGGATCCAATTTCTGACAAATTTCCTGTTTCAGGCATATGAAACTTTTTGTTATAACCCTAATTGTGCTTAATTTTTAACTGTGTATATATTATATATACGCAGTATATCTATTATATATCAGTATATCTAATATATATCTATTACCTGATTTGTGCTGTACAATAACAACCGTATATCTGATTTGTCTTGAAAAGATTTTGTTATTTTCTGCGAGGTAATGGGTGGAAAAGGTATTTTAAGTAAGTGCAACCTCATATTTATACACCATGGAAACAGCAAATAGTTATTGGCAGTATGAACACTGAGATCAAATGAAAAAAATATTCAAGAATGATCATTTATTTTACATTTATTAAAAATCTCTTTTGGGCATGAATAATATTGGTGCGTATAATTTTGAGAGAAAATTATATTATTTTAAAAAAATTAATTTTAATGAGTTTTTGCTTTGTTAGTTCTATTTTGTTTTAGTGGAAAATGTTCCTTATTTTGTTGAATTAATGCTGCATCTATATAGCACTTTTTTTTAACCTTAGCGGTTCTACAAAGCGCTTTACAATGGTTCTCATTCACCCATTCAGATACACACACTCACACACCAATGGTAGCAGAGCTGCCATGCACGGCGCTAGCTTGAAATCAAGAGCAACTTGGGGTGCAGTGTCTTGCGCAAGGACACTTCGGCATGTGGAGTCACGAGGGCCGGAAATCAAACCTCCAACCCTACGATTAGTGGACAACCCGCTCTACCACCTGAACCCTCCCCGATTAATGTTTATTTTATGCAGTTATTTTTTTGTTCTTTTACAAATGGTTGAATCAAATCATTCTGGAGGGCATTGTAGGTCTTGACTTTGTAGATGGTCTTTGGCGTGTAAGATATAAATAAAAATCCTCCCACATAACATTAAACCTCTCATGTGCCCTTTTACATGGTGTGTAGGTGTATATACAATAAAGCCTTCTTCATAGGAAATGGGTTGAAGCATGATTAACTAGGGTATTACTTTATCATGTACAGGAGTGAAACATTTCTTGGCAAGCACAGAAATTTCCGAATTCTTTACACATGGAACATTCATAATTGGTTCCTCTGGTTCTCTACCATAATACCGCAAGGACACATGAATTTGTGTGAAAGCACTACTTGCATTTTTCATAAATTGAAGGCCGAGCAAGGAGTTGAGTGATAGAGTACTGCTTGCAGCATGCTGGGAAATGGAAAATAGATCACTTTGGCAGAGCTGAACAATTTATGAAAATATAAAAGATTGTTGGCTGCATACGTGTGGCTCTTTCTGTCAGCAAGGACCTGCTACACAAAACACGAGGAACAATTAGACTCAGATGCAGCATATAATTCGGTCTGAAATATGCTGGTTTTTTACTTGCTATTCTGTGGTAAAAAATGTTCTTTCCCCAAGCTAGTATATCAGTCTCATATTCATAAGAAAAAACATTGTTGACTGATTTTTCCCCCATTGGCTTCTGCCACATTCCATTTCTCTTTGCTACAGCACAAAAAAAGTCATATGAATCTTATCACAGAAGCTCTTATTATAAGCCTTTCTTTAGGTCTTGAGACAGCAGTTCATTTGCAGCATTTCATGGGATTGGCACATACATACAGTGCCCTCCACTAATATTCGCACCCTTGGTAAATATGAGCAAAGAAGGCTGTGAAAAATTCTTTGTTTAATGTTTTGATCTTTTGTTTAAAAAAATCACAAAAATACTCTGCTCTCATGGATATCAAATAATTGCAAACAACACAGGTTTATGAAAAAAAAAATCTTAAATATAGGTGTGCAACAATTATTGGCACCCTTTTACTCAATACTTTGTGCTACCTTTGTCTTCTCCTATAAAGCCTGATGTGGTTGGAGAATACATGAGCATTGCATGAGCATGTAGGAGCATTCCTACAGAAACTCTCCCGATCCTTCAAATTTCGAGGTCCACGCTGGTGGACTCTCCTCTTCAAGTCACCCCACAGGTTTTCTATGGGTTTCAAGTCAGGGGACGGGGATGGCCATGGCAGGACCTTGATTTTGTGGTCAGTAAACCATTTTTTTGTTGATTTTGATGTATATTTTTTGTCCTGCTGGAAGATCCAACCAAGGACCATTTTAATCTTTCTGGCAGAGGCATTCAGGATTTCATTTGATATTTGTTGATATTTGATAGAGTCCATGATGCCATGTATGCTAACAAATTGTCCAGGTCCTCTGGCAGAAAAACAGCCCCAAAACATTAAAGAACCACCACCATATATAACCGTGGGTATGAGGTACTTTTCCATATGGCTACCTCTCTGTGTGCCCCAAAACCACCTCTGGTGTTTATTGCCAGAAAACTCTATTTTGGTTTCATCTGAACATGGAACCTGATCCCAAGTTCCAGTGGAGTCTGAAAAACTGAAGACTCTTGAGTTTGTTTTTGGATGAGAGTAGAGGCTTCTTTGCTCATATTTATCAAGGGTGCCTATATTAGTGGAGGGCACTGTATATAAGTTGACCGTACCTCCCAGTCATCTATAAAAACTAAATCGTCACTGCAAAAAATGTCATCTGGGCAAGTGAATATATCTGGAATATACTCAAATTTATCTAGTATTTCTTTCTCTAAGATTACAGTAAACCAAATATAAGATTTTTAAACCTATTTCTAGGCATTATTAGTCATTTAAAGCTTGTAGTTTTCTTATTCTGTTGGCAGATCATTTTTCTTCTTTATAAATAAATGCTTAAAATTAGCAAAATGATCTGCCAACAGAACAAGACCATTTCAAGTTTGAAATGAGTACAACTAGCTTGAAATAGGTTTACTAATCTTATATTCGGTTTACTGTAGTCTTATAATAGGAAATACTAGATCAATCTAGAGCTGCGACTACTAATCTCTAAAATTGATAATAATCGATTATGAAAATCATCGTCAACGAATCATTTGAACATTTGGTCTGAGCACAGCACATATATTTTATTTTGATTTTATTTTAAATAAATGAACAAATTGTACTGAAACTCCCTCACCCCCCTCTGATTAATTTAATTTAGTGAAAAATAATTGGCCGATTAATCAATTATGAAAATAATCGTTATTTGCAGCCCTAGATCAACCAGATATTTTCACTTGCTAAGATGTCATTTATTTTGTCTTTTCCCTCCTGTCTATGTTCTCTTGTTTATCCAAATTCAAGATTAATCATTACTGCTTTGGGCTCTTTGGCTAAACCACTAACCTTGAACTTAGAGGTAAACCTGGTAAAACAGCATATATATCTTTACAGTGGATTTAGAGTAGTCAGGTTCCTTGTGTCAACTTAGAGAGTTTTTCCTTGCCAGTAATGCGTCTGGCTTGCTCATTAGGGATCTAAGTCTACATCCATATTTCTGTAAAGATGCTTTGAATTGAGTTGAATGCAGGGATGGTCTTTACCAGAAATAGTGTTTTTCTGAAATTCATGGCGAAGAAAAAAGTCCTGCATGCATGCAAAGTGCTGCTTTTGCATGCTCTAGTGTGTTTAATTTTTCTTGCCTTTACTCAGCAGCCTCCTACGTCAAAGGAAGCTTTATAGCCTAAGGCCTGGAAGTCCCAGAGCAATCAACCAATGACAAATCCTTCATGCCAACAATAAACACCATTTACAATATTAGCCCTCTGGATCAGTGTGCACTTTATACTGGATATGGTTGCACAAAAGATGGATGAAGGAGAAAACAATTCACTTTTGTTCCTTTAAAATCCTGTCAATACATTTAATGGTTAATTTGAAAACAACTGGAATCGCAGGAAGAGTAATAGGAGCTAATATTCTCGCTATACATCCGGGAAGTCAGCCTTTGTCTTGTAAATAGCATCCCTTCTTTCTCCAACCCCAACCTGTTCAGGACAGATAGACAACAGAACAGAAGGTAAAAATTCATCAGGGAAGAAGAAATATTGCTTATCTTTGTACAGACATGTTTGCACTCTGCAGCACTTTGCTGCCCACTGCTGATGACCTACTAATCAAATGACTGTTATGTACAGAATAAGAAATTTTGTCTATACAACTGCTTTGCATTTCTCTTGTGGTATCTGTATAATATGCATTATAAATATTAAATGTATATTAAATTTCTTTGTTAGATGTAAGGAAATGGTTGTTTCTTCATTCTTCACCAGTTCTTTGCAAGAAATATAGTTCAGTATTTAAAAAAAAAAACATAGCTTGTCTGAATAATTCTTTCTCCACGGTTCAGTGATGGTCTTGTATTATTAGCCATAGGTTTAATGAATAAAGAATATCCATAAGAACCAATAAAGAAAGAGTCCAAAATGTCCCAGTTGTACAGGACAAACATGTACCTGGCAACACTGGCTATACTGCTCTGAGCAACCTGCATGTATAATTTACACCTGGCTTTGGAGGTGGACAAAATCACACACACACAGTTTAATTGCCCAAAGTTTAGTCATCAAGCTGAATATGTAATCAAGTGCACTTTCTATTTCCAAACCCTTTAATTATGCTGACTTTCCACTTTTCACGTGATTCGTCCGCCACTGTTTGTGTGTTGGCTTATACAAGGCAGTTGGCTTATACAAGGTACATTTAGGCTAATACTAAGGTTCTTTGTGTGGAATTGCAACAAAAAATTACCTCATTACTCTCTGTCTTTTAAAATATTTTCCCTGCACAGCTCCATCAATAGTGTCCATCATGCATCAGGTCAGCAGGACTATTGATAGCGTCACACTGTCATGGTCCCAGCCAGACCAGCCCAACGGAGTCATACTAGATTACGAGCTGCAGTACTTTGAGAAGGTAATCACACACACCTTCACTCACATGCACACATAACACATAACACATAACACATGCACACCTTTACTCACATGCACATTACACCAAGGCATTCATTCTTGTGTTGCACTTGGCAAGAAAGGAAACTGATCCATTTCCATTTTCATGAAAAAAAAAAAGCTTTGATGGCCAAACTATGGTGCATATGTTGCATCATGGCTGTCATTTTTATAGTGTCCTCTGATCTTTTCCAGAACACAGCTGAGTTGAACTCTTCTACGCTGAGAAGCCAGACGAATACAGCTGTAGTCCGAGGCCTAAAGCCAGGCACCATTTATGTGTTCCAGGTGCGAGCTCGGACAGTCGCAGGATTTGGACGCTTCAGTGGGAAGATGTACTTCCAAACCATGACTGAAGGTATGACTTTTATTTCCATAAATAGACCTCTCAGGTTTGTCTTTTTTTTTTAACCTTTGTTTTAGCCTCTGTACACACTGCATCAATCTCAACTGCATCATGTGTAATCGTGATAGCAGAGACCAATTATATCTTTGTCAGCTATTAGTCTGATCACTTGGTGCTGGCTGACAAGCTACCGAATTTCTGTTTTTAAATCACTGCCAGTCATTGAAACGGCATTAACTTCAATCAGATTAAGCATGTCAGTACATCTCTGTGCCAAGAGCATAGCCAAGAAACAGATGTCAAAACTCTCGTCCCAGCATGCTCCTGCTTTTCCAAACGTGAACTGGCACACTGCTCTTTCCCTGCTACTTTTTACACTGTTCTTATAAGCTAACAGAAATAAAAGCTTTGCCAGTTGGCAATTATATAGCTCTAGCCAACATTTAAAAGAAAATTTTACAGAGTGTGCGGTAATATTATTAACTGCCAACACCCAAATGGCTGTAGAGAAATGAAAGCCAAGCCGGAACTTTAGGTTGACCTTAGGCAGGTTGGTCCTATGGATTGCAAGGTGTTGACTTTATGAAGTGCGAACTGTCCAGTTTGGCATGTTTTATACTATATGTTGTTCCCATTGTGTGTGTAGAGGAATATGATTCCAGCCTGAAGGAGAAACTGCCTCTCATCATTGGCTCTGCTGCTGCAGGCATTGTTTTTCTCATCTCAGTCATCGTGCTCATCATCGTCTGCAACCGGTGAGTTATCCTAAATCCTCCTTGGACAGACTGCATACCATTTATAACTCAGACTGTTTTATGCAATCTTACATCCTTTGTTTGGTTGCTCATGTCTTCCTGGTTTATCCCAGAAGAGGCAGTGACAGGCCAGAATCTGAGTTCACAGACAAGCTCCAGCATTACACCAGTGGCCACTGTAAGTAGCCTTTCAATCCCAAACTGAATGGCCCATGTCAGCGTAATCTCATTACACAATACACATACTGTATACTAATCTGAGCTAACGGCATCAGTAAGCCAGGCAAGAAGAACAGCAGACATCATTTACATTTAGTTATTTGACACACGCTCTTAGTCCAAGAGACCTACAAAACATGCAGACCGTAAACAGGAGATATTAGGTTCTTCTCATCTTATGAAGAAGAAACATGCAGGATATTGTAGTTGATGTGACTGGAGAAGTTGAGCTATCACCTATAATAACACTATAGTTGCGGGATCCCAAGTGTCGCAAAAGGAACAACGTTTGCAATATGATTTTCCAGCAATTCCACAACTGGGAGCAAAATTGTCCCTGCTGTCTGGGTGGGAGGGATGGCATCACAGCAACACTGGTCAATTGTTGGCATCTTTGAGCTCATGTTTGTGGAAGAGGGCAGATTTCCTCCAAGTGTTTTATGTTGCATGAGCAGCAGTTCGAAAAAAAAATACTGGCTTGAAGAAAGCACATGCTAGCCTTCATACTCCCCAGTTGGTAGCTCTCATGGGCTAGGAGAGAGCTGGCAGGTGAGTGAGAATTGGGAAGTGACCAAATTGGGGAGAAAATGGAGGAAATAAAAAAAAACACTGAAAGTGTGATTGGTGATGGACACATTAAAGTATGTAGGAGTTCTTACTTGATAAATAGCTCAGTCCTGTTTTGTCAATAGTTGGGTTTCAAATTGATGACCAGTAAAGCTGAAGTAAAGTTGTGTGTCATCAGCATAGTAGTGGTAGGAGAAGTCCTGAGATCTGATTGCTAAGCTGAGTGATTTAGTATATAGCGAAAAAAAGATTGGATTAAGACGTGATCAGTGGGGAATTCCCATAGCACATGATCGCATCAGGCCTTGTTTTATGTTTTATGTCTTCATTCATCTTTATATCTAGCTAATCTCATTTGTCTTATTTGTCATCAATCTTAGGGCATGAATAACTTAAAGGTACAGTGTGTAATGTTTAATGGATTTCTGTACCTATAATAATCATTTAATGTCAACAATACCTTAGACAAACTGGGATTATCAACATCGCGGTGGATCTGTCTAGATTTTTCATTTCTGTTTACTTTTTTCCAACTATGAAAGTAGCTCTGCCCCCAGCCTGAATACAGTGCCTAATGTTTACAAGGTAACTTATGAGTTATATGTAGTTGTCGGTGAAGGCTTGCCGCTGTACTCACCGCATTTGAAATCAATCTCACAAGAAACAGTGGACATTTGTTCATTTTTAAGAATCAGTATTAGTTCTACTGTAAATGGATGAATGTAATCTCCACCTTCTCCTTCCAAGTGTCACCAGGTATGAAGATCTACATCGATCCATTTACTTACGAGGATCCCAATGAGGCAGTGCGGGAGTTTGCTAAAGAAATAGACATGTCCTGTGTGAAGATTGAGCAAGTCATTGGTGCAGGTAAATAAGGCTTTATAACATTTTAAAACCTGGATTTGAAAGAAAGGCTGGAAAGGGTACTTAGAAGTCAGGTGCTGCCTTTGATTCTCCTTCAGGTGAGTTTGGGGAAGTGTGCAGCGGAAACCTGCGCCTGCCTGGGAAGAGAGAGTTCCTGGTAGCCATTAAAACACTGAAGTCTGGATATACTGAGAAGCAGAGGAGGGATTTCCTGAGTGAAGCCAGCATCATGGGGCAGTTTGATCACCCCAACATCATCCACTTGGAGGGAGTGGTGACAAAAAGCTGCCCCGTTATGATCATCACTGAGTTCATGGAGAACGGATCGCTGGACTCCTTCCTTAGGGTGGGTCTTAATATCAGCCTCAGTTTCATTTTTATTTGTACGTGTGTTCAGCAAAGCTATAAGTTACTAACACATAACCTGAAACTGTTGAAATGCATTTAATTTTTTTCTTTCGTGTTTTTTTTAGCTTGTTTGTTAGCTATGCACAATTCTTAGTTTGCTTTCATTATAGCTTACATACTGTGCCCAGCCATTTGTGCCAGTTTGGCCTCCAGCTGACTGCCATCCCTGTAGACAGGGACCAGATGTGGTTGACTGAAGGCACAGCTGGAGGGGGCATTACAAGTCTAAATGTAGTACTTCTGGGCTGTATAGCCTACAGGGCCAGTGAGAGTTTTGTTATAAATTTGGGACAAAGAATGTTCTGAAATAGCTTACAGAAATGGCAATTGCATATTTATTGGAGCGCCTAGAATTTTGCACATACTTTCAGCAAAACGACGGGCAGTTTACAGTGATTCAGCTGGTCGGCATGCTGCGTGGCATTGCAGCTGGCATGAAGTATCTATGTGATATGAACTATGTGCACCGAGACCTGGCTGCCCGCAACATCCTGGTCAACAGCAACCTGGTGTGCAAAGTGTCCGACTTTGGGCTTTCCCGCTTCTTAGAGGATGACACATCAGACCCTACCTACACCAGTGCCCTAGTAAGTTTGTTTACCAATCGCTGAAATTCCTAGTCATAGCTTATTCCTTGTTGCCTGGTTGGTACCAACAACAGAACACGTTTTCTAACATTTGTGTGTATATTTCTATATTTGGAAAGCTTTAAAATATTTTAAGTGACATATTTCATGACAAAACTTAAGGTACTATACTCTAAAAGCTAATTATAGGTATACAACTTTTCTAGGTAAAAGATACATACTAAAAGGCATGCACCATTGGTAGTACCACCCCAGCAACAATGAAAATTAGAGATTGGTGCCTGTATTTTTGAGAATGTATGTTGAATTTATGAGTGACATGAAATCCAAAACATGCTGTATTCCTCCAAAATCCAAATCTTCCTGAACATTTTATCTCACTTGTTTTGTTCACTGTTTAGCAATGGATGTCCCATCATCAGAGGCAATTTTTAGTTTGTTTTTATTCAAATACAAGTGTAACATTTATTCTAAAATAATCATAAACCTTACTCATTTATTAGCAGTGTAAATGTAAGTACAGTATCTATAGATTTTTTCCACACAAAAACCTTTTCAGATGTTTAAGGACATGTGCTCAGGTTTAATAAATGTCATGTGACTAAAATAGTCATGTGAATTAAGTTAATGGATCAATTGAAAATGTTCTAAACATACTGTAGTATCTATAATATAAGATTGTTAAGCATGACAAACTGAGCCAGATGCATAAAGTTTACAACTAAATAATACATTTATATTTTTCCATTAATATTAATTTTAAAAAATGAAATGGCATGGATTCGTTTTGACCCAAAGAGAATATAAGAATTAAAATGGATCACTGTGGTCTCCTCTATCGGAGTCTGTTTGTGTTAAGTTGTCCCACATCTGCTAAATGAACATTGATTCTCAGGGAGGGAAGATTCCCATCCGATGGACCGCACCGGAGGCCATCCAGTACAGGAAGTTCACCTCGTCAAGTGACGTGTGGAGCTACGGCATCGTCATGTGGGAGGTCATGTCCTATGGAGAGAGACCATACTGGGACATGAGCAATCAAGATGTAGGATATTTGCGCAGCCATATCACCTGAATAGAGAAGAATCCCAGAATCTTGTCTTGTTGATACAGCAGTGACCTCTAGTGGAGAAAAATCAGTTCAGCTTCATGTGATGGTCTGATAAAATGCATAAATATTTTTGAGAAAAACATTTCACTATTTTATAATAAAATAGGGCTCAAGCTAATAGTATATTAATCTTTATTTCCTCTGAAAACATGGTAAACTGTGTGCTAATCCTCCCAGGTGATTAATGCCATAGAGCAGGATTACAGGTTACCTCCGCCTATGGATTGCCCCAATACATTACATCAGTTAATGCTTGACTGCTGGCAGAAGGACAGAAACAACCGGCCTAAATTCAACCAGATCGTGAACACCCTGGACAAAATGATCCGCAACCCAAACAGCCTGAAAGCCACCACCCCACTTTCTTCAGGGTAAGAGTATACAACTTGGAGAATCTTTAGAAATTCACCTATAGAGGACATAATAGGTCATGATGTCCTGCTTATAGTGGAAATGATCTCTATACAGTTATTACTAGTTAGAGTGTACCTTATTTATGTTTCTTTTCCTTAAAGATACAGTGTATGTCATTTGGAGAACACTTAACGTCTAAACGTTCGTGGTAATTATTATTGTAAATGATGCAGTAAATACGACTCTGTTGCACTGTACTATACTTCATGGCCTCACTCTTGATGATGCGTTTTTGTGGGTTCACTCTAGCGTGCACCTACCTCTGCTGGACCGCAGCACGCCAGACTTCTCCAGCTTCAATAGTGTGGATGAGTGGCTGGATGCTATCAAGATGGGCCAGTACAAGGAGAATTTTGCTAATGAAGGCTTCAGCTGCTTCGATGCAGTTTCCCAAATGACTCTGGAGTAAGTATTTTTGTTCTGAGATCTTTTAAGCTATGAGTGTCAAACTCCCTTTAGGTAGTGGGGCATTACCCCCATTACACTAACAATTACAATCAGGATAGTAAACCATGAACACATCAACATCTTCTCTTGAATGTGTTGATTTATCTGTGTTTATCTGAAAGGTACATTCTGAGTGCATTCATGTATGCTCCGATTCTGAACATACATGAACGGATTAAACACACACTCAGCGATCACTAAACACACGTACACTTGCTTATTCATTTATTTATCTACTCTGCCAGTCATGTGGCAGCAGGATGTATTATGCAGATACAGGTCAAGAGCTTCAGTTAATGTCAGAACCAGAATGGCGGAAAATGTGCTCTCCGACCATGGCATGGTGGTTAAATATTTCAGAAACTGCTGTTCTCCTTGGATTTTCACATACTATAATCCCTAGAGTTTACACAGAGTGGTGCAAAAAAGCACACAAAAAACATACAGTGAGTATCAGTTCTGCAGGAGGAACTTCCATTTTGACGAGAGAGGTCAAAGGCCAAGATAAGCTGAAGGAAAGAACATGGGCAGATCTTTTCCCGTCTTGAAATGTCCAGTTTTGGTGAGCCTGTTCCCAGTGTAGCCATGAATTCCTGGTCTTTTGCAGGTCTTTTTTTTCTGTGTAAAATATGGAGACACCTGTGTATGTGTGTGTGTGGTGTGTGTGTGTGTGTGTGTGTGTGTGTGTGTGTGTGTGTGTAAGAAAGTCTCAGGAGATCAGCAGTTTCTTTAATAGTCAAACCATCATACATGGCACCAACAACCATGCCACAAGTCACTGAGGTCACATTTTTCCCCAGTCAGATGTTTGATTTGAACATTAACTGAAGCTCGGGATGCTTTTATGCATCCCGCTCATGCCACTTAATTGAATAACTGTTGAATAAATGTGTTTTATTTTATTTTGATAATAATACATTGACATCATATTACTCTCATTCGCCCGCTTTCAATAACCACTTTAAAAGTTTAATGTTTAATTTATATAGTGCGTTTCCAGAGCTCAAGGACGCTTTACAGTAATAATGTAGTGAGACATAAACAAGGAACAATCATGGACAAGCATAAAATGTGAAAAGCAATGCGCAATCAAACACAGAAAATTAAATCACAGAGAGAAAATGCATAGCAACAGGTTAGAACAGATAACATTGAGAAAACTGGGATTAATTGGGATTTGAACTCAGAGATGGAAGTGATGCTGTGAAGAGTCAGTGGAGTGAATTCCAGATTTCGGTTGCAGCTACACTGAAAGACCTGCCACCCATAGTAGAGAGACGAGATCTAGGGTCAGAGAGGAGTCCGAGCCCAGAGGACCTGAGAGAGCGGGTTAAGTTGTAGGAAAGAAGCATTTCTCTAAGATAGAAAGGTGCCAAACTCTGAAGTGATTAAAATAGAAGCTTATTTTATATTTAATGCGAATTGAAACCTATATCCATCTGGTGTAAGTAGGTTCAGCTGCAATTAATCACTGGGTACTTGCCAGGTTTCAACGAGTAGTAACATATTGAGGATTTTGTCCGTGATTATTTCGTTGAGGTATGATGCTTTATAGCGCTGTACAACACACTTAGGATGTATCATTGATCGGCGCTTCCTGCAGCCGGTAGATGGTGACTTGAACGTAGGCTGAGCCCTGTTGTTAGACCAGATGCATGGGATAGTTCTGGGAATTGATCAGTGAGTGTTCAGGGATACTCTGGATGAGAGGTGTATGTATCGCGGACGACGAGTAATTCCTAGCGCCTGACAGTACTCATATGTCATAGAATCAAGACGCGGACGGCACTTTAAAGCCCTGAGTTGGCATGGTAAGTATCCAATCTCCATTTCAGTTTTATCATCAAAAATGACCAGAAAGGGAGCAACTGCCCGAGGCATATTTACGCTGACAGATATGATGCAGATCATCAGCGATACCACGTTAGCCAGACCAAAACTATCACATCACCAATATAGCACAGCCAATTCTCTTACTAGAATGGTTTTTGGAGGCGAGAATATACCGGTGGACCCGGAGGAAATCCACATGGGCATAGACAGTAATGCAAAGTTAAGATCAAACAAGGGACCTAAGGCAGCAATACTACCTGCTGATCCATCTTCTCTGGTCATCAATGTAGTTTACAAAATTATAGATTTACAGACAAAACAGTAAAAGTTGCGATTGCTATAAAACCCCTAAATTAGTATTAGGAACGAGACATGGTTACAGTGTCAAATGTTTATCTAGCTAACGAAGAAGTGCTCTGATTTTATTGTTATATTTTGGCCCATAGTGGAGGTACTAGAGATTGATACAGTTACAGTTCACACAACGATTTGAATTTAGAGCACAGGTTCTAAATGTATTTGTTGGTATGGATTAGAACTTGGGCCATATCGTTGGGACCCCTACTTTAAGCCATGCTTATCGCTTCTGATAATAGTAGACTCAAGCCACTTTACAGCTTATAGATTACACTCCAGAATTATTGGCACCTTTCAAAAAATGAGCAAACCTAATATAGACTGTTCATAACACATGTGGGTGGAACAGCGATGTGGCGGGTAGCTCCCTAGGTACAAATGTGTGTGTGTGTGTGTGTGTGTGTGTGTGTGTGTGTGTACATAGTGCTCTGCCTCACACCCAGTGTTCCTGGGACAGACTCCGGACTCATACTTTTTCCCCATTCCTTTGAAATGTGTCCTTAATTTGTCCTCTATTTGTCTTTCTGGTCCTTACAGTGACATCCTAAGAGTAGGAGTCACTTTGGCCGGCCACCAGAAGAAGATTCTCAACAGCGTGCAAATGATGCGAGCTCAGATGAACCAAATCCAGTCGGTGGAGGTTTGACCCTCATGCTTGGAGGCTCTCAGACTTGACTCCCTCCTCCACCAGCCCCCTGGCTTCAGAGTTCAGCTGTAGTCCTTCCTGTGGCGATGTCCCCAGCAGGGAAGATCTTCTGGAGGGACTCCCACACAGTAAACACCCCCCAAAAGCACCAGCATGCAGCAGACTGGATGGAGTCGGACAGTGATGTCTGGAGGGCCGCTCATGTACTGTATTATTACAATGGTGATGATTTTAATAGTAACACGAAAAACAGTTTAAGGATTCAAAGGGAGATGCTGATCATCACCAGTGTCTAGTTTTTTTTTTAGACTATAAGACCCTTTAAAAGGGAAATAAATAAAATCCAATTAGATCTGTTATCTATAGTGGTGATAGTCTCATGATAAAACCTTTGAGACAGAGAAAGTATATAGCATAGAGTGGCACATTAAAGAGAGGAGAGAAAGATGAAAATGGACCATGGACTAATGGCATAAAAATGAGCCTCTTATATTCCTGTTGATGCCATATGGAAGGAAGGATCCATGTGGCAACCCAAGAGGAGTACCGTAGAAATTGTGAAAATTAGTGACAAACAAGCCTGAAATACTCTTTTTTTTTCTTTTTTTTTAAGAATATTGTGGTTGATTTTTTTTTCTCCTTCGTTTTTTTGGGAGAGTTGTATATACTCACTGGCAACATTATTAGGAACACTATGTTTATACTGCATACAATTTACTGCATTGCCCACAAAAAAGCCTCAATTTTACATGGCATGTATTCCACAAAGTCTTGGAAATTTCTCTGGGATTCTGGTCCATGACTTGCATGATTTGCATCATGTAACTGCTGCAAATGTGTGAGCTGCACATTCATCCTGCTAAACTCCCGTTCTATCACATCCCAAAGGATGTTCTATTGGATTCAGATGTGGGGACTGAGGAGACCACTGAAGTACAGTGAACTCAGTCATGGTCATAGAACCTGTTTGAGACAACTTGTGGCTTATTATCATAGCATTCAAATGATGCTGGTTTGGTATTAAGGACCCCAACCTGTTCCAATTCCCCACATCATTACACCACCAGCAGCAGTCTGAACTGTTGACAAAAAATGCAGGTCCATGGTATCATGCTGTTGCATTCAATTTTGATCTTTCCATCTGCATCTCACAGCAGAAATTGAGATTCATTTATCTCATACTTTTATCTAAAATAACTTACAATTAAGAGAGAACACACCTGTGCTGTTGAGGGTTAAGGGCCTTGCTCGAGTGCCCAACAGTAGTAGTTTGGTGATGCTAGGAGTTGAACTCATGACTATCCTACAATGGACATTGTCTCAAAGCAGCTTTACAGAAATATATAAACACAGGATACAGATTTTAAATGTGGGAATTTATCCCAATCGAGCAAGATGGTGGCAAGGAAAAACTCCCTTAGATGGAGGAAGAAACCTTGAGAGGAACCAGACTCAGGAGGGAACCCATCCTCATCTGGGTAACAACGGATAGTGTAAAAGCAAAGGAAAGTTCATTATGGCTTTATATAAAGTCTGTTGAACTGAATGCTGTGTGTGAAAATCCCATGAGATCATCAGTTTCTGAAACCAGACAGTCTGGCACCAACAACCATGCCATAGTCACAGTCACTGAAATCACATTTTTCCCTATTTTAATATTTCATGTAAACAGTAACTGATGCTCTTGGTCTGTATCTGCATGATTGTATGCATTGCACTAAATCGCTACGACATAACTGGCTAACTGGATAAATGCATAAATGTGTCTTTTCGTAGCAGTGTATAGTTCAAAGTTTGTTTTGTTTTTATTATTCAATTGATGATACAGTATAAAGAGAAAAAAAAAAAAAAAAGTTAATAAAAATAATAATAATGATATGTACAATAGGCGATATAGTATAGGGCAGTTAATCTGCATAGTGACGTGTCAACAGTTATGGCTGTTGTGTATACAGATGTGTTAACACATCATGGTCATTTGAAATCATTTAAAAAAAATGTCTTCAGTCATACCTCTACCATTTTTTTTATGCAGCCATTCTGAGTTTTGCTATAATGTCTACATTTGTTCGAATTTCGCTGTGGGGTTTATTAAAGTGTGTCGGATTGAGTCTGTGATCATGTACGACACAAAATGGTCTTCATTCACAGCTGTAAATCTTTACATTTGCTAGAAGATTTGGACTTCTACAAACCCTCCTGTTATACCTTTGGACAAGCACTGGTGCAACTTGTCCATGGTACTGTATACTTTCACTTGGATTCAATCGTTGATTAATTCATTTGTACAAAAGTATATAACCTGGTCCCATCTATTTGTTATAAAGTACTTTACAGTATATAAATCTTTTTATTACTGCCTTTTTTTTAATTTATTTGACATTTCAACTTCAAGTGAGATGTTTCTAAATACTGCACATTTCTAACACATTTCTAAATCCAGTTGTTGAGTTTTCACTGTGATCTGATCAGGTCTCGTTTTTTTTTTTTCTCTTTTTTTTTTTTTTTTTTTTTTTTTTTTTTTTTTTTTCTTTTTCTCCTTTTTTTTTTTTTTGGTTTCAGATTCTATCATAGAGACGGCATCGTACTAATGTATATGTGAAACATTTTGGACTTTTACTGTATATTCTTTTCGTTATCTATGGTGCAAAGACTGTAAATACAAGAATGCAAGGATCTAAGCATCTCTCAGGCATGACCATGATGTTCTACCCATTTGCACCCGTTGCTCTTTGTACTCATGGTTCGCATTTCTGCCCTTTTTGGACCAAACTTTGCCATCTTGTATTACTGAGAAAAGAAGGGGAAATTAAAGGAATTGACCAATCAGTGTTGGTTGCTCTATAAATAAATTTCTGTCAAATAAATTTCACTACACTTTCCATGGCTCTCTTTGGCTGCCTGGCATCCTCTGCTACCCTCCTCCTAAATTTCTTCTCACCAGCCTCCTCAGCCTTTATCCTCCTTATCTCCTTCTCTAGTACTTCAGCCAACTTGGCCTTTCATTTTCCTCTGTTACCCTGAATATCTCAGATCTCAACCCTCTTTCCAGCAGTATTTTGCTCTTTGTGGTGCTGTTGATGCTCAGGCTTCAGATATCCATACATTTCTAACAAGAAGTTCTTCTTTGCTTCTTTGCAGCTGTAGCTTTGCCGTCCTTTGTGGTCTCTTCTGTGTATCCATGCTTTTTTTCTCTCTCTTTTCTGCATCTGTTCTTTTATTGTCCTTGCCAATAGCGCTTTCATTTCCAGCTTTTTCCTTTCCTCTTCCTCCATTTTTTTCTTTGTCTTCATTTGTTTCTTCATCTCTTTCCTCTTATATGTATACATTGCTTTTTTTTTTTTTTTTTTTTTTTTTTTTTTCTTTTTTTTTTTTTTTTTTCTGCTCTTCTTTTGTGCCGGGGGGAAGTGAATTGAGGAGCCGCCGTGAATGGTGGGAATCAAAAACACACAGACTAATATGGGACTAAAAGCACATGGGTTTCACATGGGCATAGGCTCTGAGTGGGTTCATTAATGGGCCGTTACTTGGGCCCAGTTGGGCTGCCCAAAATGACTTTTCCCATCAGTAGCCATTGTCACATTTCTATTTGAGTGGAGGAGCAGCAGCCGTTCGTGGCTGGAGCCTAAATCTAACACGACCTTGCATTAATACGGTAAGTCACATCTTGTGTGTTTATGTAATTCTGTTCTGTAATAAAATTCCAACATATTTAAAAAGATGCTGTTAAGTTATACAGTTTAAGGATTAGACAGCAAGCTAGCTGCTAACTAGTGGTTACCCTTAAAATTAAATCTACCAATAATGAAATAAGCAGAGATGGAGAGATAGTAACTTTTTTTTAATAAAAATTTTTTTATAATTTATTTACACCAAATATTACTTAGGAATCTGCTTAACGCAATTGATTAGTTGCAATTCTATTTCTCGTCCAGCACTTTCTAAGGAGAGGGGTTTTTTCTCCTTCCAAAAATGTTAGATTAATGTCTCATAGCAAAAAAAAAAAAAAAAACAACGTTAAACTTTTTCTTTTTTTCTTAAAAAAAAATCTGTTTATTATTAGTCATAGATACTGTAGAGGTTGTACCATACAAGTCCCTCTGTATGAGCTGCTACTATAGACATAATAATGTCTTCAAACGAGCAGATTGATATAAACCGATATAAATTGACATCGTTCATGTTGTGGCTGGAACTACTGTCAGAGCTGTGCACACCTTCTGAACAATTAGATTCAAGAATTTATAAACTAAACTTTTAAAATAAATAATATACTGTATGAGATTTCAGTGATTAATTCATAATATAAAAATGTCTACAAACAGACAGTGAAATAAATTGAATTGTTTTTTTTTCACTGTCATTTACTGTCCTTTTTGCATTTTGAGTTTCTTATTTTTCTTTTTTTTATGGATTCCAGCATGCTTAGTGATTTATCATATCCATCTTATCTTATCTTATCTTAGCTTATCATCATCATTTAAATATATATAATGATATTTATTGGAGCCATAGAGCTTTTCATTCCTTAACTTTGTATTCACAGAACACATTTCTTTAAATAGATACAGTATAGGAGAAGTCCTACTATATTACAGCCACTAGATGTCAGTGAGACTATAACTAGGTGGGTGGGTGTGTGTTTTTTAAGATCAGGATTAGCAAGCCAAGAGACTTCGTTATCAAATACATAAACACAGAAATTTGGGTCCATGTACAACCCCAATTCCAAAAACGTTGGGACACTGAAAAAAAAAAAAATAAAAAAAAATTTTAATTAAAAAAAAAAAAAAAAAAAAAAAAAAAAAAAAAAAAAAAAAAAAATTTTAAAAAAAATATTTAAAAAATTTTAATTAAATGTAAAATGTAAATAAATGTAAATAAAAAAAACACAAAAAAAAAACCAAAAAATTTCAACCAAAAAAAAAAAAAAAAAAAAAAAAAAAAAAAATAAAAAAAATAAAAATTTTAATTTTTTAAATTTATTTTTTTATTTTTTTTTTTGTTTGGAGCGCCCCCCCGCACCCCAAAAACTTTGGCACCCCACCCCCCAACCAAATAAAAATTATTTTTAATAAAAAAAACCACACGGAGAAATTTTTTGAATTTTTTTTTTTTTTATCACACCCAGTCCGTAACATGATTGGGTATATAAAAAAGAGTATCTTAGGCAGAGTTTCTCAGAAAAAGTAAAGATGGGAGGGAATCTGGATGAAAGCATATGTGCTGCTCTAAAACCTGTATATATTTCTTCATTGTGGTGAATATATTTTTGTATTGTGATGTTTGATTTAACATTAATGTTAATAAAAAAAAAAAAAATTTTTTTTTTGTAATTTTTTTTTTTAAAAAAAAATAAATATATATGTGTGTGTGTGTGTGTGTGTGTGTGTGTGTGTGTGTGTGTGTGTGTGTGTGTGTGTGTGTGTGTGTGTGTGTGTGTGTAGAGTAGAGTAGAGTAGAGTAGAGTAGAGTAGAGTAGAGTAGAATAGATAGATAGACAGACAGACAGACAGATGAACAGACAGAACGTGCAATCATGTGAATGGTCCTCACTGCTGCCCCAATGTATGCCCTCTTTTTTTTTTTTTCTTTAAACAAAACTCACAGAGGCTTCCTGGCAGACTTTCGATAAATAAATTCATTTGCGTTCATCTGTTCTCTGCAGATGCTCTTGCTTCACCCTCTTTTCAAGGCAGCAGCAATCAAGAGCTTGCTGTGCTTGTTACACCCTATAATCTGTTCCAGCTTGTTTGGAGGTTATTTTCAGAAAGTGAGACTGCACATCCTCAAAAGCTTTTAGAGTGTGACCTCACAGCAGCAAGGCCATAAGACTGCCTAAATACCGCTGCCTGCCCAAACTTGTCCAACTTCCTGACGTCAGTTAGCACCAGAAAGACACAAAGAGGAATGATCAGAGAGGGCGGTGATGGTGTAAAGGAAGCAGAGATCTGTAGAGAAAGAACTCTGCGGATGATGTATGATGGAGCGCAGGAATGCTCAACACCTGCTCCATTTAAGATTTCAATATAAAAATCCCATCAAGTAGCAGTCATTGGGCTGACTGAACTGGTTTTATATGGCAGGGTTAAACAATAAAGACACTACTTTTTTTTTTTTTTTTACAAGTACAAGTACAAGTACATAATTTATAGAGGGTAAGCAAAGTCAAATGGAAAACAGGAGTGAAACCAGATAGATTGCTGCCAAGCCCACCTGATAAACCAAAATGTCACTTCTGTCTGCTACTAATGGTAAGCTTAGATTGGTGCTGATTAGTGTCATTAGTATCACTTTTAATTTATACTCTGACATCGTAACACAAATTCCAATATCTACTGTGATAGTGTTTACATGTATACTCTTAATAAAATGTACATTTTGCAGCAAGTAGCATCTGCGTCTCACAGCTCCAGGGCCACAAGTTTGATCCAAGTGTATTTCTTTCGGGTGCTCCTTTTTTCACCACATCCCAAAAACATGCAGCTAGATTTGCTGCGCTAAATTGTCTCTAGATATGAAAGTGTGTGTGAATGTGTGTGTGCGTGGAGCACCTACACTGGACTGGAATCTTATCCACAGGGTGTCCCACAAGTCTCCATATATAGCGGACTGTGTATGCCAGCACCACGTCGGTTGTGCGTTTGTCAGTCGATTTTCGTGACTGTCCATTTCTTGGTTGGTCCACAACACCTCCATTCTTTTTGAATGAATAAGATTGGCAACAGTGTCGTGTGTGATGTGCTTGCCATGTTTCCTGTTAAAGTCCATCTCAACCATCTCAACAACTTCCTGATTCCTGATGAGTATGATTCCAATATGTTCTTCTTTTGTCAAAGGCATGCTTAAAGGCTATCCAACTATATATTTGTCCCCAGTTACTATTTCACTAAATCTATAAAACTGCATTCATAATGGGGTTCAGCTGGACTAGACGCAATCAGGCCTGATTACTGCAAACCCTGTTCAATCAAATCCTGATTGAACATGTCTGGAGAGATCTGAAAATGGTTGTGCACCTGATGGAGCTTGAGAGGTCCTGCTAAGAAGAATGGAAGAAACTTCCCAAAAATAGGTGTGTCAAGCTTGTAGCATCATACTCAAAAAGGCTTGAGGCTGTAATTGGTGGCAAAGGTGCTTCAACAAAGTATTGAGCAAAAGCTGCGAATACTTACGCACATGCTTTTTTGTTTTTTTATTTTTAATAAATTTGCAAAGATTTCAAACAAACTTCTTACACGTCGTCATTATGGGGTATTGTTTGTAGAATTTTGAGGAAAATAATGAATTTAATCCATTTTGGAATAAGGCTGTAAAAGTGAAGCGCTGTGAATACTTTCCGGATGCACAGTATACTGTCATTCAAAAAGTTGTTCCCTTCTCTTGCTGTATGCTCTATCCACATTCAGGCATGATTATAGTAGCATAGTCTCACTCTTTTCTATGTTCCCTAGCCTTAAGGTGTGAGCACTGAGTATCATCTGGAATAAACTGTTGAAGGTTTCAAACCCCTCTCTGCTCTTTTGAAATATGCTGGCACTCTGTTACCTCATACACACATGCACCACTGCACACAGGAAGGTCATCTCATGTTTCCGATCTCCAGCCAGCTCTTAGAAGTAGATTCCAGTCTGGCTATCGAGCCTGACTGGCATGCCATAGCAGTCTTACATGTTTAGTATTCTTAGGCTGTTTAGTGTTCACTGTATTTTCCACCCTGGCACTTCCTTTCAACAGCCTGCCCATTGTAATGCCTACTGTTTGCAACAGCATACCACTCCTGACATTCATCATTTATTCAGATGCTGAATATTAATAGCACATGGCATGTTGCCTATCCCACTGGTAGGATATCCTGTACTTGCCTCTCATCCATTAATGAAAATGACTTTTCCTGGGTGTCTGTTGAATGGTCAAGGCTACAGTGGTCTTGAGGGTATTTTGTAATTGCGTTTAGTCTGTGAGCCTCCAGCACGTGCTGTAAGTGGGATGCTCCCTGTGTTTTCAGGATGTGTCTGTGTGTGGGTGTGTGTTGGGCTGGAGGATTTCATACACTAGAGAACCAAACAACAGCTAGAGAGCTGAAAATAAATGTCATAAGATATGAAATAAAGAGAGTGTCAGTCTGAAATGAATAAACAATAGTGACTGTTACTTATTACAATGTGATATAAGGAATGGACGATGTACAGCTCTAAAATAAGGTTCCTCCCCAGTGAGACTCGTGGTCACGTTCACACTCACTATCTCACTTTTTCAGACAGTAATCTGTATGCAGATGGCTCTGGGTTTGTGCTCATCACCATGGCGATGATGCTAGAATATGTATTCGTATGCCGACTGCATGGAGAAGACAACAGAGAGGAAGCTAAGCGTCACTGTCTGTGAGAAACACTGCCTTCTGTGCATCTTCTCTTTCCAATTGATTTGATGGGTCAGATATTTTATAGCCAGCAAGCTGTGTACCATTCATGCTGAACAACAGAAGTGGATGGAATAATGGAGACCTGCCCCAATAAAGCATAACCCACAGACCGTCTCTGGCATCAGCACTGACTGTGGGTTAACCCAGACAAGCACACCTCCCCCTTTGTCACATCCCTTCTTCTGCCCAACCCCCCCTTTACACCCTCGGCTCATTTCTATTTACCTCTCTCCTAATCCCTTGCATCTCTCTCTCTCTCTCTCTCTCTCACTCTCTACTCTCTCACTCCGCTCTATCCTCCTCCTTCGCGCTCAGAGCGAGCAGGCTGCTACACGACCCACACTGCCTGCTATGTGATCTCTTGGAAAACAGCGTTTCGTGTCTTTCTGTGCTCTTTGATGATGCTGAACCCTTATTTACATTGTGATCTGACAGGCGAGGAAAGATGCCTTCGCGACAACCCTGACTCCTTTCTCTTCCTTATGCTCCCCCCTCCCTTCACCTCATCTTCTTCCCCCTGACCCTTCCCTGACTCCACTCTCCTTTGCCCCTTTCCGAACCTCCCTTTCCTTAAACCCCCTGTTCTCCCTTTCACCTCTCACCCCCTTGACAATGTTCTCATGTGTTCGCTGGCTTCAGCCTTTCCTTGCCTTGCTCTCCTCTGCCTTAGTCACTTGGGGTCAAAACTGTCCATCCAGCTGCATGTGTCCAGATCATCACACCGTGGACTGTACCGGTCGGGGGCTCACCCGTTTACCAGATTCCTTCCCTCTGGACACAAGGAGGCTCATTTTGTCCAATAACTGGATACCTGGGATCCCCTCAGATTTCTTAGTTCTCTACAGTGATCTGGTGTACCTGGACCTGCGGAATAACTCTCTGACCAGGCTGGAGCCAGGGACGCTGACCAGCTCATCCAGGCTCGTCTACTTGGACCTGGGAAGCAACAACTTAACTGAGATCCCCTCTGGGACTTTTGGAGAATCACGCAGCCTGATCAAGCTTCGTCTGGGTAACAACCCCTTTTTGACCATGGTGAGTGAGGGTGCCTTTTCAGGCCTCACATCCTTACGAGAGCTGGAGCTGGAGAAGAATGGCCTCTCTGGCCTGGATGTCAGAGTGTTGAGCCAGCTGCCATCCTTGAGAGTAATACGTCTGGAGGGGAACCCCTGGGTGTGCAATTGTCATTTTGCCAAATTTTTTTTCTGGCTGAACGAAAATCGTCACAAGCTCTCATCTGGTAAGCTGCTTATAATCAAGGTTTTGATATTATAGTTTTGGATTCTAGAACCAGTTTCAATAAAATATCAATATTTTAACTAAATCTGCAGCCTTAGCACTGCACTATCCTCAGAGAACATTTGACATCTAATTTACAAGAGGTCAGGTGCATTTTGATGTCCATTTAGCCCAAATAAAAATGCAACAATTTTACATGCTATTTCAGACATGATATTTAATGCTTTTAATTCGTTTTATATGGAATTGTAATAGTCACATCACAAGTTATCAGCAACTCAAATGCCACTTGATCATCACTCATAAGATCTGGGTACTATGAAATTTATTTAATGTTGTCAGTGAACATCTTTAAAAAAAAACAACAAAATAAGACATGTGACATGACATACCACTGACTAGAACATACTTGAATAATACATGAGATTGACAAAGAGACCAGCACTGCAGGCAATTGCAACATGCTAAATTTTCATTCATGTGCATAATTAATAAAAATGTACCGTATGCAATGATACAAATGCCCATTGCTTCCCGCCTACTGTTTTCTTGACATTTTATACATAAAATATATGGGAACGTCTGAACCTGAAACTACTGTAGACATGAAATCCCTAGTTTGTTGATCACTGGCTCCATATAATTGAGGTCAGACGGTATCAGGTTTGGGTTCAAGGTCTTTCTGTTTCTTAGGTTGACCTGACAATGTAGACATTGTGTAAGACGATGAAGAATGGCATTCACTTTCTTTCCCTTTTTTCCTGTGTTGGTTCTTTAACTCACTGCATGAAATCTGGATTATATAATCAGATTTCCAAAATCAAGTGCACAAAATCAGTGTCCGATACAGCTTAAAATATCTTGAGTCATACTACAATATTTTTAATGTGCCCCTTGATTAGATTTAGATGTCTATCTTTTCACTTTATTCATTTATAATTTACTGTAAACGTAATAACTGTGACTATGATTCAGACAATCTGTTTTGTATGTATAAATCCTTTTTCTTAGATTGGACTTTAAATAATTTAGTAAACATGTCTTATTCTATTGTTTCCATTCAATAGATCCATGCATTCAAGCTAACTATTAATAGTAAACTGGAATGAAAATGCCAGCTAAAAATATGGATAACTTGGTTTGACTCTTATGATTGCAAAAGGAGTAGATGATTCTTTATGTGCAACAGTATAAGATTACACAGATTAATATGAAACCAAATAAAATAGCTACATGAGAAGCAATCCAAAATGTAATCTTAAACTAATCTAGATTGCACTTTTAAGTTACATAAAAATATTATATTGCTATTTAGTCATGGAATTTGTAATTCATTCAAAATGCAACATAATAGGTTGTACTGCATCAAGTGCTGTTTTAAATGCTGTTGATGCAATGCTCTATCCAGCTGTGGCTTCTCTGGGAGCTATTTTCATTGATGGAGCAAAAATAAACAAATCATTTGGTAATATGCTGTAATTTCTGAGATGAGTTAGTCAATATTCATTTCTTGTTTGTAGAACTGTTGTATAAAAGCAATATCGCACTAGCAACCATGCTGTTGTATCGAATATCAGCATGGCTGTGATTACCTGCAACCTCATCATAGTCCTGCTGATGTTCACTACAACTGTGCTTGAACTTAAATCTAACAAGACAGACATTATATCAGGATAGCTTTAATTTAAATTATAACAAGCATACAAGACAAATGAAATCAAATGAATGAAATTTCCATACCAATTTTCCTACATAGGGTCACAGAAGTGCCTGAATCCTTTCCCAGGAAGCTCAGGGCACAAGGCAGGGGACACCCTGGACTGGGTGCCAACTCATCGCAGGGCACAATCACACACACGTTCACACACTGGAGGTCATTTGGAAATGCCAATCAACCTACAATGCATGCCTTTGGACTGGGGGAGGAAACCAAAGCACCCAGACGAAACCCCTGAAGCATGGGGAGAACATAGAAACTCTGCTCAAAAGGTGGAGGCAGGATTCAAACCTCCAACCCCAGAAGTATGAGACAAGCTTACTAACCATTAAGCCACTGTATCCCACCCCCCCCATCCCCCCCACCCCCAACCCAAATGAAATCAATAACATTTATTCTAAAACCTATAACCTAATATTCCCTAACTTATTATTAAGCCAAATATTAAGAAGCTAGTTCAACTTGCCAGATAAGGCAAGGAATTCTTAACAAAAACTAAAATTGAAACCCACTTGGACAGCAGCTTAGCTAATCCTCATAAGTCCCTCATAAAATAAAGACATGAATATAGACAGCCTTTTCCCCTATAGTGAGGTTTTAAGGTGTCGGCCATTATTACAGTACATTCAAATGCTGCACGGTGACCTGGAAATGTTTGGAGAAAATCTTAGTTGACACTCCAGTCAATTCAGCTCAGTCAGCGCAACCTGTTCAGGATATGCTTACTTTAATGAGGAACAGCTATTTGAGGGGGCACAATGATTTTGTTACCTCTTTGCTTGCTGTGTAATTGTCATGCAATTATATATATATATATATATATATATATATATATATATATATATATATATATATATATATATATATATATATATATATATATATATATATATATATATATATATATATATATATATATATAGCCTCAAAATGGCTCCATTACACAGAAGGTTGCTTTTAGGAGTCATCTGCAAATATTAAGGAATTTAACAATTACATGTGAGTTGTTTGTGTATGTGGAGAAAAGCAGCAGGCAGAGCACACAGCATTGTAGAAGTGTTGATGAGAGTTTTGTGGTTTATGTGCATATCTTTCTTGGCCAACAGAAAGTCTATAATCCATTAGCAGTTGGAGTTGGAAAAATTAAACTCAGAGTTTCTTGACTAGCAGCTCTGGAATTACAGTGCAAATAGTAACAGGATTCTCACATGTCTAGCATTATATGTGTGTTTACTTGCAGATACTGTATACCGTGTATGCACACATAAACAGTTAAGACCTATATTTATTGTGGCAGCCATTCAATTATTTGCAGTTAAGTCAGAATGAGTATTCCTTGTCACAGGTGTTAAAGTATAGTCTACAGTCATTAAGGGCTGTAATTCTTAATTTACAAAGACATATATCTGGATCACTCTGATTAGACACTTGTTTTGTTTTTTTATGTGAGTGTTCATTTTATTAGTTATTTACAATCAATACAGGTGGACATGGT
Source organism: Ameiurus melas (assembly GCA_012411365.1). Taxonomy (NCBI): domain Eukaryota; kingdom Metazoa; phylum Chordata; class Actinopteri; order Siluriformes; family Ictaluridae; genus Ameiurus; species Ameiurus melas. The sequence goes on from CM022768.1 coordinate 10,886,385, forward strand.
GGCTTAGTGGTTGCCTCGCACATCCAGGGCTGGGGATTTGAATCCCGCCTCCGCTTTGTGTGCATGGAGTTTGCACGTTCTCCCCCGTGTTTCAGGGGATTTCCTCCGGGTACTCCAGTTTCCTCCCCCAATCCAAACACATGTATTGATTGGCATGTCTAAATTGTCTGTAATATGTGAATGTGTGTGATTGTGCCCTGAATGTGGGTCCAGGCTGCCTCGTGTCCCTAGACCCCTGGGATAGTCTCAACGCTCCCCATGTCTCTGTGTAGGATAAGTGGTATGGAAAATGGATGGGTGGATTTACAATCAATACTATCAATTATTATATTATTGAGGACTTTTATCTTGTAGGCTTTTATAGGTTACCCTCATGTGCACCAGTCTTTAACTCCATAAAGTCAGCTTATTCAGTTAAATAGTATTATTCACTTCATTTGTAACTACTATGAATTTATCAGTAAAATCGCAACAGGCCAACAATTACTTTTTTAAGCAAATTTGTATCTAATAACTGTTACATTTAATGTCTGTGAAACAAGTAAGTTCATGTTATCACTTACACTATAGCAGCTGTAAATTGTCATCCCCTCACTGATCTCTCTTGGTCTTTCTCATAAAGTTAATAAGACCATATTGCTTTTTTCATTGTTATAAACTGTTACAAAGTGCAGACAATGGAGACTCCTTCCATAAATTAAAAAAAAATCTAACAGAAAGCTTCAGCATATCAGGAACATTCTGACTAATCAGATTTTAGAATTCAGCAGCACCGTGTTCTATAAACTGAAATAAATCAATGTGCAAACATGTTTGTCTGCCAGTATATAATTACCAATAGAATGTGATTGATTCTAGATTGCAGCAACAAACATTTTCTAGATTGCAGTCGTCTTCCGATTTTATCTAGTGCATGCTTTATCTAAACAGTTAAAAGTATTTTATGATCGCATGTGTGCTTGTGTGTCGGTGTGAGATTTGTATACTTTGACGTAGCTGCTGTGTAAAACAGCTGTAATCTTCTATGAGACACATAAGATACGAACAGTGTATGAAGTTGAGAGGATGCCAACGTGATGAAGGAGGCTGAGGTCACTGAATCTCTTGTGTATGGAAAAGCCCTTCTGGTTGGACTGACTCACACACACTCACTGCCACACTCCATGATATTGTCTGACTTCTGCCAAAGACAGTATGTCAATCACGCTGGCATCTCTGTCATTATATGATGTGTAATGCATAAAGACATATAATGAGACCGTTGCTATTTTCAGCAGTATTGTCATTGTTGTGCTAAGTGATTTGTATAAAAATACATATATGAAATATGTAGATGTTTAATATAACGTGCTATTCATTAGATTTTCAACTTAAAAAATAAGGGGGAAGGTTATGGTATATATATATATATATACCATAACCTTCCCCATAGCAATAAAATAATAATAATTATATATATATATATATATATATATATATATATATATATATATATATATAAATTATTATTATTTTATTGCTATTATTATTATTATTTTTTTAAACATTGTGATCTGGTATGTTGTCTTATCCCAGACACTGGTTTTAAAATGATCGGCGCGATTAAGTAATGGATCAAAAGCGTTTGGATGTTCTGTTATAACATTTATTATAAAATAATCAAGGACAGGGTGAAACAGATTTAATGTTACCACTCTTAAGTTGGTTATTTTCCAAAAGCAGTACCAAAGTGTTTTCGTCATCTTACACCACAACTATTTACCAATCGTTCACTTATTAAAGAACGAGACATCTTACTTTTAACCGTTTATAGTTACATTTAATCTTGTTAAACATTCATGAAGCAAGTTACTTACATTCTAACCGCTGTAAACAGTTATAAGTTATAAGTTATAGCTTCACCTCTGACTGTTACAAAGCAGTGACACTGGGGACTCCTTCCCAAATGCTACATAAACATCTAATAACAGCACAGAAAGTTTCAATATATCTATTACTATACATGATTTTAATCTGTTTATGAGGAGGATCTAACATATACCATCCACCATATAAGGTGTCCCTATAGAAACGATACCTCTGGGTAGCTCTGTGGTTTAGAGGTTGGACTACTGATTGGAAGGCCATTTACCCCTAACCCCTAAGGGTGTCAACCATGTACCATAAATGTTTAAAAGAAAAAGCCTTTATTTGTCACATATACCATAAATACCACCATTACAGCAGCATTTCCAAGCCTTCAGTCACAGCACACTTTGGAAATGTAAAAAAAAATTGTGGCACCCTACACAAACACTAATGCTAGACAGCGTTAGCTACATGAGGGTGACATTGATGGTCCAGAAGCATCTGGAGCTTTTCTTTTAAGAAATCTGTCCATATTATTTTGCACTACACATGCATCAGTATGCGTAACGTATGCATGTGTTTTATCCTCATAATTAGCGTATAACGTATATGCTAATTATGAGGTTAAAACACATGCATACGTTACGCATACTAATGTTGATATGCTGCTCACAGGTCAGCGAGGGGGTTGAGGGGGAGGGAATTATTTTTATACATCATTTTAATAATAATAATTTATTATTATTATTATTATTATTATTATTATTATTATTATTATTATTATATATATGTGTGTGTATCTTATTATTTCTGTCTGTGTTTTATTTCAGATATCAGATATTTATCATATATATTAAATGTTGTATACACATTTGAGTATTTCAGAAATGTTTGAAGGATTTTTACACACCAACCTTGCTGTCATCAGATGGCACCCCAGGGGGCCGGCACCCCAGTTGGGAAATACTATATTACAGCATAGTGAATTAATTTTTCGCATATCTAAGCTTGTTAGGAAGCTGGGGTCAGAGCGCAGGGTGAGCCATGATACAGTGCTCCTGGAGCAGAGAGAGTTAAGGGCCTTGCTCAAAGGCCCAACAGCAGCAGCTTGGTGGTGCTGGAGCTTAAACCCTTGACCTTCTGATCAGTAACCCAGAGAATTTGGGAATTCAGTGCACTGAGCCTCATCCTTTTAATGTTTAACCAAATTGGAGACACTTGTAGAGGATCTTGGTCTACTCCTCAATGCCGAACATCTCCTGCTCCTTTGTATTCTGTGTTTTGTGCATGTGGACTGTTTTCATTAATTTCTGGATATGCCACAGGATTTTAAAATTCAGGAAACAGGAGTTTAAAATTCAGGAGGCTGAATTGACCTTTGCAAAACATGATTTTGTGTACCTCAGCCATTTGGTGTTCTGCATTCTGTGGGCTGATCTCACAAAGGATATTATTACTGCTACCATTCCAAACTGCTTGATTTTTACAGAGGTGGCGTCTCACAGTTTTGAATCGGCAACAATCGTCTCAACTCAGCAGTAAAACTCTAAAACTCTTTGAGGCCCTGTTTTGCTGCTCTTACCATCCTCCACACTGTGTGGGGGTTCTGTATGCTCATGCATCCAGTTCCTGCCAGATTTTCAACTGCTTCAGGATTTGAAACTTTTTTTAAGGCTGTGATTAATTGTGCTTCACTATAGATTAGCATTTTCACATATTTGAAAGAAATTGGTCTGTCTTGGCAGGATTGTGAATGTAAACAGGAAGGAGGAAAGAGCAATGTCCCTGTTTTCACAGTACACTTTAAACGTCACTGCATGTTTTTTTTCCCCACAGAGTCCATTTCAGTGTGAATGTGATTCATCAGAAAAATGTATCGGCGTGTGGTTATGTTACGTAGGAGATGTTCCACTTTAAATATATCATCTGCCATTGTGAAAAGGAGATTAAAGTATTTTCCATGAAAACAGAGGCCAACCTAGAAAAGTTTTGCAAATAGAAAAAACACAAACTCTCACCCGCATCTTACTGCTGTGTAATGGGCCTTAACAAGGGGAGGGGGGCACACTATTCATGTGCAGTATGCAATAATCATATACTGTAATCTATTTATAGCATATTCTGTACTGTGATTGTACTCTTTCTCACCTTAGTTACACTTACATTTATATAGCACTTTTCTAGACACTCAAAGCACTTTACATAATATTGGGGGGAGTGTGGGGGGAATCTCCTCAAATGCACTAGTGTGTAGCATCCACCTGGATGATGCAATGGCAGCCATAGTGCGCCAGAACGCCCACCACACACCAGCTATTAGTGGAGAGGAAAGAGTGATGTAGCCAATTCAGGGGTGGAGATTATTACGGGACCATGATAGCTAAGGGCCTATGAGAGAATTTCTCCAGGACACCGGGGTTATACCCCTACTCTTTTACGATAAGTCTCCTGGGATTTTTAATGACCACAGAGAGTCAGGACCTCGGTTTAACGTCTCATCCGAAAGACGGTGCTGTATTTACAGTATAGTGTCCCCGTCACTATACTGGGGCATTAGGCCCCACACAGACCACAGAGAGAGCAACCTGTCTAGTTGACGTATAAATACAGCATAGAAATCTGACATTCAGTTGAGATGAGGTTTGCATGTGCCATGGATTTTAAATAGGAAACGTACTTCTTCAGTTTACATTTCATTTATCTAAAGGAATGAATTTATTAAAATGTTTTTTATTTTCTAATCCTGAAAAAAAGATAACAATGAAAAACCTTATAACAAATATGCCATGAACAACATACAGGGGTTGTGCTATTATATAGAATACATTATTAGTAATGTACATGTATTATTATTATTATTATTATTATTATTATTATTATTATTATTATTATTATTATTATTATTATTATTATGCGTGTGTGTGTATCTACAACTTGTCATGACAATTGGAGTTAAAGAGAAGAAATTAGTTCATATAACTTAATGGAGTTATCATGTTTTACACTGAAAATATTCATATCACATTAAGAATTGGTGGTTTTGATCTGATTATCATGTGAATTATTGCTCTATTTATAACATTACATATACAATTTGACCACTTCTTGTTTTTAATAATGAAGAAATCTCAGTGAAATTTAACACAATAAATGTCTTGATTTGAAATGATGTAAAATTAACACAATAAACCTTGGTATGAAATATATTTTATTTTCTTAATATTGCCCTAAGGGTAAGCAGACTTTTGCAGGTGACAGCACACTGAAATGAATGGTATCATTGCAATTTAGTGACTAGTTGTCCTTTATGGAAATGATCGATATCAAACACCTTTACAAACCTCTTCTTTAAACCATTTACTTAAAAGTATTGATCTTTTTTTTTAGTTTTCATATAAAACTTCAGTTCTTTTTAATATCATGCATAATATTTGGGTCCCTTGCCTCGTGTCTCTCTCTCTCTCTCTCTCTCTCTCTTTCACTCTCTGATGTCTCTTTGTATCCCTGCAGGACTGGAGGGAATGGAGTGCTCACTCCCAATGGACGGACAGCAGATCTCTCTAAACATGCTTTCTGAAGAGAGCTTCCGGGAATGTCGGGGAGTATTGTCTCTTAAAGACTATCTCATCGTTATTTTCTCTGGGATCTGTATATCAGTAGCTGCCATTATTGCCAGCTTCTTCTTGGCCTCCATCATCCACTGCTTCCAGCGGCTTAAAACCAAGAGGACAGATGAGGAGGAGGGGGACGAGTGAGCTTCAGCTATGCTTCAGAGCGTGGTCCTTGACAGATTCACTACTATTGCACCTCAGTTTGGACGACGGATGGAGCGCCATGTGTCCATATAAAAAGTCCCCAGATTAATATATTGGAGTGAGTAAGGTGAGGCTGAATAAGCCACCATATGTTCAGTGACTCACAACCTCTTTGAATGATGCAAAATGTCGGAGCACTTTTATACTTGAATAGAAATTATTCAACCAAGCCTTAAAATGTAAACTGTTCTAGTAACAACACTGCGTAAATGTGTTCCAGGTTCCTGTATTCAGGCTGTTAAATACTGAGGTACTGAGCAAAATCATTCATAGCATATTGTCACTGACTTGCTATTTTATGTAAATCAGCAAGGTAATGAACAGTTACTATTTTTTTTTTTTTTTTTTTTTGCTGATGTGGAATTGAATCTCGCTGAAAACTAGCAAGGTTTGTGAACTTGCACTTTAAGATAGATGATATATTGCACATAATCCCAGTAAGCCATAAAGTAGGCTGTCATATTGACTCAGGTCACCAAAGAATTTCCTAGAAATGAGTATTTTGTTACTGAGACTGGAATGCGTGGGTGAGGGATTGATATACAGTGCCCTCCAATAATATTGGCACCCTTGGTAAATATGAGCAAAGAAGGCTTTGGAAAAATTGTCTTTATTGTTTAACCTTTTGATCTTTTCACAAAAATTCTCTGCTCTCATGGATATCAAACAATCGCAAACACAACACAGGTTTATTAAAAAACAATCTTTGTTAAATATAGATGTGCAACAATTATTGGCACCCTTTTAGTCAATACTTTGTGCTACCTCCCTTTGCCAAGAGAACAGCTCTGAGTCTTCTCCTATAATGCCTGATGAGGTTGGAGAATACATGACAAGGGATCAGAGACAATTCCTCCATTCAGACTCTCTCGAGATCCTTCACATTTCAAGGTCCACGCTGGTGGACTCTCGTTTTCAGTTCACCCCACAGGTTTTTTATTGGTTTCAGGTCAGGGGACTGAGATGACCATGGCAAGAGCTTGATTTTGTGGTCAGTAAACCATGTTTCTGTTGATTTTGATGAATGTTTTGGATAATTGTCCTACTGGAAGATCCAACCACGGACCATTTCAATCTTTCTGGCAGAGGCAGTCAGCTTTTCATTTCATATATGTTGATATTTGATAGTCCATGTTGCCATGTATCCTAATAAAATGTCCAAGTCATCTGGCAGAAAAACAGCCCCAAAACATTAAATAATGTTGTAGTAGTAGTAGTAGTAGTAATCATAATAACAATAATAATAATAATAATAATAATAATAATAATAATAATAATAATAATAATAATAATAATAATAATAATAATAATAATAATAATAGGGCACACGGTGGTTCAGTGGTTAGCACTTTCGCCTCACACCTCCAGGGTCCGGTGTTCGATTCCCGCCTGGGCCATGTGTGTGCGGAGTTCTCCCAGTGCTGCGGGGGTTTCCTCCGGGTACTCCGGTTTCCTCCCCCAGTCCAAAGACATGCACTGTAGGCTGATTGGTGTGTCTAGTGTATGAATGGGAGTGTGTATGTGATTCTGCCCTGCGATGGACTGGCACTTGTGCCCGATGATTCCTGCGATAGGCTCCAGGTTCCCCATGACCCTGAACAAGGAGTAAGCGGTAGAAGATAGATGGATAATAATAATAATTCCTTACATTTATATAGCAGTTTTCTAGGCTCTCAAAGCACTTTACCTTGTATGGGGGGACTATCCTTAACCACCAACAGTGTTTAGCATACTCCTGGATGATGTGACAGCAGTCATAGTGATGGCAGCCTTAGAACGCCCACCACACACCAGATATTAGTGGAGAGGAGAGTAACCAATTCAGAAGTGGAGATTATTAGGGGGCCATGATAAAGACACCGGGGTTATACCCCTAGTCTTTATTAGAAATGTCCTGGGATTTTTAAGGAACACAGTGTCAGGACCTCAGTTTAACATCTCATCTTAACGTCTTGTTTTTACAGTATAACGTCTCCGTCACTATACTGGGGCATGAGGACCCACACAGACCACATGGTGAACACCCCCTGTTGGTCTCACTAATGCTCCTTCCACCAGCAACCTTAGTTTTCCCCAGGAGGTCTCCCATCCTGTCCAGTAGGCCAGGCTCAACCCTGCTTAAGCCTAGTTCACGCTACACGATTTTAAGCCCGATTTGCAAGTGGCCAAGCTTGCCGACAAAAACGTTTTTAATGGAGGAAAATTACTGAGCAGTCAGAACCCGCCAAATGGTGCTCACCAAACGGCAGTCGGTCATTATGTGTGAACTACTCAACCACACATCGGTGAGGCATCATCAACGCCATACGGATATTTGGCATGGTAAATATCTGGAGCTGTCTGATGACTGCACATCCTGTGGTGTGAAAAGTGTCACTGGCAATGATTGCCAGTGACGAGCTGCAGCCAATGAGAGATCAAGGACTGGGGTGCGGTCACCGTGAGGAAGAGAAACCCGCAAAGCCTTTTTACTCACCTCCAACTCTTCCTGCAGCACACAGGTCATTTATCTATGTCACTTCTCGTGTGTGTTTTCATGACAAAACGTAGTTTGGACACCAGATAGAGTTGTCGGGTGACAGAGTTGTTGTCAGATCGTGTAGTGTGTGACCCCATGTCACTGAGCAATCACATAGTGTGAACACAACAATGACTTCAAGACTCCCGATTACAAGACAGCAAATCGTGTAGTGTGAACAGCACAGCAATCTGCTGATGCTGAAAGTCATGTAGTGTGAACAGCACAGCAATTTGCCGACGCTGAAAGTTGTGTAGTGTGAACTTATCCATAGCTTCAGTGGGAAACCAGGCAAGAGCTGCAGGGAGATATGACTCTAGCTCTTAAAGAGTCACCACCATATTTAACCTGAGCGTGAGGTACTTTTCTATATGGCTCTATATAGCCATATACCTACATATACCTTTTCATATACCTCTCTGTGTGCACCAAAAACACCTCTGGTGTTTATTGCCACTGAGCTCTGTTTTGGTTTCATCTGACCACAGACCCCAATCCCATTTGAAGTTCCAGTAGTGTCTGGCAAACTGAAGATGCTTGAGTTTGTTTTCGGATGAGAGTAGAGGCTTTTTTCTTGAAACCCTTCCATCAACTTGTGTTGATGTAGGTGACTTCAGATTGTGGTTTTGGAGACTTTCTGACCCCAAGACACAACTAACTTCTGCAATTCTCCAGCTGTGATCCTTGGACATTTTTTGGCCACTCAAACCATCCTCTTCACAGTGCATTGAGACAATATGGACACACATCCATTTCCAGGTCAATTCATAACATTTGACTGGAACTTCTTAATGATTGCCCTGATGGTGGAAATGGGCATTTTCAGTGCTTGTGCTCTTATAGCCACTTCCCATTTTGTGAACCTCAACAAGCTATACTCCTTGGTCTTACCCATTGTTATGAATGAATATGGCTGCTTCCGAAATTGCATACTGTGACAGTACATATTGCATTTGATGCAGTTGAAACAGTAATCTAATCTAACATAATCAGTATGTGTGTGTAGTATGAATACAGCCCTGGACATACTACATCCGTCATGTTGACATTATCTTGTGACCTCCGATGTCATCATAAACACAAAAATCTGATCAAAAATGCACATCAGGAAATTTAACTGAATTAATAATGTAATGTGGGCAGTGTTAACAGGCTGAGGTAAATTCGTTGCCTTTAGCTTGGAAGGGGTGATGGAGATCACAAAAATACTTTTAAAACAGTTTTCTTGTTTAAACCTTGAACAAGTTAACAATTTATTTGGGTATTGTAAAACAAGACTTGTTTCACCAAGGTTTAATACTTAAAAACTCTGGCACACTGCTTTTCGCCTACTGTGAAGTAGGGTAGTACGCGATTTCAGATGCAGCCATAAGGAATTTGCATATGTGTTACCTCATGTTTATACTCCTGTGAAACAGGAAGTCATGCTTGAACAATTTCCTGTTCCTAGTCACCCAGGTGTACTAAAATCAATGGGAATATACTTCAAATATATTTTTCTCATATGAGTTTATATCTGCCAACAGATGCGTCAGTGAATAATCCAACACTTTGAGAACAACATTCCCCAAAGACAAATTGGTAGGATTTTGGGCATTTCACCTTCTACAGTGGACAATATAATTACAAGAGTCAAGGAATCCGGTCAAATCTCTGCGTAATGGATGAGGACGAAAACCAATTCTAAATGCGCGTGATCTCCGATCCCTCAGACGGCACAGTCTTAAAAGTCTGTAATGGATATCCTGATATGGGCTCAAGAATGCTTTGGTAAACCTTTGTTAGTCAACACCAATCACTGCTGCATCCACAGATACAAATTAACCCTTAGCGCCCGACTATGTGAATTCATATGGGTGCCAATTATTATTGCACACCTATATTTAATAAAAACCTGTGTTGTGTTTGTAATAGTTTCATACCCATGAGAGCAGAGTATTTTTGTGATTTTTTTTTAACAAAAGAACAAAAGGTTAAGCAATAAAGACAATTTTTCACCGCCTTCTCTGCTCATATTTAGGGTGCCAATATTAGTGGAGGGCACTGTATAAGCATACTAACGCTCTAATGTCAATAGAAATGTATAAATTGCTCACAACAGTTTAGCTATCATGCTTCCCATTTACAAGATGATGTACTTATGTTTCAACCCTGACTAGGGGACCACCAGCAATTTAGGCAAAATATTGAGAATGAAACTATGAAATAAAATGTATTGCATCATGTTTCTTTTTTTACTTTGTGTACAATGAAATAAATGGTGACGCCAAACTGTTAAACAATTTAACTATTCCGAGTTATTTCTCCTCGTGTTTTGGGGGTTTCCTCCAAGTACTCTGGTTTCCTCCCCCAGTCCAAAAACATGCATTGTAGGCTGAATGGCATCTCAAAATTGTCAGTCGTGTGCACATGTGCTCTGCAATGGGTTGGCACCCTGGGTTTCCCCCACCTTGTGCCCCTAGTTCCCTTGGATAGGCTCCACGCTCCCCTGCAACCCTGTGTAGGATAAGCAATACAGAAAATGGATGGATGGTTGGATGATATACCTCCTGCTCTGGATGCTTATATATATATATATATATATATATATATATATATATATATATATATATATATATATATATATATATATATATATATATATATATATATATATAATCAGAACCGTTCTGGTGCCTTTGTTCAGCTTTGCTTCCAACTTTATAGAAAATTTACAGTATTCAGTACCTTGTGAGATTGTCTTAATACATGTTTCTCACTTAAAGAAGCTCAGTGTCAGTGCAAAATAAAAGAACAGAAGGAGATCTTGTTTTCTGCTCTATGCAAAATGCTGCTACTTGTTGTAGTTTTGTGCATGCCTACTATTCTGAGAATTCAAAATATTCATTGTGTCACCAAGAAAAACCCAACAATAACAAAAAAAACAACCTGATGCTCAGTTCGACATAAATTAATGATTATCTGTGATTAGGCAAAAAAATTTACAAAGTCATTGTAGTTATGTTACGATTTATAAATATAAATAGGCAATTAGTGTAATAGAAGACACATTTTCTAAGAGAAGCCAAACAAAATGAGAGGTGTACATCTGCAGTGTGTGGGAGGCATACTCTTACAGCACATGTACTGTAGCAACAACAATCTGGTTGCGTATCTTTGATCAAAAAAAGTAGTGAGAGAGAAAATAGCTCAATTTATAGCATTTTCTTGTTGTTGCACATTTGACATTTTATCTTTGATTCACCATATTATTCATAATCCCAGAATTTCATTGTCATTCACTTGCCTGTTTGTTTCAATCTTACATTTTACATTTCATTCCGTTATATAAAATACATTATGGTATACATTTAAATGGGACCACTATAATAAATGTTAGCTCAATTCCATGTAAAAACAGAAGGCAAGCTGTAAATGAATGTAAGCAATATGAGTAATAATTACAAGCATTACTCCAGGTAATGAGCTTACACACATGTATATAGAGAGAGATTGCGTATATAAAGGGTGACCCAGACTGCACAGCAGTGATTTGTGTGCTTCAAAGCAACCTGACAGAGCACACTTCCAGCTTCAGGGCATGATGAAGCAAACAGGCTACAGACAGAGCTTCAGACAAAGCCACATCTGGATGGAGCTTCTATACAAACACCACACTGATGTAAGGTAAAAGCACTGCCATTAATTTTAACAATTTGTTTCTGCCCTCACGTCCCGAGGCAGGTAGTGGGATGAGTCAGGAAAGTATATACAGATACAAGGATCCTTATTGGATGAATTCTTGCTGTCGCCATGGTTACATGGTTGTGGGCCAAATGTGTTGAGGAAAGATGCAGTCACTGAGGCACGAGGTTTGTAGATTCACATTGTCATGTGCACTTCGCCTTCACGCCATGCCAGACTGAAAGGAGATGAATTCATTTTTCAGAGGAGAAAAATAAAACACTTGATGCATGCTTGTATTTCAACATTCACTTAAAATACAAGTATAGAGATGAAGGCTTGAATGAGATTGTTTCACTGTTATATGCTGCCTGCCATATTATTGACACGTTGTATATCCCTTTCAGAGCTATGAGCTTTCTCTGAGTTAATCACAAAACAGTTCTATTGTCTAGCTCTGTTACTAGTATAATCTCTATTCAGTCAAACAGTACATGTGTATATTATTAGAAATACAACAGAGCTGAAAATCAAATTCTATTTAATTTTTAGTTATTGAAGTCTCTTAAATTCACCAACCTGGTCGCAAACCTGACTGACCAGTGATAGCAGCGTAAATGGATACCAGCAAGAATTACAGTGAACATGGGGATCAGGTCACTGATCCGCATGCATCTGACTCATTACTGACACCCTGAGAAGGGAACTCAGATCCCTTTGAACAACAGCAATGTGACCTTGCTTCCTGTGTCCATCTCTTGTTACTGACACAGATGCTGCTGGACTTACACAGGTTGTAAAAGGACATCCCACTGGTGCAGCTTAAACAAACTGAAAGTCAAACGTTTTATGCTTAAATTGAAAAACTGTTATTTTACACTGGTATTAAGAGCATGTTACAAAATATATAATTCCAACCCTTGACAATGAAATGACGAACATGTTTGGAATATAAACCTTCACAAAATACACTTTTCAGCCACTGTAATAGAACATTAGCTCATTCATGAAATGAGCTAATCATCTGGCAGCTGTGCAATGCATAAAATCATACAGGTCAAGAGCTTCAGTTAAGGTTCACATCACATCTCGGAACGGGGAAAATGTGATCTCAGTGACTTAGTGATTGCTGGTGCCAGACAGGCTAGGTTTAGTACTGTAGGATTTTTCACGCGCAACAGTCACTAGAGTTTACAGAGAATGGTATGAAAAACACCCTGTGTGAGCCAGTTTTGTGGGTGGAAATGTCTTGTTGATGAGAAAATTCAAAGAAGTATGGACAGACAGGTTCAAGCTGACAGGAAGGTTATGGTAACTCAAATTACCACACTTTACAACTGTGGTGAGCAGAAAAGCAACTCGGAATGCAAAACACATCAAACATTAACGTGCACGAGCTACAGCAGCAGATGACCTCATCGGGCTCCACTCCTGTCAGCCAAGAACAGGAATCTGAGGATACAGTGGGCACAGGTTCACAGAAACTAAGCAGCTAAAAATGGAAAAAAGCCCAATCAATGTTTTACCAATCGACTCTTCATTGCGCTGATGCCAATTGATTTGTTGATTGGAAAAATACATGAACACGCATGGGTACATGTATTCCTATTAAAATGGCTTGTGAATGTATGTTTGAGTTTTGTGTATGTCCTCAAATCTTACAAAAAATAATGATGATCTTTATCACAGACTCTTAGAAAAATGCTTCAATCTCACATCCTAAAGGAGACCACAGTTTGAGCCACAACAAGCCAGCAGAACTATCACTGTGTGCCTAGGCATAGATTCTGCAAGTCTCTGGAACGGTAATGTAGATAGATCGAGAGTACTTTATTCATTCCCAAGGGGAAATTTGGTGTCACAACAGCCACAACACAAGAGCAACAGGGCGGACTAAGACTTAACAGTTCACTGTTAACACTTTATAAAATGCACAATACACTCACAATACACCACACCATTAGAGGGAATAAAAATATACATATAAATAGCTCTCCAAGTTATTTACAGAATAGTACTGGAGTGAAAAACACCGTCCTTTCAAAAGATATTCCCTTCAAAAGATATATACGGCTCAAAATGATGATACATTATTGTCATTTGCCTCATGGATGGGGGCATTGTCATCCTCGAAAAGACCACTCCCATTAGGAGAGAAAGGTTCCATCATAGTTTAAAAGTCATAATAATTGTGTATTGATTTGCAGGGTTTCTTCCCCTCAAGGAGACAAGGGAACCTACGCCATACCAGCAAAATGCACCCAGAGCACAAAGAGAGCTACTGATTTTTTCCTGTCATGTGTCACAAGTCTACATGTAGAACCATACAACAGAGGATTTTTCTTTCAGGAACGGTTTCAGTTAGAGCCCTTTTGGAATGCTAGAACCCTTCACCATACAAATAATCTTCATGAAACCCTTTTTTAGAGAGAGAGAACTTGCTTGTGTCCTCTACAATACACGAGCATGATTTACACCTTACCGAGGTTCTCTATGATTACGATAGAGAGAGAGTGGGGGGAGGGAGGGGAAGAAAGAGAGCACTGCTCCCTTCTCCTGTAAGATCTTCTGGAGATGTGTAAGACTGTGAGCTGAATAGTAATAATATAATCTATAATAATAGAAGGCTCTCTATGCATCTAAAGCTATACTGTGGATTATGTGGTTGCATATGACTGCTCAATAGGTTGTACAGCTCCACATGTGCAGGGTTTATTGCTGAGCATTCTCTCTAAGAGCAGTAATTGTATTTGTAAGATTCATCATATCATGAGGCATACATAAGGTCTATTGCTGGGGGTTGTTGGAATATCTGTGGCCTCTGCGAGGAGATTACACTGTGGCATCTGGATGGATCACTGCACTTCAGTATTTAGAGCTACACATTTATATCCCTCTGTAAAGCATGTAAGTTGAGTCATGAGTTAAAGGCCACATTTCAGGCTTCAAACATAAAGATATAAAATTTAAATTTTTTGTGAAGAATCACCAACAAGTGGGACACAATTGTGAAGTGGAACGAAATCTATTGGATATTTTAAACTTTTTTGGCAAATAAAAAACTGAAAAGTGGTGCGTGCAAAATTCTTCGGCTCCTTTACTTTCAGTGCAGCAAACTTGCTCCAGAAGTTCAGCGAGGATCTCTGAATGATCCAATGTTGTCCTAAATGACTGATGGTGATAAATAGAATCCACCTGTGTGTAATCAAGTCTCTTTATAAATGCACCTGCTCTGTGATAGTCTCAGGGTTCTGTTGAAAGCGCAGAGAGCATCATGAAGACCAAGGAACACACCAGGCAGGTCCGTAATACTGTTGTGGAGAAGTTTAAAGCCGGATTTGGATACAAAAAGATTTCCCAAGCTTTAAACATCCCAAGGAGCACTGTACAAGCGATCATTTTGAAATGGAAGGAGTATCAGACCACTGCAAATCTACCAAGACCTGGCCGTCCCTCTAAACTTTCAGCTCAGACAAGGAGAAGACTGATCAGAGATGCAGCCAAGAGGCCCATGATCACTCTGGATGAACTGCAGAGAACTACAGCTGAGGTGGGAGAGTCTGTCCATAGGACAACAATCAGTCGTACACTGCACAAATCTGGCCTTTATGGAAGAGTGGCAAGAAGAAAGCCATTTCTCAAAGATATCCATAAAAAGTCTCGTCTAAAGTTTGCCACAAGCCACCTGGGAGACACACCAAACGTTGAGAAATGGCTTTCTTCTTGCCACTCTTCCATAAAGGCCAGATTTGTGCAATAGCGCCACGATAATGACAACACTGTAACTACACATCTAGACAAAATATATGTGACTACACAGTACACAGCCTGATATTGTGTGTATATCCCGAATACTTTCTGCTTGTTTGTGGTAATCATATAATGCTCATTATTCCAAACATTGTCTCGTTTACGTCACTTCCCCTCTTATTCTCCTTTCCCCCTTTACTGACATTGTATGGGGGTTTGGGGGTGTAACGTGTTGTATATCCCCTGTTACAATAACCCGAGCCTCGCTAAAAGCATTTCAGTATACAAATCTCGACATAATGTGCAACGATGAAATGAACTTCGATCAATCTATCTATCTATCTATCTATCTATCTATCTATCTATCTATCTATCTATCTATCTATCTATCTATCTATCTATCTATCTATCTATCTATCTATCTATCTATCTATCTATCTATCTATCTATCTATCTATCTATCTATCTATCTATCTATTCTTCCATCGATTTGTCCTCCATACGCTAGATGGCGACGATCACAGTCACGTGGTTGGCGGGCGCGGGGGGGGGGGGGGTTGCTTTGTTTTGGCATGTGACCGGAAAAGCACCGTTGGAACTTTGGTCATTCCAGGAAGCCGGAGACTCGTATAGATTTGACATGTAACTGCTCGATAAACACACGTGCACCGGACGCTGTAGTGATCGCTTACAGTTAAGCGAGAGACAAATCCCGTTAACGTTTACGCGAAGCATATTAGCACCGCGGTTTTAGCTAGTTTTATGTCATGGTTCAAAAGTTGCTGTTTGTTTGCTAACGAGTCATGCTAGCTCGCTGGTGGGCTAAGTTCTCTCAGTCTCCGCACATCTCTCTCTCTCTCTCTCTCTCAGGGTCACGGCTGATAGTGTGAGTTATTTCAGTTTTGTTTTCTCGGAAAACTAAACCCATCAAACCTGCTGTATAATAGTGACCTAACGAGCGGTCTTTCTCCACCGTGTTTGTTTGTTTGTTTGTTTGTTTGTTTTAAAAGACGGCGTGTCTGTTTAAGGACACAAGACGCTCATCCCCTAAAGAGTCGTCTTCTTTTTAATCATTGCCACAATGACAGTTGTGTGGACTAATCACTGAAACAGACTCCTTTCTTCTAAACCGCCTGGAGAACCGCGGCCCATGCTCGTCCCAATACAATGGTAAGTTAAGATGATCAGTTCAGACGTGTGTGAGTGTAGTTATCTGAGCCTGTTCCCTCAGCACTAGTGCAATGTTCACCAATAGCAGGCTGATTGACAGCCTCGAGGTTGTGTCACGTGACTTTGCTCTCTTTGGTAGTTCATTGTAGACTCTGTGATGTGTCCGGCTTAACTAAGCAAAAACTATATTAAACACAGTAAGAAGCCAATACCGAGAGACAACAGATATTAGACAATACTCGCTCGAGCTAAACGTATGAATATTCCTCGATTTGACCAGCACGTTAAACGTCATTTCTCCCAGTAGACCCGGGCTCTCCAGTTTTTCAGGTTTTGGACGATACTCGGAGTCACTAGACTCCAGCCCTCCAAGACCTGAACTAGGAAACGATAGAGCATTTTTTTTGGCTCGTGTCGTTTATCACTGATATGCAGTAGTTTGTTTCATGTGGTGTCGACACGCATCATTTGCTGAACATAGTACACATTTTGTCTTCAAGCGTGTCACCAGGATGTCTGAGATTTTCCATAATGTGGCTTGGTTATCGTGAAGGTGTCCGTATCGGGTATCAGTCCATACAATGCGTTCTGGTATCCATGTCATATCAGAAGTGGAATCTGTGCCTTCACTAAAAAAAAAGATCTAAACAGTAGTTAGGCTAAAGCTGTCTTTGATTTTCACCATAATGTTATTCTTTAGCTGCAAGTTAAGATCAGTAGTCTTAGAACGCATAATGTGATGTCCTCACCAGCATCTGATTAAGTGTCGTTGCGACTAAACAATGTTCTGGCAGCGTCGTTAATTTTTTATGCTATATTTTATATAGTAATATCAGAGTTTGACTGCTGTTGTGATGCTCATGTAATTGACTATGGCACAGGATATGTGGAACTCATGGTATAGCTACAGTGGGAAATGGAAACATAAGTGAACATGTCTGTCACTTATGTCTACTGTCTACTGAATGGACAGAATAAATCTGCTTATTACCATGCATCCCCATTACTGATTGATGTAAGCAGAGCACATTCATTTTCTTTGATCACAGGTCTATCGTTAGAGGATCATCACTGTATAATCTGACATGGAGGACACGGTCGCTTATAGAATTTGAGCCAAGCTTTTATTGGGATCATTTCATACAGTGTGATGAATAACAGACAGGAGAAATGGCACATGTTATTAATAGTTTAAATCACCCTCAAAGGGATTTTCTGTAGCATTTACACAAGAAGAATGTGGTCTGTAACCAGACAGAGCGAATTCAGTATCAGAACAAAAACTGTGTTTGCTGAATGTACAGCATTCACAACAACTTGGCATAATGTCACATGAAAAACAACCAACCCATATAAACATTTCATCATATCCCATACATGATGTATATGACTATACGAAACAGTGTAAAGGAGCATGTACAGAAAGGAAAGTGGTCGAGTGCAGAATGTAAGTAATAAATAGGATGACGTCAACATTTATATGTACATGTATGGTCCCTTCCGAAACTGTTGGAACGGAGAGGTAGCCATATGGAAAAGTACCTCATGTCCATGATTAAATATGGTGGAGGCTCTTTAAAGACTCTATCAAATATCCACAGATATTAAATGAAAACCTGCTGCCTCTGCCAGAAAGCTTAAAATGGGCCGTGGTTGGATCTTCCAGCAGGACAATGATCCAAAAAATTCATCAAAATCAACACAATGTTTTACTGACCCCTAAATCAAGGATTTGCCATGGCCATCCTAGTCCCGTAACTTGAAGCCCATAGAAAACATGTGGGGTGAACTGAAGAAGAGAGTCCACCATCGTGGACCTCAAAATTTTAAGGATCTGGAGAGATTCTGTATGGAGGAATGGTCTCAGATCCCTTGTCATGTATTCTCCAACCACATCAGGCATTATTGGAGAATAAAATATTCTTCTTTTTGAGCCATTCCTTGGTGGATTTTATGATTTTAGGACAGATGGCCTCAAATTATCTTAAAGCACTCTTTGATGCTGAATTCATAGTTGAATCAATAAATGCAAGCTGTCCAGTCCGTGAGGCATCGAAGCAACCCTAAACCATAATTCAACCACCGTCCTTCACAGTTGGTATTGGGTGATTCTCTTGAAAAGCTGTCTTTGGTCTGCGCCAATCATGTCTGCTGTTACTGTGGCCAAACCACTCTATCTTTGATTTGTCTGTTCAGTGCACATTATTCCAAAAAGCCTGGTCTTTGCCTATATGCTCATTGGCAAACTGTAGTCTTGCAAAGGCTTTTTCCTGGCACACCTCCCATGCAGGTCATATTTGTGCAATTTCTTTCTGATTGTAGAAGCATGCAATTTGCTACCAACAATTGCCAGACTTACTAGCAGATCCTGTGATAAAATTTTGGGGTTCTTGGAGATTTCTTTTTGCATAGGATGGTCTGCTTTTGGGCTGAATTTGCTGGGACGGCCAGTCCTGGACAAATTGGCAGTCGTTTGAAATCTGCACCATTTGTAGATGATTTTCCTTACAGTGGAATGATAGTTCAAATAATTTGCGGATCTATTTAAATCCTTTGCCAGACTCATAGGCATCCACAATCTTTTTTCTTGGCATGATGACTCCACACACCTCAATAACAAAGAGAACACTAGATATAAGAGGGGTATTTTATGGATTTGAAGGTTTGATAAATGTAGGGTTATACTTAATTTTTCCATGTGACTGATATGTTTTTTGTTAAGTTAAATTGTGAAAATTACTTCAAAATGTCAATTTTATGTGTCATTTGATTGTGAATCAACTTTATTAATAGGCTTCAAAGAGAATAACATGTTTGCTTGTCAAATATGTAAAAAAAAAAAAAAAAAAAACAATTTCCATAGGGTGTACTTATTTTTTCACATGACTCTGTGTCACACTGTGAAGTTTTGTTTCCTGTTTGCTAGACTTCACATGCCCGGAGTGAGCATTGTTTGTAAAGCCTCTGTCCGTTGTCATCGACGATCCCCTGCCACTTCTCCTTCTCACCATGCTAGAGGGACTTGTTGCCTGGGTACTTAACACATACCTGGGCAGATATGTCAGCAACCTTAACACTGATCAGCTCTCTGTTGCTCTTCTCAAAGGTAGGAGCGTTTTATACATACACTTGCGTGGCACGCTGCTTGTGTCTGTCATTTGAATGGTTGAGTGCAATGACTCGATTTCATTTACATTCCAGGAGCCGTCGAGCTCGAGAATCTTCCTTTAAGGAAGGATGCACTCCGAGAGTTTGATCTACCCTTTGAGGTCAAAGCAGGTGAGGGCCCATTTAACATTTCATGTACGTTATAAATATGCAGCTGATTTAGATGAAGTCAAATGTGTGCTAGTGTTTGCATTGAGGTCTGGGGTGTCAGTGGAGGGTAAAAGTAATATGGGACATTAATTCAAAAAGCTCATCAATAATTTGTCATTTGTTGTAGTATTATTCTGATTATTCAAGAGCATGGCTACATGCAGGGGCGCAGGTAGCATTGCTACCTCACAGCTACAGGGTCTCTGATTTGATCCTGAGTTTGGATTGCTGTCTGTGTACACTGTGTACACAGACACATGTGCTTCTTATGTCTGCGTTGGTTTACTCAGAAAGAGTCCTCTGTTTTCCTCCCATCCCCAAAATTCAATTCAATTAATTTTTATTTGTATAGCCCTTTTAACAATGGACATTGTCCCGAAGCAGCTTTACAGAAATATATAAATTCACGATGTAGATTTTCAATGTATGAATGTATCCATAATGAGCAAGCCAAAAACATGCCAGTAGTTGGATCGGCTTTGCAAAAAATACCCCTAAATGTGAATTAGTGGGTGAGTGTGTGCATGCATGATGCCCTGTGATTGACTGGCATCTCTGCTCGTGCCCAATGTTCCCAGGATGAGCTCCGGATCCACCACAACCCTGACCAGGAAGAGGTTACTGAAGCTGAATGAATTTCTACATGCATATTGTCATAACGTTTGTTTTATGTTTCTCATTTTGTGCAGGCTTCATTGGGAAGATTGTGCTTCAGATCCCCTTCTATCGCCCTCATAGTGATCCATGGGTCATCTCCATGTCTCAGCTGAACCTTATTATTGGTCCAGCACATCCCGAGGAATACGATGAGGAGCGAGAAAGGAAAGCAGAGCGGGAGCAGAAGAAACAGCTGCTCAAAGCTTTAGAGGACAGATGGAAGGTAGTGAAAAGTGAAAGAATAATACGCCTTGATAAATGCGAAGTTCATTTGATTACCTGCCTTCAGGAGGAAAAGAATCTTTACAACCTGTCTTTGTCATTCAGAGTGAAAGCGAGCAGAAGGGTGAGTCATACTGGTACTCAGCCACTGCATCTGTGGTCACCAGGATAGTGGAGAATATTGAGGTAACCTTCCCCTCGCCAAAATCATGCTTGTTGATGAGTTTCAGTTTGTCATTTAAATATAAAGCCCAGCTCTGTGACCTTTCTCTGTGTTGTAGCTGAAGATTCAAGGTGTGCACTTAAGGTTTGAGGATGACTTCTCTAACCCAGAAAGGCCCTTTGCCTTTGGAGTATGTATTAAGAATGTATCAGCACTGAACTCCTCTAAAGAACCGGTGAGATGAATAAATGTTAATAGATATACAAACAATGCAGCGCCACAGATCCAACTAATAATACAATTCTCTGCCCATAGACTCAGAAGCTCATGCGTCAAAAGCAGCTGGAGATTGAGGAGTTCAGTGTGTACTGGGACACGCAGTGCACCATGCTCGGGGATCTTCCTCTGGCTGAAATTCAGGTAGGTTCCATTACCTGCAATTCTATCATTTTGTTAATAATTTACTGACAGAAACGTTGGCAATTTTAAAGATGGTTTTCTACCGTAACACAGATGCTCTTTCATCACACTCCTCTTAATTCCCGATTAGGAAACCATGACTGTGTGCATGCAAAGCAGGGAGCATCAGTACATATTTGAGCCTGTGTGTGCGTCCGTACTGCTGAGGAGAAATGCCTCAAAAGAACCGCTACGATCCCGCAACACGCCTCGCATCGAGGGCCAGGTGCAGCTGGAGCCCCTCTCACTGCACCTTTCTCAGGTAATGCCGGACACACACAAACACTTTGGCACTTTGTCGTCTTTTATTTTTAAAGCGTTTCTTGAAAACCACTTGTTTTAGCTCTTGTTAAAAGTTCTGTACGAGTGATTTCAGTGAACTCTATCATACAGCTTCAGTATCAGCAGATAATGGCTTTTCTCAAGGAGCTTGACAGGCGAGAAAGGGAGATACTTTTCCGCAAGTGGAGACCCAAAGTTTCTGTTTCAGAAAAGTAAGGCACATTACATTCGAGTAAAGAATACAAGCCATTAACAGTCAGTTTTTATTGCATCATGGTAAATGGTGGTGTGTTTGCTGTAGCCGCCGGCAGTGGTGGATGTTTGCCATCAGTGCTAACCTGGAAGAGATCAGAGAGAAGCAGAGGCGGAGTAACTGGGACTTTGCATTTCAGCGAGCCCGTGATGCCAAGCTGTACACAAAACTGTATAAACAGAGGCTTACGCTACTTACTCTGAGTCAACAGGAGGAGGTAAACTTCCCTAAACAGCTGTAGAGATGCAAGTGCTTGAAGGAGTACACTATACAGTATATGCCAGAAGTTTGTGAAAACCTTTCGCATGAGTGGCTCTTAAATTCTTCTTTTGTATTTAAGTTAAGATCATAATCATTTCCCTTATGATAATGACATTGTATTAAATGATAATCCACATGTTTGGTCATTTTCAATTTTTTTATTATTATGATTTGAAAATCGGAGTCGCGTTATTTCATTTATGAGTAATTTTTTTGTCAACAGTCTTTTCTCATTAGCTCACTGTGAAATATTTCTAGTCATATATTAGTGATCTTTTATAAAGAGTAACTCTATATGGTTGTCATAGCTACAGAATTGAGGAGTGTTGTCTGTCTCTCATAAACAGAGTGAGCTTGAAAGGATTGAAGATGAACAGACCCTGGAGGAGTTGCAGATTCTCCGGGAAATTGTTCATGAATCCTTTCGAAAGCAGGAGGAAATTGTAGAGGTAAGCTCATATGACTTATTTCAATGCTGAAAGGCATCAAAGTCTAGAAACTTGCTGTGAGTAAAAGTGATGCCAAGTGTATACATTAACAATATTCCGAATCACTGTTCTCCACAACGTCTGCGTATGTTAGCGGCTGAAACATTTCTGTACACCAATAATGAGTTACTGTTAACATTTGTTATTTCCTGTTTACTGTATCCTGTTTGCAGTGTTTACGAGAGACCATTTCAGACCCAACAGCATCTTCCCCTTCTGGTGCCCTTCCAAGAAGTGGCAGTTCTGGTATGATTCAGTACCTGCAGTCTTGGTTTCCAGGTTGGGGTGGTTGGTATGGAGGTGCTGAGAGAGGGCCCGATGGCCAGCCAGTGACTACTGAGCTCATGCCAGGAAGTAGCCAATGGGATATCTTGGGTGAGTTGTGATGCATTTATATTTATATATAAATGGATGATCTAAAACATAATATATTCATTACTTATTTTTTTTTTTAAATAATGGCTGTCCTTCAATAGCACAATAGATGGTGAAAGTGTAATTTAATTCGCTCCTGCTATCTCCAGCTGAAACAGATGACCTCTTTGACCCATTGGAAGACTCTCAATCGTTAAATACTTTTACTCGGAGGGATCACCTGTTTGCACGTCTGGATTTCTCTTTAGAGAAGGCAACTGTCACTCTTTTCCAGGAAGACAAGCTGAATCGTTTATCCAATGATAGTGGTGTTATTCAGTTGGAGTTTTCAGGTGGAGTAATTTTTCAACATGCTGTTTTAATTCTCAGCAAGAAAACCTTATCAAATGTCTTTCTGTTTCCCTAAACCTGAATGCTTTGTTTTATGATTTGCAGGAGTGAAGATTGGTGTTGAGTCTCTGCCCCGCTCAGAGTCATCTTTACTTTCTGTAAAGCTTGGGGGGCTTTTTCTCAGAGACCTCACCACCCAGGGATCTATTTTCCCTTTCTTAGTCTCATCAAAAGTAAAGTTCTCGAAGTTCTCTCTTATTTTTTTTTCATTGAACGTATCCCTTTTTTTTATTATTTTTTTTATATTAACTGGTTCAGGATTTAATTGTATCTTCTTTTTATTTGTAGAACAAAATTGCTCTCACTTTCACTCAGTCATTTGGGCAGAGTAGCAGCACAGACAAAAGCAGCACTGGTGAGTCTCTCTGGAAAGGAAAAATCAAACAGCGTATTTATTTTTAACAAATCAGCTCCTGAGTGGCTCATCAGAATAGCGTTTGCCACATTTCTGAAGATGGCAGGGTATTAGTAATAATTGTCCAACACAATTATATTTTATGTTTTGTATTAACAGATTCTAAACACATTTTAATATACCTTTCGCCTTTAAAATTGGAGATTTCTTCTGATAAATACAATGACTGTTAGGAAATGGTGTTCATTGACATTTGATGCATTTTTATGAAGATTGTTACGACAGTTTCATATACAACCTGTCTAGGCCCTGACATGGAATCTTCTGCATCACCTGTCTTTGAGATGATCTACGAGCGTAACCCAATAACGAGCAGGTTTGAGAGGAGGCTAGAGGTCAATACAAGCCCTCTCAATATCATCTACAATCCCCAAGCTATCAAGAAAGTTGCTGACTTTTTCTACAAGGGAAGAGTTCATACATCGGGTATTTGTTAACGCTCCGTTTCACTGTGAGAACTTTCACTCTTACTCACGCATGTTTTCTTTGATATTCTGACGTACTCTCCCCCCCTCCAGGCTTTGGATATCAATCAGAGTTAGAGCTGAGGGTGGCTGATGCAGTAAGGAGACAATACAACAAGCTCAAAATACAGACCAAAGCTGAAATCAGGCAGACCATAGATCAGCTGCTAGTTGGAGAGTTCATAGTAAGACTTTTTAACATGCACTATTGTTTCTTAATGGCTGGTAATACCGTCAGTTGAATTAAATATATTTGTTTCTTTTTTTTTTTTGCTTCAGGAGAATAGTAAGCGATGGACAATGAAATTGGATATATGTGCACCTCAGGTTATCTTTCCTGATGATTTTCAATCCAAAGACCCCATGCTGGTGGTCGTCGATCTTGGTCGTATCCTTCTTACCAATTCCCAAGGTGATGAGTGTGAAATTGTGCACATTTGACTGCAGTGAAATTTCTGTTAAATGTTATTGCTCATTTAACATAATAACAATCTTTAATATCAATGATTTATATCTAATTATATATCTTTGTTCTTTTCTTGCACTTATAGAGGATCTGAAAACAAAGTCCAAAGACTCTCACTCAAAAGGAGATGAGTTTAGTGATGAGGAATACCAAACTCCACCAGCAACACCCCCTGGGTCTCCACCTTCTGAACCAGAGACGGAGTATAAAGGGCAGGAGAAGTCCTCTGACCTCTCTAGCCTTAAATCAATGGAGGGAGCTCAGTCCTTTGGCAAGATTCTATATGAGAAGTATTCCTTATCATTTAATGACTTACAAATCATGGTTGGTCGCCACAAAGACAACTGGACACATCTACAGGAGAATGAAGTGGGGCCCACCCATGTAGTGGAGAAATTCAATGTGCTTTTACAGCTGGAGCAGAGGCTGCGTTATACCTCAGATCCTCAGCTTCCTGGTGCAGTTCTTTCAGGTACCTTACCAGACCTCAAAATACACATCAACCTGGAGAAGTTGACTGCACTGAGAAGCTGCCTGGCTAGACTGGGGAGTCCAAGTGCAGATGAGGCCAATATGGGTGAGACCATCAAGTCACCTGAACCTTTACCGCTCCGACATGAAAAGATTTTTGAGAGAGAGGACAGTCAATGGAAGCTCCAGGAGTCTGACAAAAATCTCACCAAGAGTGTGATGACTCTAGAACAACACACACGTGAGGTGCTTGTTGAGTCTAGACTACTCCTTGCAGAATTCAACATCAACTACATGCAGCTTGGTGTTGAAAGTGAAGGGCAGTATATATCTGTCCTCAAGGTGTTTGGAACAAATGCTCATTTTGTGAAACGGCCTTACGATGCTGAGGTTTCCCTCACAGTCCACGGACTTCTCCTGGTGGATACATTGCAGACGTATGGGTCTGATTTTGATCTGCTTGTGGCATCCCATAAGCACCTCAGTTTTGATGTGCCCACTGGCAGTCTAAGAGAGAGCCAGCCTACATCACCAGTATCACAAGATGGGAAGTCTACTGAGACCTCAGACTTGGGTGTGCCTTTGGAGAAAATATCTTCATTCAGTTCATTTCTTAAAGACCAGGAGGCTCTTATTAAACTGGAGTACCAGTTTGTCAGCTCAGACTGTCCATCAATGAATTTGGAAAGCTCCCTACAGGTTACTAGCATGCAGGTTAACAATTTGGATATTATTCTCAACCCTGAAACCATTGTCAAGCTACTCAGATTTCTTCAGCAATCCTTTCCTAAAGAAGAAAGCACATGGACTCCTTCAACACAGCAGATGCCATCACTGCCCAATGATCAGGACCAAGAGGAAAACTATCAGTCTACTTATGATCAGAATAAGGAGTTAACTGTGGAGATCCATAGGTTGAATCTGCTGCTTTTGCGAACTGTTTCAAGTGGAACTGCCTTAGGCAGTGAAAAGAGGGGCATGAAAATCGCCACAGCCAGTATAAATGGGACGAAAGTCAACGTATCAATGGGAAGTCGACTGGATGTCAATGGCTCACTAGGATGTATTCAGCTTGTAGATTTGACTCAAGAAGGTGGAAGAGGTCAATTTGTGGTCAGTATTGGAAATGTAGAAGATAGTACCTCTGTAGATGCTGTATTCCCTAATTCTGCATTAATGCCAATTTCTGAGGCTTTAAATTTCCACTTTTTGGAAAGGTCTCAAGGAGAATGCTCTCTAGAGCTTCATATGGCATCCCTGCACTACAATCATTCAGCTAAGTTCTTGAAAGAGCTCAGTCTTTCTGCCAATGAAGTAGAAGACAACTTTCGCTCCATGCTAAAGACTGCTGCCACGAAAGTTTCAAATGTCCTAGCTACAAAAACTGCAGAATACAGTTATATGGTGTCGCTCTTTGATACCCCATCCAGGAGAGGCAGATCTCACAGTCAGTGCAATTGGCCACTGGAATCCTTTGAAGACTATAATGATCCTGCTGATCTTGAGACAGAACCAAGTGTGGACTCCTTTCTGGTCAAGCTTATACTAAATGTCAGTATAGAATCTCCCGTTGTGTTCATTCCTCGGAAACCTGGTCACCCAGAGCTTCTTGTTGGTCATCTTGGAAGCATTGCAATTCAGAACTTTGTTGCAGGGCAAGACTCTGAGCGGGAGAAGTTGCAGGTTAAAGTTAAAGATATCAGGCTGTATTCTGTCAACACAAGTCACCTATTCCTGAGGAAAGGGCCCAACTCCCTTCAATCTCCCTCTCATAAGACTGTGTTCAACCTAGATGAGCCACAATTTACTCGCCATGATTTCTTTGAATATCTAAGTCATGGAAAAGGTGAGGATGTGTATCAATGAACCTTTCTCTTTGATAATTTATAGCACTAACATAGGAGAGCTTTATTCTTAGGTCATATTTGTTCAATTTTGTTGGGACATTATTACAAATCATCAGTTGAGATTTGTGTGTTAGCCAAGTTACAGTAGCTGATCATTAAGCATTATTTATTTAGGAGAACAAACAGTAACCATGCTAATAACACAAGATCTTGGACATTTTTCTTCATTTTTTAATTTGCCTTACTAATTGGATTTTACTCCCCAGTATGTTCACTTTCTGTTCTCTATTTCAGCCTTTCACATTCTTAAAGACACCACCATCCAATTTACACTTGAGAAAGTTCCTGCTGTTGAAGACACACAGTTCTCCTTTCAGTCATTTGATGGATCTTACCACAGTACAGGATTACTTAGAATTGAGGGCAAATTTGTAAATGCTGTTCAGGTAAGAAATTCTAAAAAGTACAATAGGCCTATTTTGCTCAGAAGTTCACGTTTTCATGGCATTTTTTTCATGTTTTCCTTCCTTTTTTTTCCTTTTAGGTTTTTCTTTGTAAACCTGTGTATGAGCAGCTCATCCAGACTCTAGATAATCTATCTTTAATCGAGGATGAGAAACCAATTTCTCGTCAGCCTCCAACTCCTCCACCCCCTACACCATCTTCTACCAAACCATATCGCTTCCCTGATCCGCAGGGTGGGTTGTTCCCCCGAGATCCTTCTCTCGACGTTTCTTACTCTTCAATATCATCCTTCCTCTCAACCCCTCTTCCTCTCCAGAATCACAGCTCTTCTGTTGAGCTTCGCTCTTTCACCCAGGTCAGAGCCATTTTCAAGGTGTCTGAGCTCCAGGTGCAGCTGAGTGCGGATCTTAGCCAAGGATCTCAGGACCTGGTTAGTCTGTGTTTCCAGGACCTGGAAGGAGATTTCACTAAAGACCATCCTCACACTCTGTCAATCCAACTGACCCTGCACTCTCTGCTAATGGAAGACCTTTTGGAGCAAAATCCTGAATCAAAGCATAAGCACCTTATGGTTTCCAGAGGTGCCCCCAAACCATCTACCTTCAACCCTAAAGAATACCTTTCCCAGTCCTGCCCGACAGCATCTAGTGCTGTATTTCCAGAAATGCCGCGCTCACTGCCAGCTCAAATGGAAGAAGCACAGAACGTTTTCCAGTT
>CM022768.1:10919861-11002361 GCA_012411365.1 Ameiurus melas
CGTCTAGTGTGGAGGAAGATCATTTCTGAAACACAGTGGTAACGCCAGTGTAGACAAGGATCTTTTTCGTTTATAATGCCGTTTAAACACCACATCACCTCCCCTTATCTGTCATCCATATTGATGTGTGTACAATGATATTAATGCATTTACGCAAGCAAACTGTTACTACATTTAGTGTGCACATCACTAGTGTTTTCCACAGTTAGCAGTTTCTAACTTGTGTTTTAGGGAGTTGAGTCATGCAGTCCCAGACATGTCCATCCATGGCAGCCTGTCTTCTGTACACTGTTCCTTGGCTCTGGAGAGGTACCAGCTGATCCGTGGCTTGCTCGAACACAACCTGGGAGAGCCTGTGGAGGAATTCCTAAGACCTTACAACCTACAGGACCCCAGCACCTACGTATGCTCCTGATGTTAAAATCTTCTGTTTGTCTTTTTTGTACTAGTAGATGCTTGCTTAAAAAGTTTCCACCCAGTGCCAGTCAAGACTTTGATCCATTCTAAGTATTTTCTGGTCCTTTGGAAAAAAGTATGTGATAAAGTTGCTTAGGGGCTGCCAATTATATAGATACGGTGCTGTGAAAAAGTATTTGTCCCTGTCCTGGCTTCTTCTGTTTTTGTGTATATATCATACTTAATAGTTTTAAATCTTCAAACAAAATACAACACAATTGAGTAAACACACAATGCAATTAAAAAAAATTTTGAAGAAAAAAAAGTAAAAAAAATAAATCCACCACCTATAACCCATGGGAAATACTAATCGCCCCCTTAAACTTGAAATCTGGTTGTGCCACCTTTAGCAGCAGTAACTGCAATCAAACGCTTCCGATAACTGGAGATCAGTCTTTCACTTACTTCTAGAGTTTCAACTTACAGACTGAAGCCCGGACAATCTTCTTTAGGATTTTCTGGTAGAGAGCAGAATGAATGTTTGCCTCAATTATTCCAAGTTGCCCAGGCCCTGAAGCAGCAAATCATCCCCACACCATCACAGGTCCACCACCATGCTGGACCGTAGGAATGATGTTCTTTTTTGTGGAATATTGTGTTCAAAACAGTTCCATTTTCGTCTCAAAAATCCACAGAACATTCTCCTAAAAGGTTTGAGGATCATCAAGGTGTGTTTTTGCAAAATTCAGACAAGCCTTAATGTTCTTCTGGGTTAGCAGCAACCCTCACCCAATGGTAAAAATCTGCTACTGTCACCTCTGTTTGCCTTGTTTTATCTTAGATTTTGTTTTAATTTCTGAGACGATTTAGTATGAGAGATGCACAAAAACACCCCAATATTTTTCTCAGCACTGTACAATCATGCTTAGCTGATCTTCACATTTTTTCATTCCCTATTAGACATTTTAGCTTATGTACTATATTTATTTAAACTATATTTACCGATGGGTTATTTGTAGTTACAAATGTTTTCTATGTATTGATGTGTAATACAGTGCTGATGTTGAATTCTCACAGTAATGAGTCACTATCAGAAGACTCCTTTCAGTAGCTTAATGTTTTCTGCTCCTCTGTGTTTCTCACTGACAGACGGTGCTGAGTGGTGATGTCTATACAGGTCTCTCTTTCTTAGTTGACATGAAGAATGTTAGTCTGGAGTTGCTGGATGGCTCCAAATCCTCTGGACAGAAGCAGTCTTTGGCCAGGTATTTCATTTATTCATGTATTTCTGTATGTGAAGGGAATCATTTTATGGCTTGCAGCAAAGATTAAGTGTCTTGTGTTTTTGCCCGATAGGTTCGATTTCATGAAATCCAAGTTGCTCTTTGAGAGTTTCTCTGACGGATCCAAGTCTGTGAACCTGGTGTCTCATTCGCTTTTGGCTTACGACACTCGTTATAATGGGTCCAACAAGGCCACAGAGAGAAAGCACAATGTATTTGACTGCATTCTGCAGCCTTCTAGAACAGGCACCAATCGAGCTTCCCTACAACTGGAGCTACATTACAGGTACTGTTGCTCAATTTTAAATAATACTTTAGTAATATGACTTCTTTATGTAGCTTCTGAATAAGTCTCTCCTGTTATGATTGCTTGTAATCTATTTGTTTACCTAGATCTACCCGGGATTCCTCATGTTTCACCGTGGTGCTAAACAACCTGCGAGTGTTCCTGATTTTTGACTGGCTTCAGCTAGTCAGGGATTTTCTGCATATGCCCGTGGAGAAGGGAGAAGCACCTACCCGCCAGCGCTGGCCCAGCAGCAGCAGTGACCCAGGCACGACAGGAGCTGTCATGCCCAAAACTGTCAAGAGTGGAGTAGTTACTAAACGCTCTACTGTTCCTGTCACTCAGGACAGATATCTGGAGGTTAAACTTAATGCAACAGGTACATTTTTCTCCATGTTGTAATATGTATTGCATTTCTTTGGTCAATCTTTTTGTCATAGTAGTATGTGCTCGTTTGTTCTGAACAGGGACTGAGTTTGTGGTTGTGGAAGACTCGTCATGTTCAGACACCAATGCCATCATTCTGAAGGGCACTACTGTCCTCACCTACAAGCCTCGTCTTCTGGACAGACCGTTCTCTGGCAGTTTGGCTGGAATTGAAGTGAATCATTTACCATGGCATTGTATCCATTAGTACTGCATCAGTGCAAGTTTGCTAAAACTCGTTTGTTTAACCCTTGTGCGTCAAAAAAGTTGCACATGGGTCCATAGAGGACAAAAGTTATGTCCAAAAACTAACATAAAAATATTATAGTGGCAAGAAAAAGTATGTGAACCTTTTGGAATTTCATGGTTTTCTGCATAAATTTGTCATAAAATATCATCTGATCTTCATCAGTCAGAGGTATTGACAAATATAATGTGTCTAAAATAATAACATGAAATAAATTCTGAACCCTCATGTGTTTTATTGTACACACTCATTCAACATTCAAAATGGCAGTAGAAAAAGTATGTGAACCTTTTGGAGTGGCCAAGTCAGAGCCCAGACCTCAACCCAATAGAGATGCTATGGAATGACTTGAAGAAAGTCATACACATGAGACGTCCAAAGAATATGACCGAGCTAAAGCATTTCTGCCAGGAGGAATGGGCTAAAATTCCTCCTGAACGATGTGCAGGTCTGATCCACAGCTACAGGAAGCGCCTGGTTGAGGTTACTGCTGCCAGGGAGGGGGGGGTCAACCGGTTATTAATTCTAAGGGTTCACTTACTTTTTCCACTGCCATTTTAAATATTGAATGAGTGTGGTCAATAAAGGCATGAAAGATCATAATTTTTTGTTGTTAATACTTTAGGCACATTATATTTGTCAATACCCCTGATTTAGATGATCAGATCACATTTTATGACAAATTTATTCAGAAAACCATGAAATTCCAAAGGGTTCACACACTTTTTCTCGCCACTGTATATATTAGTATTTTTTTCCTTAATTTTTAAGGAAAAACAAATTTATTTTTTTTTAACCAGTATCAGTTCTGATCATAATTACCAAACATTCATTCATTTTCAGAATTTTAACCATTTAAATACCGGTTTCTTTACATAATGCAAAAATCTTCAAAGCTCACTAGCTTTCTTTGTCCCATATACATGGGGTAGGATTTGTGATTTCCAGTACACTCATTTCTTTCTTTCAAACTGTTCACACACACACACAATTTTAAGTACAAACACACACACACACACACACACACACAAACCACAGCTCTGATATCCACACAAACACACCCACACAATTATAGCTGCATCATTTATTCAGTTGGTCTGCAGTACTCTATAATACAGCAGAATCAGAAAAAAAGGAAAAGCATGTCTTTTCCCCAGAGGCTAAACCTGAGAAAATAGCACACATTTCAGAAAAATAAATAAATAAATTAAGTGTTTTGAAACATTGTCAACAAAATAAAAGCCGGCGCCTAAAGGGTTAAAATTCTGAACACAGAATGCATAATTTTATGCTTAAACATCATGGGGATTAAATTTTGCAGTTTGAACAGGTTTCTATGTGGGAATTATTTTGTTTTCCTAGTTTAAAATAGATTTATGGACATAAATGTGTGTGAAATATTAAAATTCTAATAAAAATACATGCTGTTTGCATTAACACAGACAAAATGATTAAAAAAAAAAAAGGTTAATCCTTGCTTCTTATCGATTCCCACATTTTCAGGTGTATTCCTGTCGGCTGGGCAGTGAGCAGGACACGGCGCTGTCTATTATTGATCCTGTCAATGTGCAGGTTGAGCTCTGTGGCAGTCCTACCTATCAGAGCAGCTCGGGCCTGCTGGATGCCTTCAACATAGAAGATTTTCCTCCACTGCTAGAGGTAAGAATACTCTCAAAAATACTCCCAAATGATTCTTAAAATATACGTTTCCTTAACAGACTTCCAGTCCCCTTCAAAATTAGGATTATTTTTCTTTTAGCTATACACTGAATACAGGCAACACAAAAGAAAAATGTGTCAGTTTGGTGATGTCAGTGAGTCACTGGCTTGATGCCGTTATTGCAAGCAACAAAATATTAATTGTTATTTAATTTATTTAATAACTATCTATTCCATTACTTTTGCTCGCTTAAGAATTGGCTGGTCTGCCTCAGAAGTTGCCAAGTTGTTTAACACATCTAGATATAAATCTGAGGATATGAAAGCTGAAATACTGATGTCATCTCATATTCATCATTTGATCTCGAATCCTAATGTCTTCAATGTATAGTGAAAACAATCGAATCGGCCTTGCTGTTCCAATACTGTCCGAACTGTATTTCCTTCTTTTGGAATATTCTTGTTATGACTTGCCTTCACAGATCCAGTTTCCTGCTCTGGATATCCGGCTGTCCTACAACGATGTGCAGCTCTTTCTGGCTATTGCTAAGACTATCCCCACTGGCTCCCCAAGTGTCACTGACCCTGCCTTTGCCTCCCCGGCAGTCCTGTCCACTGCAAGCCCAGACACTTCCACCAAACCAAAAGACAGCTTCAGGCATCGGACCGAAGCGCTTCTGGGTAATGATACTCAGAAGATTATGTTGTGATTTTCAGAAATGTGTGAGAATTTCAAATCTTAATGTATTAAAGTGGTATGTTTATGTAATTTTAGAAACTCAGCTAACACGTCTTCAGGATCTGGGATTCAGGAGGGAAGACTGCAGACGTGCTCTCATTCATTGCACAGGTCAAATATTGTATTCTTCTGAGTACTCCGCATGTAACTTGCTTATTACTTACTAACCTTAAAGAAACATGCTGAGTAAAGTGACGTGTAAGATGATGTTGCTGTAGGTCAGTTGGATCAGGCTGCCACATGGCTGCTAGAAAACGCAGAGAGCATTTCTGGCAGGAGCAGAGCCGACTCTGATTCCGGCTCCCATTCATCTCCCCCTTTGTCTGGGGTGGAGGTCAAGGCCGAGAGTGTGTGCATCTGCTTCATTGATGACTGCTTGGATTGTGATGTCCCCCTGGCTGAACTCACCTTCTCACGTGAGAGAACTCCTCCTTTCCCAGTAGAAAAACTTCTTTATAATATTGTCAAGACAGTGCATGGATCATTACATCATATGCCTTTACATCATTATTTCATTTCTGCCTTTTCCGCTTGAATAATCATAATATATAGAGAGGTTTGGGATCATTTTTTTTACCTCTGTGTTATTAAAGGTCTGGCTGTGCTGCAGAGGATTGGATCTACTCAGGAAGGAAAAGCTAGTTTCACGCTGTCTGGAGATTACTACAACAGGGAGCTCTCAGGTGAGCTGGAGTTTTAAACAGAGTCTAACACCTCAGCATTTATCCATTTACTCAATCCATTCACTTAAACACCCAGTCAAAACGTTTTGAACGTGTGGGTTTTTTTAAACTACAGTTTACCCACTATTGGCAGGGGAAAAAAGAAACAATTGTTTTCTTAAATAAAAAGAAAGAGGTATTTGTTTACTCATTCATTGCCCACTTTCTAATCTGTACTAATCTGGATAGGCCTTTCTGCAACTAAAGGGACAGGTCTTTCCCCCAGTAAAATAAAATAACCTAACCATCATTTCTCAGTTTACTTTCAAAAACCTGAGGCAGGCCTGGTTTTAATTTTGAGGATTACTCACAACTCAGATGTGTTTTTATTTTTGTTTTGTTTTTTTGTGTCAGCTCTAAACATTAACATTTGACACACTGACGCTGATGGTTCTATTTAATCTGTTTAACCTGTGCTGTAGTTCTCGGTTATATATATTTTTTCTTTTATAGTCATTCTCAATAATTCATTACCAAAAGTTATATTAATGTACTTTGCTTAATATTTATTTATTTTTATTTTTATTTATAGTCGTATTTATTATTGTGTAAAGGCATAATTGAGCATTCTTTTGGAAAGTAAAGGAGAGGTGACATGAAGGCGTGCCTGTCTGTGTATGTGTATGCAGGCTGGGAGCCATTTATCGAGCCCTGGCCCTGTGTCCTGAATTGGCAGCAGCAAGCGGCAGGCCGGCTCCATCCTTCTCGCCTGAAACTAGGGGTACAAGCCAAGCAGAGACTAGACATGAACATCACCTCCGTCTTACTCGGTAGCCAGTCTGGGTCAAGCACTTTATACATCTGCTTTCATTTCTCTAACTGTTTACCTTCATATTTATGAGTGGTGTGAGATTTTTCTCACCCTGCTGTGGGCCTGTCGCTCTGACACACAGACCAGTACAGCACCACCAAGACTTCGTGGTTAGCAGACTACTGTAAGGAAGACGAACAGTCGCCACAGTCCTCCGCCTCCGTGTCTTGGATGGGTTCCTCCGTGGACCCCCCCACTTTTGGACAGAGTAAGTAGCAGGCAAGCGTTCGATCTTGACTCGGAGTGAACGCTGGAAACCATTCTGTACAGTTTATCCTACTGGGAGATACATCTTCGCTTGCTTTCTCCCAAGTGTTTTACAGGAACTTATTATTTTTTCCTCACCACTGCAGTCCTCGGGTCTAGACATGCATTTTTCTAAAGCTGCTTTGTGGTAACTCTTAAAAGTGAAACATGAATCAATTGAATTTCAACATTCCACACCAAGTTGTATTTTTGAGAATATAATGAAAATATCTTTATTTCAGTGCAGTTTAGATGCTTTGGTGTATTTAATTTACGTAGGATTGACTTACAAATCATTCATAACAATTGAAGTTTCAATGACTCTAATTAAAGTTCATACACAGCCCTTTCTTCTGTTAGTACTCCGGCTCTACATCTCCCTTGCATGTCTCTTTCTATGTGTCTTAACTTGCATGTCTGTTTCTCTGTTCTTGTCCTTTTCTCTAACCTTCCCTCTGTGTTATCAGGTGTTCCTCTTGCTCACCTTAGAACTAGGAGCACTGCCAGCTTGACTTGCCTTGAGCAGCAGATTTATGCCCGAGGTACAGGTTGTAGATTAAGCATAAAAATGTAACCAAGCCAATAGTCATCATCAGGAGACAGTTTGTCTTCTAGTTTCACCTCTTTAACGTTTTGCTTGTTCTTTCTCTCTTTGTTCATATTCTGGAATTGATATTTAAACAGCATGTTTTGCAGGTAGCGCTTCGTTCATTCGCACCATCACGCCACTGCTTTTTGTTTGCTGAAATATTGATTGTTTTTTCATTAGATGCTTTCTTGATTAGAACGATGCACGTGCATGTTCAGTAAGTTTGAACAAAAATGTGGATTGTCATGAGTAAATTACATTTTGTATGTGGAAAAAAATTCATAGGCTTGACACAACGTTTTTTGACATTTTGCTGATAGTGCGTTTCCTTTTATGACTTAAGCGGAAGTGAAGTTGTCTAAAAGGAGGCAGCCGTTCATACCCTATGCCCTGCGCAATCATACTGGCTGCACTATGTGGTTTGCCACCCTCACCACCACCCCAACCAGGTCAGAATGGCTAATTAAGTCAGTATTTTGATTCGAATGTAACATGGAGCTTCCTTTATTTTATTTTATTTATTTTTTTTTTTTTGGTGAGCGTGATCCTTTATTATGTCCACAGGGTGGCACTGTCTCACAGCAGTAGTGCTGACTCTATATCAGACGTGCCTGGGACAGACGACACACACAACATCAGTCAGTGGACCGAGGTGCTGCCAGGGCAGGAGATTCCATTTGAGTTTGAGGCGCGTGAGAAACTTAGACACAGGTGTGTGTGGCGCACATCTGGATTCAGCTGGGGGGAATGGCACAGACCAATAACATTCTAGAACCTTCTCAGCACAAGATTTTTCTGGCACCTGATGTCATTGTTGTTTGAATTTAAATCTTACTTTGATAACTGTTCATCTGTTCTCGGCTGGTCTGAATTTTTGCTGTTCTGCTCTCAGACACACCCATGAACTAAAGCTGCACCAGCTCCTGGTACGTGTTGGAGGCTGGGAGCAGGTGAAGCCCGTCTCAGTTGATAAGGTCGGTGTATTCTTCCGCTATGCTGCTCCTGATCGCAACAACCCCTCCAACACGGTGAGGTTTCAACCTATTAACGTACATCATACTATTATACTGTGACTTTAGAAATAAAGATGATTCACTGTAAATTGTTCAGCTCCTTAAACTCTTCTCATTTACCATAGCAGCCTAACTGTTTGAATTATTAAAGCTAACATTTCTCATATATATATATATATATAATTTTTTTTTTTTTATGTGTCTGGTGCTTAGGTTGGCAGTCCAATCAGCAGAACAAATATCATACATCCCCATGTATATGTAAGTCTTTTAGCATTTTGTTTAGTTAAGTAAAGTTTTTTGCTACTAATCATCAAGCTTCTGGTATCATATGCAGTTTTCAGCCTTGCCCCCGGTCCGAGTGGTGTTCTCCATCACTATGGAGGGTAGTGCACGCAAGGTAATCACTGTACAGTCTGCTCTTGTGGTGAAAAATCGCTTAGAAGTGCCCATGGAGATACGGCTAGACAGCCCTTCTGCTCCAGACAGTGAGTGTCTAACTGTTCTTTTTGTATCAATTTTCAGGTTTTAAAATATTCCATTTAATTGTATTTATTGAAGTTTCAAGAAACGCCTTGCTCTCATTTACAATGGTGATGTATAAAATATCAGGAAAGATCCTGATTGATATAAAGGTATGCGATTTCAGTGATTTTGATTGAATTTACCAACAGAGCCTGTTGTGCTTCCACCTATCCTGCCTGGAGAAGCTTTGGCTATCCCTCTTCACCTGACCTCATGGAGACTGCAGGCTCGGCCTAAAGGCTTGGGACTGTTTTTCTGTAAGGTCCCCATCCACTGGACCAGTGTGGAGCGTCCTGGTGAGGTCTGCAGCAGCAAGAGGGAGTGCCAGTCAGCTGACTTTGACGACCAACACAAACGTAGCTTCAGGTAAATACAGGTTTGACATGTGAAAAGTGTTGGAAATGAATGCAGTGGGAATATCAGGGTTTTTTTTGTTTATTTGTGTGTGTCCTTTCTAGGTTTTGCGTGGTTATCAAGAAGGAGAACTATCCTGATCAACAGCCGGCTAAAATGGTCACTGGTGGTGCTAAGCAGATTTACAGACAGCCGGGTCACACCATCTACCTGTTACCCACCTTAGTGCTGACTAACCTGCTGCCCTGTGACCTCAACTACTACATCAAAGGGACCTCAATCAAGGGAAACATTAAGCCAGGCAAAGAGGCAGTGCTCCATGCTGCAGACACCACACAGAACATAGAGTTAGGTAAGTCAGAGACCTACTTGTGTCAAAGATTTAAAAAAAAAACAAGCAGGGCAGTCAAATTGCTCAAATAATTTTAATAATAGTAATTAATACTAATTCTTTTTGTCAGCTCAAAACCAGATGCTTTCTAACTCTGATTATGTTTCTTACACGTTTCGTGCTAATAAGTGTTCAACTTTTCTTTTAACATTGCACATCTTTGCTATGTCCATAAAGTGTTCATAACACACTTCAGCAGCATGGTGGTTTTTTTTCTTTCTTATCTGGTTCTCAGGTAAACATGTTTGCTTATGTTCAATAATCTCCCAATAGATTCAAAGGGCCAAACTCGGAAAATGCTTTTTAACGCTGTCATTGGCAGCGTTAAAGGAGTATCACATGTTTCAATATTTATAATTTAATAGTCCATCTAAAATAACATCCAGTGTTTAAGCACACTGACAGGTGGCATTGCTCCTAATCCTTACCTCATCTGTCTCAGGTGTTCTTCTGGAGAATTTCCCAGTGTGTAAGGAGCTGTTGATTCCCTCTGGCACTCAGAACTACGTGGTGCGCATGCGTCTGTATGACACAAACAAGCGGCTGCTGTGTCTCACCATCCGCATCATTCTTCGAGCAGATGGGGCGCTCAAGATCCTCATCTCCGCCCCTTATTGGCTCCTAAACAAGACGGGTACACTACCCGGCAATAACTACTAAAGTGCAATAATTGAGATTATAAATGTTGTGGTCTAGGTATGACTTTACATACACACTTTTTGTATTGCGGGCTGCAGGGCTGCCTCTGATCTTCCGCCAGGACAACAGCAAAACAGATGCTGCTGGGCAGTTCGAGGAACATGAGTTAGCCAGGAGCCTGAGTCCACTCCTTTTCTGCTACACAGACAAAGAACAGCCTTTAATGTAAGTGACCAGAAGACAGCGAAATGTTCATTGTTGATCAGTCTTTCTCTTACTTGATCTGACACGTTAGGAATTCCTTCTGGTCCATCAGGTGCACTATGCGTGTTGGGAAAGGGATCCACCCAGATGGTGTTCCAGGCTGGTGTCAGGGTTTCTCACTGGATGGTGGAAGTGGAGTCCGAGCAGTTAAAGTAATCCAACCTGGGAACAGACCGGGGCTCATCTATAATATAGGTGACTGGTATATTCTCTCGTCTCAGTGTAATATTGTTTGATCAGTTTCACCATTTGTGCATTATGCGATTTAACAGTATCGATATTATCTGTTTAAGGAATTAATGTCAGAAAAGGGAAGGGACGCTACCAGGACACC
This sequence comes from Ameiurus melas, assembly GCA_012411365.1. Lineage (NCBI taxonomy): Eukaryota > Metazoa > Chordata > Actinopteri > Siluriformes > Ictaluridae > Ameiurus > Ameiurus melas. The sequence goes on from CM022768.1 coordinate 10,930,786, forward strand.
CACATTGTGACTTTTGCACCTCGCTATCTGCTTGACAATCAGTCTTCGCACAAGCTGGCTTTCTCCCAAAGAGAGTTTGCTAGAGGAAAGGTAAAAACACAGTTCTTTTGAAAGAAAGACACCTTGTATCATTGGTCATGTGTTAGCACTGTTTATATTCGTATGCTATGAATATGATGAAAATAATTTCATATAACACAAACTTTGTGCACTATAGGGCACAGCAAATCCCGAGGGCTATATCTCCACTCTGCCAGGCTCTAGTGTGGTGTTCCACTGGCCCAGGAATGACTACGACCAACTCCTTTGTGTCAGACTCATGGACGTACCCAAATGCACCTGGTCTGGAGGGTTTGAAGTCAACAAACCCAAATCATTCCATGTCAATATGAGGTAACAGTATTTTGATTGAAAAATAATATCCGTTGAATATACATTTATATTCACACATATATATTCTCACACACACACACACACACACACACACATATATATATAAAATGTATGTATATGTATGTAATTTTTTATTTTATTTATTATTTTTTTATTAAACACGTGTTGTTGGTTTTTTTAGGGACATATTGGGTAATTGTTACTTTCTCCTTGCTGAAATTGCCTTGAAAGGAGCGACCTATCATATTTCATTTAGTGACACAGACCAGCTTCCTTCACCTTTCCGCATAGACAACATGTCAGAGGTGAGAGACTAATCTTTTAGACTTAGACTAACTTTAACTTTCAGCGTGCATACTGTAATGTTTTTAGATATATAATAATCATAGCATTTAACAGATACATTTAAAAAATATATATATTATAGTATTGCCATAAACGTATCTCTCTCCTTTGTCAAAATAGAGCTTTCAGCTCTGGCTGTTTTCCTCAAAGGATACATCTGGGTGGGGCCAGTTGCAATTTGCCTCACAGGAGGAAAAGAATATTTAAATGAACAAACTTCTCGTTTAATCATCGTGTAGATACTTTTATTTTCTGTGTAAAGCTATCTAGTTTGGCACTGTGAAGATTTTTCTTGGGGCTTGTTATATGAAATGGTGTCATTTCTTCAGGTGCCAATCCAGTTCTGGCAATACGAAGTGCCAGATATCAGACTGCACACCGAAGTGAAAGCTGGAGCGGTACAGGACTATGCCTGTGATGAACCCATTCTTCCTCCTTACCTTACACTGACTGTAAAAGGAGCTGGCTCCTCTGAGGTCACTGCTGACATGAACTGCTTTAGAGAGTACAACAAACTCTACTACGAGAACTTCATTTACATCGCTGCAACTTTCACATTCTCTCAGTGAGTTCTCTAACAGACAGATGTTGTAGGCTGGCATGTGATATGCATTTGATATGTTGATATGCATCATTAAAGATTGCTTTGACCTCAGGGATGCAAGTAAAAGGCCAGGAGCGATGAAGCATGATGTCAGCTGTGCTGAACTAGTGCTCGATGTTGAGACAAAGACACAGAGAGTCATACTAAAGAAAAAGGTGCCACTATATCTCTTTTACTACATTTCTTAATAAAATTCTTTGCAGACTCATGTCTTAGCAGTCTTGATTCTGGCTTTTGTAGGAGCCAGGAAAGCGCTCTCAGCTGTGGAGAATGAGTGGAAAAGGAATGCTTTGTCATGAGGGTTCCTCTCCCCCTCAGAGTAAACCTGCCCAACCCCGACCTATTGACTACTATATGGTGCTGGACATCGCTGGGCTTGCTGCAGTCACAGACAACAGGTCAGTCAGTGCTACAGGTGGCTTGAATGGATATATTTTTTAATCAATTTTTCTGAACAAAAGATTCACAAAACATCAGCATAACATCTGTTTAGTTGAAAACATTATACTCTTAATTGTTGCCCAGTGAGCTGAAACACATACACACACAATATCAGACAGGTATAAATCCATCCAATGATGTGCATTTGAAGTGATAGAATTTTTATTTAACGATGCTCATAGTTAAGAAATGCATATGGATGGACATCAGCACTGTTGTGATTGCTAAAACATATCTAGTTAACTAACAGTCATTATTATATTGGCTTATTTAAGGGACAGACTATTGAAAATCCTTTATGGAATCCTTTATTGTAATGGTAGCTTCCTTGTAGAAGTCTATAATAAGCTCATTATCCTGGCAAAACTGAATAAGAGCCAAAATTACAGAACAATGTAATGCATGTTAAATACATGCATCTTTTCATGCATTTGTATATAAGAATCATGGAGTTCTTATCATGGAGTACATCATCATGATCTTTATCTTGCCCTTTCTCTGGGTCTCTTTCAATCTCTCTGTTTTGTCATGCAGCTACGAGCCATTGATGCTGAAGCGGCCAGATCCTCGCCGCAGTACTACTCAGACATGGCACTTTTGCTCTGGCATGCTGACCTGTGGTTTACCCAGACTAGTGGTGCAGGTCTGTCTCTCTTTTTTTTTTTGTGCTCAAGTGTGCTGATTTTTATTAGAGAATTAAATTAACTTGTGTGTGTGATTATTTAAAAAAAATTTCTGCAGGTGAATGGAGGAGTTTCAGGTTTATATGATGGCGCAGAGGTGGTCCTCGGGCCGGATTCGGGACTGCTTGATAAGCCCCCAGAACAGCAGTTTATTAATCAGAAGATGAGGCCTGGCTCAGGGGTGCTGTCTGTGCAGGTCCTCCCTGATGGACCCACTCGTGTATTGCAGGTGCAATGTTAACTGATGATGTTAATATTGAATTCATTTTAATTGGCATTTTGCGCTTGGCTGGGTTGTTCGACTGGATCATTTTGTTTTCCTTTCAGATCAGTGACTTCAATCAGCGGCGAAAAAACAGAGCATCTCCCAGCACGGAGGAGAACCAGAACAAGGAGAACACCCAGGAAAGGCATACAGAAAAGGAACTTGAGGTTAATTGCTTTTATCTAGAGAATGAATTTTTAGTCTAATCATATTCTGTTTCTATGTGGGTTATGTACATGTATGCTTACTCAGATGCAAGCATGAAATCAGTGATCCACTACAAGAACAGCATCAGCTATAGTGGCATACAGGCCCACCAGAATTATTGGCAGAGCTCATAAAAATTAGTTAAAATGATATAAATAAATAAAAACATTTATTGTCCACTTAGCAATATGAGAAATGATTAGGAAAAAAAATTAAATATGAAAATTAGGGCCACAATAAAAGTTTCAGATGCCTAAAACAGTTATCAGTTGTACACATGAGCACACTGTTCCCTCCCACACAGTGAGGAAGATGCCTAAGGAGGGAAAAAACAGCCCAAAGATCAGAATTTTAGAACTGCAGAAGTTAGTTGATTTATGTGATTTTCACAAAATCAACTGTTATAAGCCATTTCCTTAACAGCAAGTTTTATGACAGAAGCCCTTGCTGAGAGCAATTTACAAAATGCAGCACCTGAACATCATCAAGAACATTATTAGAACTATAGCACCCTCCACTAATATTGGCACCCGTGGTAAATATGAGCGAAGAAGGCTGTGAAAAATTGTCATTGTTTAACCTTTTGATCTTTAGTTAAAAAGATAATATCAATCTTCATGTGAGCCCCTGAAACATCAGCCATAAAACAGCCCCAGAACCTCACTGATCCTCTTCCATATTTTCCACTTGGTATCAGGTGCAGTTCCTTGCATGAAGTTCGATTTTAAAAATTGTATGCATGACCGGTTTTATTTTGGTCTCATCTGATTATAACACATGATGCCACATGTACAGTGCCCTCCTCTAATACTAATACACCCTTGGTAAATATGACCAAAGAAGGCTGTGAAAATTTGTCTTTATTGTTTAACCTTTTAATCTTTAATCTCTCACTGGATCTCAAACAATTGAAAACACAGGCTTATAAAAAAAATCTTTGTTACATATAGGTCTGCAACAATTATTGGCACCCACATGAATTCACATAGTCGGGCGCTAAGGGCTAACTTGTATCTGTGGATGTTGCGGCGATTGGTGTTGACTAACAAAGGTTTACCAAAGTATTCCCGAGCCCATGTCAGGAAGTCCCTTACAAACTTTTAAGACGGTGATGTCTGAGGGATCGGAGATCACACTCATTCAGAAGTGGTTTTTGGCCTTGCTCTTTACACACCGAGATTTGACCAGATTCCTTGAGTCTTTTAATTATATTGTGCACTGTAGAAGGTGAAATGCCCAAAATCCTACCGAATTGTTTTTGGGGAACGTTGTTCTCAAAGTGTTGGATTATTCACTGACGCAACTGTAAGCGGATTGGTGAACCTTGACCCATCCTTGCTCTTGAAGGACTAGGCCTTTTTTGGAGGCTGCTTATATACTATGATTAGACGATTTCCTCACCTGTTTCACATCAACTTCTTATTTCAACTTGTCACATCGCTATTAGTCCTAAATTGCCCCGTCCCAACATTTTTGGAACAACAATTTCAAAATAAACATTTATCTTAAAAAAAAAATGCAGTTGATTAGTTAAAACATCAAATAACTTTTCTTTTATACATTTTTTTTTAGTCAAAGTACATTTACAAATCACTCCTCTTTGTTTTTATTAGCATTTTCAGAACTGTCCCAACTTTTTCAGAATTGGGGTTGTATATTCCCATTGATATTTAAAAAAATTAATTTACTACACCTGGGTGACTAGGAACAGGAAATTGTTCAACATGACTTCCTGTTTCACAGGAAAAGTGGTTGTATGAAAATAGCATTGAAAGTAAGAATTTCCATTCAACTGGAAATGTTATTAATTGACTTGGAATTGGACGAGTGTCTATATTGTCTCTACACACTGTGAAGAGAATGGTTCAAGTGACCAAAAAATCTCCAAGGATAACAGCTAGAGAATTGCAGAAGTTAGTTGTGTCTTGAGGTCAGAAAGTCTCCAAAACTACAATCTGAATTCACCTACATCACCACAAGTTGTTCGGTAGGGTTTCAAGAAAAAAGCCTCTACTCTCATCCAAAAACAAACTCAAGCGTCTTCAGTTTGCGAGACACTACTGGAACTTGTAATGGGATTGGGTTCAATGGTCAGATGAAACCAAAATAGAGCTTTTTCCACAATAAACACCAGAGGTGGTTCTCTTTCAAACATTTGTTCGGTATCTCACTATGGGAACCACCTTGGGCGTGACCAATCCTGGAAACACCAATAACACTATGTCTGTCAGTTGACGGACCAGTCACGGCCGTGGTAAGGGAATCCCACCTCCCCAATATAAAAGTATTATGACTGCTTGTCTATGAACTGTTAAACAACTATTTTAGCAGTTTTTGCTGAGGATTGCTTCCAGTATGATCACGGGGAAGAGAACAAGGAAGGGACCTTCAGAAGTGTTTTATATTCAGGATTCAGGACTCCCTTATCACGGCCTTGATTGGTCTGTTAACTGACAGACGTGCTGTTATTGGTACTTCCTGGATAGGTCACACCTGAGGCGGCTCCCATTGTGAGATACCGCACTCCTGTTATCAGAGAACCGGGTTTATGTAAGTAACCTAAAGTTTCGGTGCACACAGAGAGGTAGCCATGTGGAAAATTACCTCATGCACATGGTTAAATATGGTGGTGGCTCTTTAATGTTTTGGGGCTGTTTTTCTGCTAGAGGACCTGGGCATTCTGTTAGGATACATGACATCATGGACTCTATCAAATATCAACAAATATTAAATGAAAACCTGCTGCCTCTGCCAGAAAGCTTAAAATGGGACATGGTTGGATCTTCCAGCAGGACAATGATCCAAAACATACATCAAAATCAACACACAATTTATTTTTTAAGGTACCACAAAATAAACGTCCTGTCATGGCCATCCCAGTCCCCTGACTTGAAACCCATAGAAAACTAAAATTAAAACTAAAATTAAAAAAATATGTAAATCTTACTTCATGCAAGGAACAATACCTGATGCCTCGTGGAAAATATGGAAGAGGATCAGTGATGTTTTGGGGCTGTTTTATGGCTGATGTTTCAGGGGCTCACATGAAGATTGATGGTATCATAAATTCTCGTAAGTATCAGGGTATTTCAGCCAAGACAAGATTCTGCCAAGAGTTTTCAACTCCACCATTGATGGAACTTTCCACAAGATGATAAGCCAAACATATTTCTAAATCAATACAGAAATATATATATATATATATATATATATATAATTTTAATTTTTAATTTTTTTTTTAAAGAGAGAACCAAATGAATGATTTTTCAATAACCATCACAGTCTGTGGATTTGAACCCTACTGCTGAAAACCTGTGGTCAGAAATAAAGTAGGACATCCACATTCACATACATTTTAAGAATGTAATGCATAAAGGAGTAGATCAGGATCAGTGCCAGTAATTCTGTACGTGTTTTGAATAAGTCTTAACTTCACAGGGTGAAAGTCACTAATATGCCAGATGGTGTGAGATGGTTTATATGTACCTTACATGTGGTCCACATCAAATTTATATGCATGCAAGTACTCATTTAGTCTCAATGTCACCATAAAAACAAGAAACTTCTAACGAGAATCAGCTAACGTTGCTGAGTTTGACATTTCCTTGCTTGTATTTTGAACAATTATCTTAGGCCACTCTAACTCCGTGAATCTAAAACGACCATCTGATTACTTTCATGCATACAAACATAGTTACTGAGTAAAACTTTCCTTTTGCTGTTTGTAGGTCCTGATAAACTTGGACGAAGGAGTAGGTCTGTCTCTGGTAAACAAGGTGCCTGAGGAGCTGGTGTTTGCCACACTATCTGGCATCAATCTGCACTTTACACGCACTGCTGCCAGCCAGGTCCTGGAGCTCAGTGTGAAGACAATCCAGGTGACTGAAGCGCAAAAAAAGAAAAAAGAAAAGTAGGGCTTTTTCCAGTGCTGATTTGAGGTGAAAAGAACTACTTTTGACGACTTGTCTCTCTCTACACTTTCCTGCTCTCTGGTCTATCCCTCAGGTGGATAACCAGCTCCTGGGCACCACACAGCCAGTGATGCTGTGTTTAACTCCCAACTCCACTGAGAGCATTGTAGTGGATTCTGGACCTGCTCTGCAAGTCAATGCTGTCAAAGTGCCCAGCAGTCTCATGCTTACAGAGCTCTTCAAGGTAAATGCTGATCTTAGGCTTTGATGCATGTCTTGTCGCTATGAAATACTTCACTAAAGTAATTATTTAGTTCTTTGCTGTGAAATATTTTCACATGATGGCCTTCTATTTTTAAAGTGTGTTCTGGACGATTTCATTCTCTTGCTTTACTCAGCATCTTATGGTCACTGCTCGGCGCTTCACTGTCATCATAGAAGAGAAACTCTTGCTCAAGCTGCTGGCATTCTTTGGTTATGGGAAAATAGAAGGAGGTACGTAAACCCTTTATAGTAAGATTATTAGATTTATTATTAGATCATCGTTATTATTATTACATACAAGCTGTGTACGACAGAGGAACGGGGGTGTGTTTCAGAGGTCGAGAAGTTGGATGAGAACCTGTATGAGAAGCCCAGTGAGGAAGCAGGACCTCGAAAACGCTATTACTTTGAGAACCTAAAGATCAGTCTCCCCCAGGTTAAACTAAGTGTCTTCACTTCACACAAGCTGCCTCCAGACCTGAAGGTAAAAACGAACACATCAGCACGGGTTAATCTGCTTTATTTTTACTACAACTCTAAGCTTTATGGATGGTGAAGCCTAGGAAATCTGCCTAACAAAACTTATTATGCACACTTCCTGGGCTTGACACACTTCATCACATTTTCCAGTCAATTTGCATTTTACTACAGGCAGCCAGGTGCTGGACCTGAGCACGTCGAATAATCAGGCAATCAGCCAAGGAACAGTGAAGCGGTAGTGTCAGTAGCACGTATAACATGACATTTATTTGCTCAAATAAAGCATTTAATTAGGTATGCACCAATTAAATGCTTGCATCTTCTAATCCGTTCACTGAGGAATTTCTTTATGTGAACATTTACGTTGTATTTAGGTGTAAACTTGCCTGAAATGACAGATTATGCTTAGGCTCGAAATTGTTTTAAAACTAGTTGAAAACACACCTTTAATGTTTCTACTAATTTGGCAACAGAAGCTGACCGGTAATTCAGTTACCGTGGTGATGTCAGTATCAGGTATATTGGTATTTGAAATGGACAAAAATGGTATAAGTGTCTACCTGCATTTAATCATAAATGCATAAAAGATAGACACAGTAATAGTACTATTTTCATTTGGCAAAGTTTGCCATACGCAGATGAAAAAGTATTTGAATGGGTACACTGTGTATTTACAGAATTGTTTTGTGTGGCTATTGAACTGCAGCTTAATTCCGCCTTCACTATGTGCAGACTCTAAAGAGAACTCTGGGAATCCCACTCATCAGATTTGAGGATGCAGTCATTAATATGTATCCCTTCACTCGAGTCCACCCATACGAAACCCAGGAGATTATAATCATTGACATACTCAAGCACTTCAGAGAGGTAAGGCTCCATGTATCATCAGTTTCAATCTGTATTAACATATAGGAGCACATTCTAGTATGGTTTAATTTTGCTGCAGATGTTTAAAAACACAATGTTTTGGCGTCTTTTTAAATGACCCCTTTGGTGCTTGTATTTGGTGACATGTGCAGGAGCTGATAAGCCAGGCTGCTCAGATACTGGGCTCAGTGGACTTCTTGGGTAATCCCATGGGCTTGCTAAATGATGTCACAGAGGGCATGTCTGAACTCATCAAGTACGGAAACGTAGGAGGCCTGATCCGCAATGTAACACATGGGGTCTCCAACTCAGCAGCTAAGGTACCGGTAATGTTTTTGATTAGGCCTAATACACTGTATGACCAACCGTATGTGGACACCTGACCATCACACCCATATTTGATGCATCACTCATCCATATATATGTGAACCTTTCCCAAACTGTTGCCGCAAAGTTGGAAGCTGTATGCTGTAGCATTAAGATTTCAATTCACTGGAACTAAGAGGCCCAAACCTGTTCCAGCATCACAATTCACTTGTGCATAAAGCGATGTCCATGAAGACATGATTTGCCAGGGTTGCTGTGGAAGAACTCGAGTGCCCTGCACAGAGCCCTGAACTCAACCCCACTGAACACCTTTGGAATGAATTGGAACGCTGACTGCATGCAAGGGCGCATTACTCAACCTCGCTAATGCTCTCGTGGCTGAATGGTCAAATCCCCACAGCCAAAATCTAGTGGAAAGCCTTCCCAGAAGAGTGGAGGTTAATATAACACCAAAAGGCAGACTAAATTTGAAATAAAACATTTGGCCATAAAGTACATGTTTTCCCAAACATTCAAGCTCTTTATCCATCCCACTTTTATGTAGTGATTCTTGAGTGCTTTTATGTTTGATTCTAGTTTTTCATAGTATTGTCTTTTTGTGGCTGTTGTACTAGCTTACAAAGAGCACAGTCAGTTCAGTCTCTGCTTACAAAGCAGTTGTAAGGTTTTTGAAATGGAACATTTAATTCATCATCTTTTGTGGTGGTGTTTTTGGCTTGTATTCAATGCTAGGTTGGAATCTCGAATTATTTTGTTTGCTAAGTGGCTAATAAAACAACGTTTCTCTGAGTTATTATTTGGAGGGAAAAGATGTAACAGCCTAGAAAGTTCATACCATTGCTTTGTTCATAAACCTGGCATGGCATTCTTTTAATATGTATTATAGATTGTAGTAACGCCTTTAAACAACTATGCAAAGGACACAAAGGGGCTTTTGCGCTCATATTATGAGCACAATACAAAAAATACATACTGTATGTGTCTATGCAACTCCAATATTTGGAATATCTGAACTATTAAATACTTAATATATTACAAATATATCTTTATGAAGCTTTGTTCATGGAGCATGTATAAATTATTGTTCAAACTCTGCTTTACTGAATCGAATGAATCCGTTTTTGCAAGCATACACGAAGCTTGCTGTGCTTTTATGTTTGTAATAATTACGGAGCTTCTCTTGATACAGCTGACACTCCTAAGTTCAAACATGACCATTACAGTCATGAGAAAAAGAAAGTACACCCTCCTCCAGTTCAGTATTTTATTTACTGTATACTGTATCAATACCTAAATACAATTTTGTGGTCCTCATCAATTTCTATAAACAAACAAATAACCACAGGTGACACAAAATAAAACAAGATCAACATTCAGAAAACAAGTGGGGGGGGGAATAAGTACACACTTCCAGAGTCATTACAAAGGTGATTAGCAGCCAGGTGTTATTAATGAAATGCGCAAGATTAGTTGATCATCAAGAAGTATCACTACCTGTATAAAAGCACTCAATTGTGTGTGTCTTAGGGATGAAACGGTTACCGGTTTCATGATAAACCATGATAAAATTCCCTGACTGTTTGTATTGCCATGTCACATTTAATTATCATTAAAACCATGTGCGATTATCGTGATTTGTAAAACTCGCGGCAGATGCTGTCCACACACTCCCAGCATGAGTCTGACACAGGCGCAGCATGCAACATTTTTATGAGCGTGAAAACGGACGTAACAATTAAAAACTAAACATGTCTGCTCAATTCAGCATGAGCCGAATGAGTCTCGAAGGAGTCTCAGCACAGATCAGCAGGTGAGCTGACTGACAGGAACAGTGAGGTGAGCTGACTGACAGGAACAGTGAGGTGAGCTGACTGACAGGAACAGTGAGGTGAGCTGACTGACAGGAACAGTGAGGTGAGCTGACTGACAGGAACAGTGAGGTGAGCTGACTGACAGGAACAGTGTGGTGAGCTGACTGACAAGATGATGGTGGAAGATTTGGTTTAATATAAGTGAGCTTGTCATTGTACTGTATTGTTGTTGTGTTTTTCATTAAGAATAATAATGAACCCACCATTAAAGCAACTGCTGCCCCCGAGTTGCCGCTAATTCAAAAGTGAAAGTGAAATGCGCACGGCCGCACAGGCATTCATAAGCGGTTTAATAGCGCGGGGGAAAAGACTGGCATAAAGTTGGCTTGTGTGTACAGTAGTGCTGTGTGGACAGACCAAAGTCCTGCTCCAGCCTGCGTATCCACTCCTGTAGCCAGCTCCCATTATGTCTGGTTAAGTCCAGGTCTCTCCGTGGCAGCCAGCTCCCAGTCAGCTAGCCCATCTGAGTTTCCTTTTACTCCTCCCCTCCTGGTTTACTGTTCTGGCCAGGAGAGCATGCTGAGAGAGCAGGCTTTATCATCGAATCCTACCCTAACTTAAACGTTCCTACAGTAGTTTCTTCTCACTGATAACCAAAGCACAGAAATTGTTTCCGGTTCATTAGGCCGATCCAGATTGTTTGTTTTCCAGAACATGTGCTGTAATAGTCTGGGGGGAGAGTGTTTTGACCCGTTCTTAATTCTTTTTGTTGCCACTGGCAAATTTTCATAACAAAATAAAATTTTATGACTCCCTGTACACATATTTCCAAGAACGGGTCAAATAAAATGTTTTGCCAAGGCCTTCCCCTACCTCATAAAAATTGCATGCTGTAATTTTCAATAGGGGAAAATCTTTAAAAGCGTTTAAGAGCTTTTGATAATGGGTCTAAGAGGCTTTAGTTTTATGTACCTGGGAATAATGTAGTCATTTTGTTTTCCTTTTAAATGTTTTAAAAACCTTTTTTGTTGTTGTGTAGTAAACGTTTTGTAACTTGCTAGGAAGACTGAGACATTCAAGTGTTCCTTCAACTACATTGTGGACCACCATCGTTATCAAGTATGCATCTATGCAGCTATGCTTCTGCCATTATAGAACACTTTGACCATTGTGTTCCTGTGAATCTGTGGTATATTACATTTCCACTGGTTGCTTTAAGGTGTACTTAATAACCCGGAAACCTTAACTCTTGAATAGTTTCGCCATCTTTACCTCACGTGTTCTCAGCTCTGATTGGTGCACCCTGTGAACAAGTTTATGACAGTCACACTTTGGCCGGATCCCACACACAAATGCACAACCCCACACACACACACACACACACACACACACACACACAGAGTTCCTGCTCCCCAACTAAACTAAAGGAACTAATGGTTTGAGCAGGGAGATGGGAGGGCCATAAACTTGAAAGCATTCTCCTCTTGCTCACCCTCCCCCCAGATTCAGATCTGGTAAGTGTATTGGTTTAGTTTCACAGCAGAGCTTAAAAAAGACAGAGGAGTAGGAGGAGAGAATTGGAGCTGGCCTTCAGTTGAACTCACCAGGGACTTTGCTGGGAGAGGTCATCCCAAGTTCATGCCTGGCTCCTGCCGGAACTCTGCAGAATGTGCCTGTGTTTACCCAGTGCTCAGGCTCCAGTAGGGAGCTCTCTCAGCCTGTAACACAAACCCACTTCCAGGAGGCACCTGCTGGGGATTGGGGGGCTTTGGGTAAAGTCAGATCAACTGTGCTGAGAGGGTGGGAAGCCACCCCACTAGACAAATTACTGCCTGATATATTTGACAGCTGAATGAGGCACCGTGAAAAATCATCATCATCATAGCTCGCATTGGAGGGGGATAGTGCTATGAGAAGAAGCACTCCACTGGTGCAGTAAATGTTTTCCTAGTCATGGGTTACTTAATGTCATGAAAGATGGATGCGCCATTTATCTTCTGAACGTTTAACAGAGTGCAGACTGTATTTTTCATCAATTACTTAGAATCGCAAAGTCTTACTCTAATTTCCTACCAAAAGCCATACAAAAAAAAAAAAAAGAGTCGAACTTCTGCTGTGTATATTACTGGACACAAAAAAAATGCATTTTGAATGTGTGACTGAATGAAACCTCTTTCTGGGTCATGTGTACAGAAGGACCTTTGACTAAGACAAATGAGTTATCAATCACTTCACACTGGGAGCCACAATAAGTCATTGATGGTGTCCAAAGCAGACTGTCCACGCCTTAGGGACCCTGCAGGAGGCTTTTAACAGGCTGAAAGGGCCTATGTTGGCATCACAACTGCTTGTTACTTTAACAGACAAGCTCTTGAATGGAATGAAGATTTATTGAGACATGATTTGAAAATCACGTCACCTTTTGAGTGGCTTGAATTTGTCAGGGCAAACATTCACATTAAGAGTATCCAACTGACAGTTTTGAGATTTATTTTTGTAAGATGTTGCACGTACAAAGCAACTCGAAAGCTGATGTGATTTTGGGAAATTGACTAGTTCTGAGAGTTGATAAATTGTTCCACAGTGTGCTAGCATTCAGGGAATTGTGCAAATCCAAAACAGTGCAGTACTGACAGCTTACGCCTTTCCAAAAAGCAAACTTGGACTATTTAGCTTGTGTAACAGTATTTGTAGATATATGTTCAGTTTTGAGAATAATTATTTGGAGTGCAGTTGTAAAGATTTCCCTTTGAGGCAAAATGTCCTCCTCAGAAACTGGGCAAAGCTATTAGGTTTAGTACTACAGAGGCTGCAGTCACCAAAACAAAGTTTTTCATTGAAGATTTTCTGGCTAGCAGTAGAATTATTCACTAGCAGTTGGAAATCAATGCTCTTATTTGTTGTTGTAAAAGTACAGTGAAATGTCATTCTGCTACTTTCCAAGTATTATGCTTAGTGAGAAATGCACTGATGGAAAATAGCAGAGCAGAGTTATCATTGCAGAGTTACAGTTGCAATCAAAATTATTCAACCCCCGTTGCAAATCAGGTTTGTTGTCACAATTGACTTTCAGCTGTTTGCAATGAACAAACCAAATAAAAAGCAATTGAAATAGTTCAAAACAATTAAGTCTTCAATTGTTTTCCCCAAATTCAACTGAAAATTCAACTTCTATTCAACCCCTTCATGGCAAGCATCTTTAGTACTTCGTAGAGCACCCTTTTGCTGTTATGACCTGCTGCAGACCAGATGCGTAGCTTCTGGCAGCGTTCCTGGGGAATCTTAGCCCATTCCTCATGAGCAATGGCCTCCAGTTCAGTAATATTCCTGGGTTTGCGTGCGGTAACCGCCTTCTACAAATCCCACCAGAGATTTTCGATGGGGTTCAAGTCAAGTGACAGTGATGGCTCTGTAGAATCTTCCAGGACAACTTCTGCAACCAATCCTTGGTGGAATTTGAGGTATGCTTGAGATCATTGTCCTGTTGGAAGATCCAATAACGTCCAAGCTTCTGCTTCCTCCAGACATATTGCTGATCCATCCTGCCGTAAAGTTTAATTGCTCCACAGAACATAATCCCAAAACACACGTGGCTTATTTATATGATTTTGAGCTGAATTTTCTCGTGCTTTTGGGTCAGTAGTGGTGTATGTCTTGGAGATCTGGCATGGAAACTTTCTGCGTTTGGTACGTGCCTCACTGTGCTCACTGAAACCTCAGTGCCTGTTACTTCCAAGTCTTGCTGCAGGTCTTTTGCAGGCACTCTAGGATTTTGCACAACCTGCCTTCTCATAAATCTGGTTGCTTAATAGCTTCCTTTTCTGTCCCGTCCAGGTATTTTGTGCATTTTCTGACCTTAGCCAGTTCAGGTATTTCATGTGTTCCAGCTCAAGCACACCCGGTGCAACTAATTAAGCCCTTGATTAGCCGCATCAGGTGTGCTTGAGACAACACCTGTTTTGCATAAATATGTATTGTTGTAATGGGATTCTATTCAGGGGATTGAATAATTTTGGAACTTTTTATATTATAAGTTGCATTTTCAGTTGAATTTGGGGAAACCACTTAAAGCATTCGTTGTGTTGCTATTTCATTTGCTTTATTTTGATTTGTTCATTGCAAACATCTGAAAGTCTGTAAATTTTGACAATAAACCTGATTTGCAATGGGGTTTGAATAAATTTGATTGCAACTGTGTCATTGCTAGCTAGCTAACATTTTAGCTAATTTAGCTGGACAAAGACATTGTGAAGTTGCAAACTACAAGCCGTGCAACTTCTGTTTAACCCATTAATGAAATCATTCCAGCGCAAAATCTTGACATGATGCATGCACTGAATTTAAATGTAGGAAATTCTGTCCAGTCCATGTTAGGAGTTACCAATGATATTACTGTTTGTGTAATAATGCGTAATGGTTAAGTAGTTGGTCTGTAGGGTTGTTGGTTCTTTTTGATCTGTATTTTCTACATTGATAGAACTCTGAAGTGGAAGAGGTGTAGATTATAAGTAATTAGCTGTCATGTATTTCCCTATCCATGCGTTCTTATTGGTATTCTACCCGTACTGAACACTACATAAATAGTAATACTAAATAGTATCCGAGATGAGAATTAGTTTGTCCCAAATCGTAATATGTTGAAATGAGTATCCTAAAGGTACCCAAATTGTCAACTGTTTTCGTTAGATTTTTTAAGTGTGGACCCATGGACACCAGCTAATATTGCCCACAACTCCTTGTGCGATGGAGTTTTATGACCGTTTGTTTTGCCGAATTCAAGGATGGATTTTCGAGAAATGTAAAAGAAGTTGTGGAAAAAGTAAATCAAGGGAATGACAAATGAAATGATATAGTATAAATTATATAAGGAATCATGAATGAAGAAAATCTGAAATGCAGTGAGGAGTTTGTTTACGGTGACCATGCTCTCTTCGGTGCAACAACGTTCTCTTCTGTTACACAGTGTGTTAGTATGTCCCAGTACTTACTTACGCTTGTACTACGCACAAAACTATGTACTTTGTCTTCACTATTAGAAATGTTTAGTATAAGTATGCCAATTGAGACACGGTTTGACTTTTTCCACATACAGCTCTGATATAACATGCCTACAGTGGAGGTTGGGCTATGAATAAAGGAGGACAATAAGCATAGGTCTCTAAGCAAAGAATTTAATTCAGTTTGGGCAGTGTTGGTTTTGCTAAATCACTCGTGTTACCTTCCTTAAAAGCAAAGTTTTTATTGCACTTGACAGTGAGCATTTTCTCATCCACTCTACTATGCTGCCACACCTTTGATCTTTTTGTGTTCCCTGCCATTCTTTGTCTGAAGTTTTGTTTGTGTGTGTCTAAACCTATTGTGTTACCCCGCCCCTTGAGAGAACATGAAGAAAAAGCTCTATATGCTACTTTAGCCTATGTGCTTCTTTCTTGCTTGACAAATTATTAAGCAGCAATGTAAACCCATTATCCTCTGACCTTATCAAAACTCCGGGTTTTATACATTTAAAACCACTCCCTGCTTGAAAACGCTTTATTTATTTTTGTGCTATAACAAAAACTTGGATATTTTTTCCTAAAAATCTGTTCCCTTCCTCCTGTTTATGCTAATCACGTATCCAGATATCTTGTAATTCTACACCGCATGGACATTGTTCTCAAGGGAGACATCTCCTCACATCCTCTCCTCTGTTTTCCATACAGCAAACTATAAAGTGTAAATGGCAATTAAACAGCTCTTTATAAGTAAATAGACAAAGCAATAATCTCCTTTATAAGCAGATAGACTGCGCCATAACTGTTCTGTGAAAGTCGCCACTGGTTCTCCCCAGTCTGAATGATAATCTGAGATTCACTCTGGTTTTGCTTATAGATAAATCTTCTATAACTTGTTCATCTGTTTTGTTTTGGGGTGGGTTTTGTTTGTTTGCAGTTTGCTGGTACCCTTTCAGATGGACTTGGGAAGACCATGGACCATCGGCACCAGAGTGAGCGAGAGTACATTCGTTATCATGGCGCGACCAGTGGGGAGCACTTAGTGGCAGGCATTCATGGGCTTGCTCATGGTAAGTTAATATGGCATGGTTTTTCAGCATGTTCACACTGATACCGCAGATGAGTTGTATAGAGTTGTATTTTGTATCATGCAGGTATTATCGGTGGCTTGACCAGTGTGATCACATCCACCGTGGAAGGAGTGAAGACGGAGGGTGGCGTAACCGGCTTTTTCTCGGGTCTAGGCAAGGGCCTGGTTGGGACGGTGACCAAGCCAGTGGCAGGGGCATTAGATTTTGCCTCAGAGACAGCACAGACCGTTAGAGACATGGCCAGTCTGAGCAACCACAGGTGAAGTTCAAAATCAGACACTGTATAAGTCATCACCCACACACACGCCTACACTGCCTTTCCCTCTCTTTTGTGGTTTCATAATGTTTACAGCATTCTGGGCGGTGGTGTGAACTCTCCATAAACACCAGATGTACCTATAAATCCCACCTGCATTTAATTAGTTTTCTTTGGTGTGGTTTCCCTTTTAACGAACTCATCCTAATGATTCGCACCACCACACAAAAGCACTCAAATCGTGCCTGCTTGCTGGTTTAAGAGCCTTCCCTCTGGGTGTGACCCCCCCCTCCACCTCTGGTTCCAACACTGCCCTACCTGAGCTTTTATGAGGGGGCCCAAGAGCAGCTCCTATTACACAGAGTGTCTGGTGTGTAAAGCCATTTGTTCTGCATTTGCCTATGTATATGTGAGGCAGCCAGGCTTCTGCGGGAAGTGGACTCACTGTGCAGTGTTTGTAGCTTTTCTGGTCCAACTGGAGATGGAATGAGAGCGTTTCCTGCCCTCCAACCCTGTGTGTTTGTGTGTGGGCGTGTATGTGTGTGTGTGGGGGACCTGCTGGTGAACTGTGCAGTGGGGAGCTGGGGAGGGTTGGGGGGAGCATTCGGAGCGTGCCTGCCACAGTGCGGTGAGGAGTTCAGCCAGAGTTCACACCAAAAATGTGCTGGATTCGTGGGTCACGGTGGACATTGACTGCTAGTACACTCAAAAACACGCTCGCAGGTACAGCAATTTTTCACTCTTATTGTTTTTTATGGACACGTACATACTAAATGACACTATAAATCAGTTCTATATTTCAGGTTCCAAACACACTAGTCCCCATTAAACTTCCTTTCAGGCTTATATAATTGCTAGGCTAAAGAATGTTCTGGTTTATTTGTGTACCAACAATGCTGTGAATTAGATGAGAAGCTCACAGGGAATTGTTTATTAATACAGGGTCCTCTGTAATGCAACAGTCCCATTACATCTACATGCCCGGTCAGGGAAATAAACAAGTAAATGAGAAGCAGACTGGAGCAGGCGAAGAGTAGTGCAACTGTCCACACGCATCCATTGCTCTTTTGCCCTGCTGGTGAACTCTCGCTCCTTCATCTCTCAGCCACCCCCTACCCACCACCCCCTGTCCCGCACAAACACACACACACATACACACACATTCATATATACACACCCTCATCACTTCACTGTGCAATCCAGGCAGCCTTCCAGAGCCAGCTCAGTTACAATCCCGAAACAAAGCAGGGAAGTGCTGGAGGGGCAGCGGCAGGGGCCCAGTCTCAGGCCAAATGAGCACCTTCTCCAAGCTCATAACTGTCAGTTATGTTTGAAAAGCATGTCGCTTCCTTTATTCCTGCACAGCATATGAAATTCTCATTGTGGTTGCCTGTGAACTTGCTTTACTTAGCTGATGGAGGCATTGCTTGGATGTGGCTCCGATTCCTTCTCAGGCTTCTGATTAGATAGTTATGTGTCTTTTCTCTACTGATTATGCGAGGTCATGTTTAAATATTATATTATAATATACTCTACATACCTGAAGAGGAATGTTGAGTTGGAGTGAAGAGATGGGACTGGGTTTTTCCCTAGATAAACATGACAAGAGCCGCACATCTGAATGAGATTTCTGTCATAACACACAGACAACCACTGCATCACTAAAAATATTTCATTTCACTTCATTTAAAAAAAAAAAAAAAAAACCTTGTGAATTATTTTCACAGTAATGACAATGAGGTTGCCTATAATCTTCCTTCTTTCATTCATTTATCCTTTACTGCCTTGTTCAGTCCTGATTCTTGCAACTAGCAAATCAATTCAATTCAGCAAGTTTCAGTTCAGTTCAATTTTATTTGTATAGCGCTTTTAACAATGGACATTGTCGCAAACATTGGACATTCCGGATATAAATGATAAATTTATCCCTAATGAGCAAGCCAGAGGCTATAGTGACAAGGAAAAACTCCCTGAGATGATATGAGGAAGAATATAATACTATATAGTCAAAAAGTGCAACTGTGTAATCAGGAACCTATGAGCAACTTATGAATGTGAGCATCAGATTTTTTTCTGAATTCATTATAGTTTTAACATAGTCTAATTAGTTTAAGTTATGAACTGATCAATGATTTTCAGTCATGTTCAGTGCTTCAAAATTATTAAAAAGTAAGTTGGAAAGTTATTTAATAGTTAAGTCTAAAAATAAAATCCATAACAACTATGATTATTGATCTTTCATATAGTGCACAATAAATTCAGAAGATTCCAAGAAGCACTAATTCTACCTTTAAAAGGACCTATTTCAATGAAGTTTAAATAAAGTTGTTCCAGAGAGTAATTTGAAGATAATTGGACCGAGAGCTTGATGCCCAGTAGTTTACCTCACCTGATCATGTGGGTGTGGCATGGTGTGCTGAAAGAAACACCTCTTCTGTACTACTGGATTACTCTCAGGCTTCGCCTTCAGCTCTGCTGCTCATGCTTTTTCTCGGATGTGAACATGAAGTAAAGACTGTTTGTTTGCACCCATTGACAGCTGATTGGCTGGACTCCAGCCCTGAGCCTGACCTGGAGTTGAACTCTATTGTTCCAGCAGCACAATCGAGCGTAGGGCATTATGTGCAAGTGCCTTTTAGAGCAATGGGTGAGGCTAGAGGGGGAGAAGTTCGAAGTCTCATTGGATACTCAGGGCAGATCTCATGACTTATGGTTATGATTATGATCCATGTCTCCGAGAGACGGCCAAGGACATGTGGAATGTTGATTTCTCATAAAACTAAATAAATAAATAATAAATCCTCATAACATTTGACTGACGCATTAAATGTTGGTTTAATCTTGATGAGCTGTTTTTCTAAACCTTCAATACTATTAACAGTTTTAGAATTTTCTAGCTTATTATATACACCTTGTATTTTCCCAGGTCTACTACTGCCTCTTTTTTTTTTTTTAAGCTAAGTCTGTCTTCTGGTTTTCAATTCATTGAGATCAGTGAGACTGGTTCCTGTTATCAGTCTTTTTCCCCAATTAATAATTTAACAAAAGGTCAGATCTTTACCAAAAAGCGATCGTTATTTGTGCTTTTTCCCCTTGTGCCTTTCATTCAGACCTCCGGTTTAGATTAGCAGCTGCAACTGCAGAAATGCAGGCCACAGTTTAAACAGAACAGAGAAGCGAAACACACTGGCGTCTTTGTGAATCAACTGGAAACCATCAGCTCTAATCAAATGACTGTGAGCCCAGATTTAAGCCAGATGTAGGAATTTCAGTTCAGCCTGCGGTGGCAGCCAAGGAGAGGGTCAATCTTAGGAGAAGTGAGACTCGGGTTTTGCCTTGACATTGGAACCACTTGTCCTGTTTGACCTAAACCGTGCTGTTTTAGGGGCCTACTGAAAATGAACTGTGCTGTTCATCTGATCGAGTGTTTGGCCATGGGAGCTAAAAGGTACACAATTTGACTTGTCATTCAAAAGTCAAACAAGATGGAAAGAAATGATTGTGATCATTGAGATCTTTAGATCTTTATAGAGTTTATTTCAGCACCTTGTCTAGTAGTGCTTGCTATTTAATTTCGGCTCGCTAGACCTCAGCTTTCGGCAACAATATGTATTTGAATATATGAACAGCATCGCACAAAGGGGTATTATGAACTAGAATGGAGGTCATACAAAATATTGTTCTGTTTGCACAATGTTCATTTTGATCACTTGCACAAAATCAGATTTAGCCTTTATGAGACTAGGCTTCCTTGTTTATGAAGCTTACATTCTACCAAGGTTAGATCTCATATTTACTCTCACAGTGTGTATCCAATCACAATAATACTGGTGCATTCATACCGGTGTGTGTTTGTGTTTTAGGCTGAGTGTACAGCGGGTGAGAAAACCCCGCTGCTGTAAGGGCCCTCAGGGTCTGCTGCCCCGCTTCTCCGCCAAGCAGGCCGATGGACAGGAGCAACTCTTTCACCTCACAGATAACATCCACTCTGAATAGTAAGTATGCAGCTCAAATTTCTCCTACATCCACAGCATCACTTTTATTGATGGTCTTATCTGCTTATCTGACCTATAATATACAATCTGCAGTTAAGAAACAGTGTATTTTCTCTTTTGTCTGGATCACAGACAATGCACTTTATTGCCTACCTTCAAGGTACTTGGTATGATGTGCAATTTTACAGTCCTGGAACAGAGACAGAAAAAAATCTGCACTCTCTTTACCTCACCTTTATTTTTTAATAAATGAAGAACTATAGAGTTCAGGCATTTGAAGATGTCTGACAAACTAGAGCACAAAGCAGCTTCAGGTTGTTTGAGACTTTGCTTCTGTGCTTGTAGCTGAGCCAAGATAGGTGTTTGCTTCCTCTGTGGGATAATCCATCCAAATCAGCGCCCCTCCTGTAGCCCAGCTGACCTCTCTCCCCTCAGAGGTGCCACAAAAGCCATTATTCTCTCCAGTACATCCCCAGACTGCCTCACACAGCCACGCTTTGCCTTTGCTAGAATCACTGCCTCAGTAGTGTATTACATATGTGTAGTCACCTGTTATTATAATATTAATTCTGAATTTGCACCAGGCAAAATTACAGGCATGAACAATATGTTACAAAAAGAAGGTTTTATGAGTGTCTGGCTTGTTGACAGAAAGGAAAAAGCAGTAGAGGGTGTTGAATTCATTACACTGCATTGCTTGCCAGAAATATTCAAGGGCATCTGGTTGAGACTAAAGGTTTCCACTGGGATGCAACAAAAAAAAAGTCACACAAGTGGGAGGTTTTTACTTTTATTAGGGCATGAGTGTACGATCAGATGCATATCTTGTGGGACAAAGACCATGTTAACATAAATGTGTGGTGGTCTATAGTAACTGCATAATCTGGGTCACAGTGCTTTAAATTATGCTAATGGTTTGTTGATATTCTGGGATATAGAACCAACCAAATTCATTACATTCCCATGCATATCAGAGCCAGTTGCATTGGGCTGCCTCGACTAATCAACATAATCAATAAAAATTGATGATTAAAAATAGTTGGCAACAAATCTCATTATGGATTAGTTGGACTGTGTTATAAAGCAGGCTGTGGCTACCTCACTTCATTTAGACACTGTATGGATGGAAAGTTTTTACACCCACACTATGCTGCAGGCTTCTTGCTATAACTTCTGTTTTTTTCTGGGTTCTAGTGTAATTTATCAAACTTTCATTTGTGGTAATATGAGAAAACTTGGGAAGTGTGATATCCCATGTTGAATGATTAATCTATTAGAGTCTCCTACCATGAAGCTTGTGCATTAAGCAGTGTTTGGCAGTGAGTAGGGAAGCGATTTGAATCAATCAGCTTGGGATTAGTTTATTTATAGCATGCACAATATAATCATCAAGCTTTTGGTTCACATCAAAGTCAATTCCAAAAAGAGTCGATTCCAAGCACTGAAAGCCTAGGCTTCAGTTCCACACACACACACAACAAATTTAATTCACCTCCTGTGCACACACAGCTTACAAAATTCTGACTTTTTGCTAGTAAGACAGTCAGTACATATTTATGCATATGTATTGTAAATAAACTTTACATTTTGCCAAAAAATAGTTAATTTCCCCTATGTATGGAGACTTTTGGTACACCCTGTATTTTGGAGCTGGAGTTTTATAGCAACACAGTTATTTGCTTTTTTTCTTTTCTTTTCTTTTTTTTCTTCTTTTTTTTTTGCTGAAACATGAAACCATATTTGTATATTAAAGCTACTTTGTGGTACTGCTAGTGTATTTTATATATAGTATAGTATATACATACATTAATTCCTCTGCTCCTCATTTGTCTCTTAAGCTTCATTGCTGTGGAGCCCATAGACACCTACTGTGTGCTCATCTCCTCTAAAGTCGTTTACTTCATTAAGCCTGGGGAATATGTGGATCGGGAAGCCATTTTCCTGGAGGTAAAATATGATGATCTTTACCACTGCCTGGTCTCCAAAGATCATGGAAAAGTTTATGTTCAGCTCACCAAGAAAGCTGAAAGCACTAGTAGCGGAGTAGCCATTCCAGGCCCATCACATCAAAAGCCCATGGTAAGAAAGCTTGTTATTTATTCTGGATTTATGAGGATTAATGTAGTCTGTAAATAAATAAACTATCCCATTATCACTCTTAGAATGACACATATAGTAAAAGCACTCACCCTTTCTTTCCACCAGGTTCACGTATGTAGTGAGAGCCTGGCAGTGAAGATCTCGCAAGAAATCAACTATGCCAAGAGCCTTTACTATGAGCAGCAGCTCATGCTACCCCCGAGTGAGAACGAGGATAGTTTACTATTGGACTCCTGATGAAATTAACTTGCATTTGGTAGATGTGTGTTTATTTTTCTTGCACTGTTAAGGCATACATGACGAATGAGTATGCACACTTAGGCAGACATGCTCTCACTATAGGGTTTGTGTCTAGTCTACTGTAATAATTTACCATCAAGCACATTTAACTAGAAAATATGCAAGATTTTACTTCTGTTAAACATAGATTGTTATTTTGTTTTACAGTAACAACTAATCTTGTATATGTTTGTTTATAGGGCAGTTATGGCCAGTATGACACTATTGTACATGTACATATTGTGGAGAAATTTGAGAGACAAGATTAATGTACAAAACTGCCTTTAAAATAGTTTTCTATATAAGTGAGAGAATTGTGTGGATGTTGAAATTGCACTGATGTAGATGTAAGAAACTGCTGCTGCCCTCATTGATTACTGTAGCATAAGTATAGTTTATATATATATATATATATATATATATATATATATATATATATATATATATCTCACACACACACTGTTAACAGCTACAGGGAAGTGTAAATAATATCTTGCTGCACATTTACCACTCATTATGCCGAAGAGCCCTGACAAAGGACATGTTTCGAATTTTATTTATTTATATCACTTTTCTCTCTATAAACTATTTTTCATGATTGTGGCATTTGAAAAAATAAAATCTTCTAACTCTTCAGTAATATATATATGTATTTGACACGCAAACCGTGCACCAAAGTCTGTAGCACAGAATGTTATGAGACTCAATAATCATTTAATCACTACACTAATACTTTGACATTTGGCCTGGACATGAACTGCATTGCTTTTGCTTTTGTTACAAATAAATTATTGCTAATCTCCAGAGTTTGCAAGTGCAAGATGTGGTGCCTTTTTTGTTGTAGGTGGGGGTTTTCCCCCCTCTTAATTGTTAGATCTTCCTTTCTTTTACATCATACCTTATTATAAACAACTCTGATTGATTCTGATTTTCAATTATCCATTGTCTACCACTGCAATTTATTTGTGTAGCAGCCTGGGAAAACCATTCACACATCAAATTTTCAACAATGTGAAATTCTGAAAAGTGCAAGTTTTTCTGAACTGAAATGTGTATTTCACTTAACACCTGTGCGTTCACTGTATAAAAGCAATTACTCATTTCATTTGCATTTAATTTAACACGCAATAGAAAAGATATACAAAATTATAATATATTATCTATTACATATTTTTTCACATAAAACCACCTTGATCACTTCAGATTGGCTAAAATTGTTAGCTAAAAGTTGGATAAAATTTGATTAGGCAATTTAAATTTGTTGTCCATTTTCATAGAGCGTGTAAGTGCTCTTCTCTGTTTTGATGATGATGTGATGGTGCAGAAGTGTTGCAGCCATTTTGACAGCTGGTACCTGTTTACAAACTAATTTTATTAGACTTGTGTACATTTTGCTACAGCACATAATGAAGCATCCAGCGACCTGATCAAAGCATGACCTCCGTGCTGTGTGAGGAAATCACACTTAACTAGCAAGGTTTTGGACATCTTTAGGTAGACTGACTGCATTTATTTTTGTTAAACTGACTCCTTACCCAGCATGATCTTTAAAGAAAACCTTGGCAAGAATATAAAGTATATAGCAATATTTCCATGATGTTTTGGTGGAATATATTTGTTTTCTTAAATAGATCAAAGTATATTATTGGCTGTTTTCTAGAATTCAGGCCCAGCGATATCCGATGGGTTTTCCCAGACCACCGCACACATAAGGAAAAAAATTTGTAATTTACTGATGGTTTTTTAAAATGTCATTTTTTTCTGCATTGTTTTCCATTTCTAATTGTATCATACCACTGCTATTAAAATCATTTCAACTACACTGATCTATGCATATACGTATGTTAAGTTTACAAGTTAGTAATTGTATGTTAACAGGTTTACAAACGACCAAAGACAAGACTTTGAAATGAATTAATTCATCCTTCTCTCTCTTACTCAGCCGTGTGCATTTGAGGTCATGATATATTAGCCATCTATCGACTACTCCAAGTGTAGAAGAGTGTCAGGCTTGAGTCAGTTGTTTTTCCTCATGTTGTGATAAATTAATAGGAATTTCTCTTATGCTTACTTTAGTCCGCTTGAAAGCTATTCCAGTTACAAACAAATTTGAAGGATATTTTATTTACATTTGGTAGTAATGTAGACTTTCCCTGCATTAAGTGAGTGGAGTAAGAGCGTACATGTGATATACCAGTTCAGTGCAGCAGTGTGAAATGATCGTAGGAAAAGACAACTGCCCAGAAATTTCAGGTGAATCACAGATTGTATAAATCTCATTGTTTTAAGTGTATATATTGTAAAGTCTAATAAAACTTGTGGTTTTTAGATTCAAATAAATCTTTTTGATTTGTTCTTTCACCCATTATAACTTTGTTTTGGTTAATTAGATAATTGTAGAATACTATTTACATATTTATTGTCTTCACATATTTCATGATTCTTTTCGGGCAATTTGTTTTGTGTTAATTCATTTATTTATCTGTCTGTGTATATTTTATATATATATATGTATGTATATATGTATATATATAATGTATATGTATGTATGTGTATATATATATGTATATATGTATGTATGTATGTGTATATATATGTATATATATATATATGTATATATATAATGTATATGTATGTATGTATGTGTATATATATATATATATATATATATATATATATATATATATATATATATACACAGTGTGTAAAAGTGTTGCCCCCTTCCTCATTTCTTTCCTTTGCAAGTTTGTCACACTTAAGTGTTTCACATCACAATTTAAAAATATAAACATACAACAATTGTAAATAAGGTGTTATTATTAAAGTAAAATCAACCACCGTGTAAGTCCCCCTAATAACTGGTGCACCTTAGCAACAATGCAACAACATTTGCAATAATAAGCTTTACACTGAGAATTTCCACTCATCTTTGCAGGTAACAACATAGGGTTTGAGCATGAGCTTTTAAGGTATACCACAACATCTCAATAGTCAGGTAGACTTTGGCTAGCCCTCAAAGTCTTCTTTTTTTTTCGCCATTGGTGGTATGCTGGTGTGTTTAAATTGTTGTAAGCGTTTACTTGGTACGAAGAGGTGGGATTCTTTCAGGATCTTGGTACAGCATTTGTTTTTCACGGAGTCTCAGGTAGGCAGTAAAAACCCAGACTCAATACACATATTTATGTGGTTTTTTTTAGGTTTCTCGAACTTGGAACACACCTTCAAAGTCTTTTGCTCTGGTCACAGATGTTGTCCCAAAGTTGGGGTTAAGTGTGTTGTGGAGATGAGAAGCTTTGAGTCTTTTGCTCAGCAGTGGTTTCTCCTTGGAACTCTGCCATGCAGGCCATTTTGCCCAGTCTTTTCCTGATGGTGGAGATACTACTTAACTAGGCAAGTAGGCTGCAGTTTTGGTGTGGGGTTTTGGACTCTTGGATGAGTGTTGCTGGCTTGGGGTAAGTTTGGGGCCGCCTCCTGGGAAGGTTAGACTGTTCCATGTCTTCGCCATTTGGGTTGTTACTGTGGTGGTTCCAAGCGATTTATAACCCTTTCAGAATAATATTTCTTTCTCAATGTCCGTTGGGTCTGATGAGTTTTAAGGATTTCTGGTGGACCTTACTGTGTCAACATTTATGTGGAGTGTGAATATGGTGTGGTAGAAGAAGTGTGGACACAAGTTAAGAGTTTTCAAGGGGGCAATACTTTTCACACAGGGCCATATGGTTTGGATTTTTTCACCTTTAAAATAAACCTTCATTTACAATTATTTGTGTTATGTGTGTCTTGCTATGTTTAATGGTGTGTTCGAATATTGACAAATGCAAAGGATGAGGAAGGGGGAACACTTTTACACCACTATATATATATATATATATAATGAATGTGTGTGTATATATTTCTCAGCTGAATATACCAGTCCTTAATTTCATAATTACAAGGAAATGTGAGGCTCATATCACTGTCACAGAGATCAATAATGTGAGAATTTATATGGAGATAATCTATAATAATTCTTCTCTGCTGTGCTCTTGTTTTATGATTTATTATTAACTGTTGTCGTTCATCCCAGTGCTCTTTTGCAGACTTGTGTGAACTCTTTATAAACCTGGTGATGTGCAACCTTCCGCCTTAATTCTTCTTCTTGACTGACAGTGTAATGGCGGCTCCAGGGTCTCCCCCTCACTGAGGAGCAGCTCATAGAGCATTTGTCTACCTTTCCCCCGCTTGCGCACAACTTAATGATAGATGTACACAATGCCAGCCGGCCCATGGAGCCCAGGCTGTTAACACCAGCAAGCTTGGCTTAAGGATTTCACTGTGTATCCAGGATAATCTATCTAAATGTTAAACGATATATCATGAGCCAAATGAAAAAAGCTTTCACAGCATAGGTTGTGGATTGTCCAGCCATCTGTCAATGTTCCACTTGATTTCCAGGTTTCACCTGACACATCGACTTAATCTGAGGCTTTTTGATGTGTTTTGAGTGGAAGAATGTGTTCAAGAAATTGAACTGGTAATTTGATCAGTTCCAACGAAAACATTTTAAACCTCAGCAAGACCCAAGAATGCTTTTAATTCACAGCAATAGTATTCTAGGGAAAATTAAGTTTAAATGAAATGAAAAGAAGTTTAAATGTTAAATTAAGACCAGAGTCATCTGATGAATGTAGCAACAAGTATATAATCATACACACAGTTCATGTCCGAGACTAATATGTAACTGTATACAGGTTATGTACTGTAACAGGTTTATGAAGTGTGACGTGCCCCTGCAGTGCCTCTGAACAGCCGATATGTTCCGTCTTTTCCACCTGTGCTGGCTTTCGTGAAACCCTTCTATTCCCTTGACAGGGTTCATCACAGGGTGAACTGTCCATCCAACAGCCTCCTCACATTAATCTCCTATTTGGCTAACCTTGCTCTGAACTCGGCCTCTGAGATTTGAGCTGACTTCTCCAACACACGTGCAGCCCATGACACAGTGATATGTCATGATCCCACATGAAAAACTTCCACTGGCAATTGCGGCTGTATGAAGATCCAAGGTTTTGAATTGAAGCGCTAGCTTCGATTTCGTGTCACACCGGTTGGAAAAACCTGCCAAAAACCGATAGCGATGAAATTTGAACTTTTCTAGACTTATACTGACAGTTTCTAATCAATTGATTTCATGACGGTCTGGAAAGAAAGAAATTCAACCTCAGTGCTTAAAACTAATTTACATGACTGTGTTGTAAGGTACTTCTGTGTAAAAGTTGACATATAATTAGGGAAATATTTTAACAGGTCTACAAGCCTAAATAAGTCAGGGGGATTTTTATGTAGCTCATTTCGAGTAACACGTTTGACAAAGCTTAAAATGTTGAAGGTGAGCCAAGATTATTTGAATAAACCCACAGAAAGGCATCCGTTAGCCCTCCAGTGGCTGACCCTTTGCAGCGTGCTTTCCAGTTAAGAACACGCTGTTTTGACAACCCTGCCATGAGCACCATGAGCTTAAATTTGGCCAGCCTGCAGCGCAGGAATGCTGACCATGAAATGCCTGTGAGTTTTGGCCCAGAAAGAACATGCTCGCTGCCAGGGACGTACGTTTCTAGCCGAAATGAATCCACACAAAATATTGCTCACTCGTTATTTTATTATCAAATACTGTTTATTTAGTGTTGACAGTAATGTTGAGATAGATACGCTGGATTTATTTACAACATGCTGGAGAAGGAACTTGCATCAAGTTACCTAAAAAGCATGTGAAATTAGTAATATTCTACAACTTTCACTAAATCCATGGCATCTGTGTGTCATTGTACTTGAAGTCTTCAGATGTTTCCAGAACTTTTTCTTTCAGAAAATCTATCAGTTATGCAGTCTGTATTCCCACCGAGCTCATGGTGCAAGCTCGTCAGCAAGCCTGCGAGTCTTTTAGACTAATACGTCAATATTTCCAGCAGACGCAAGTACAAATCATGACTTCATGATGAATTACATCCATTGTGATATTTATGCTGGATAAACAAGCCACCATGATGCACCGACCCCCATGATCCTGAAGTCCTTTGCTACAACTTGTTTGCTGTTCCAGGGACACGGTGCTTGCATTCAGTTTGATTAAAGGATTTTTCACATTCCATCCTTCCCTGCAGTTACTTATTTAAGTCCGTCCCTTGAATGTGTTCATGCACGTGTAGCTTCCTGCAAACTTGTGGATTTCCTCCAGAGCACCCTGTGGCAAGATGCTGTGGCAAAAAAAAAAAGAAGAAGAAAGAATGTCAAGTATGTACATGCAGAGTCATTTTTTTCAACAGCACTGTTGGAAAACTGACCTCTTGAGGATGACGAGAAAGTGCATGGTCCATGGCAGCACAACGAATGCAGTGTTAGTCCTGACTGCATCTACAGTCCTGTGAGCCACCATTTCAGGATTCAGAGGAGGAAACAGCTGAGGGAACCTGCCAAAGATAATAGAGAATATGGGATATGATGGGGATGGGAATAATGATGTTAATGAAATAATTTAATTTCTACTTGCACCATTGGCCAGTACCTGACTCGCATGCCCTGAAACATCTCTGTGTCTGTGTGGAAGGGGAGTATGGTGGTGCAGTCCACTCCTGGACAGTCCAGCAAGCCCAGAGTGAGACTCTCCATGAAGGCGTAAGATGATGCTTTGGATGTGCAGTAGTCGATGGCCCCAGGGATGGATGAGAGAGAGAGGATGGAGTTGATGCATACCACGTGGCCATGGCGCAGCTCCAGCATGCGAGGCAAGAAAGCCTTTGTGGTCTGTTGGGAAAAGAGACCAGACCCATTTTGCATTATTCGGCTTCTTCGGGCTGTTCCTACAGATAGCTTGAGGAATTTCCAATAATGAAAAAGAAAGACTTCAGCACAATACGGTGAGGATTATAGCGACGCTATGGGATTCAGTAAGTCCCGAAAATCACGCAGCCTGCTAAACTCATTCATTTAGCAGATGTTTGAATTTTGGCCCACGTTTGCTGTTTGATCTCAAGTCAAAGGATTAATAGATTGCGAACTACTATTATTACATCTGTCCACTGGCCTTGCCATGCCCCAACATATCAAAGGCCCCTCTTTCAACCCCTTCATATGTTTTGAATTAGGAGCTCAACAAATTAACTACCACCTTCGGCAGTGGTTACTTAACGTATATCTAAAACATATGAACGTCACCTCTGATTAGCATCGCCTAAAAATTTGTTTCGAGCAATGCAGACAAATGTTGGACTGATAGAATCATCCAGATTTGCTCTGGACATTCCTGTAATGCAGTCTCAACTTCACTCTTAGTGTTTTATTGGAAATGCAGCTCTGGGACGTTTTTTGAAGAGCAGCCAGTTATCATGACTGGGTTTGTTGTTTCCGAATTTCTCTATACGAGCCTCTTGATTGTTTCATATGAGGAATGCGATGCTTAAAACAGTCTTTTTTCCTCTTCTTGGCAATAACATTGATTAATTATGAGGGGAATATTCCAAAACAGACAGCAAGCCAAACGATTGGAAAGTGTTTAAATAAGTATGAGATGTTTTGAAATCCACAAAGAAGCCCATGCGCAATTGTTGGGTTCAGAAGAAGGTTACTGTGGGATAATACTGTTGCATATGCTCAAGAGAACAGAATGAGCCTGAACACCGGTGTTTGTCCTTTTGCTTACCCAGAACTGCCCAAGTGTGTTGATGTGCTGCGTTTTTAGAAGGGCATCATCGTCACTGTTCATTAGACTTTTCCCATGAACCACCGCTGCATTGTTCACCAGAATAGTCACATCCCCAACCTTTTAAAGAAGCAGAAACTTTCCAGTTTATTGATCTCCCCAGAGATATTCGTGTTACTTTGTGTATATATTTCTTAGCCTGTGCACATTTATCATTCAAGACATTTCCTTTCCATACCCTGTCTGATGACAAATTTGGGCTTTTGAAGCCAACTCCGCTTTAAAACATTTTTTAAGGTCAGTTGTGTTACTCGTTTTCCTGTCAACAGCTCCGTCTATAAATTTCAGCCTATGCAACAAACCCTTCCTTCAGTTTTATTACAGTGCAAAATGAGAGACTTTCTTGTTCACTAAATCTGCCTTCAGGTGTTTTGCTGTTGTAATTGAATGCCTTTAATCTAATGTTGATGGACATCATGGGCCATGAGGCACCGCCTTTTCATTCACTGCAATAACATTCCGCTCCTTGGAGGTGAAGTGAGCAGTGCAAACACGGTGTGTTTTACGTTACCTTTTCCCTCACCACCTTGGCCTGTTCGTACACCTCCTCCCTATTTCCCACATCACACACAAAGTAGTGGCATTCTGTCCCCGTCATGGAGATCTCCTCGCACGTCTCTCGAAGGCACTTCTCCGTACGGCCCCAAAGAATTATCTGAAAGAAAAGCAAAATCAGACCAGAGCATCCAGGAACCTGCTTGAGGATTAAAGGAATACTCAAGCTTTTCTCATCCTTATTGTTATCCACCTTGTCTGCGGTAATCGCAGACAAGGTTTCAACACACTTCCTGTTGAATCACAACCTATT
Organism: Ameiurus melas; assembly: GCA_012411365.1. NCBI lineage: Eukaryota > Metazoa > Chordata > Actinopteri > Siluriformes > Ictaluridae > Ameiurus > Ameiurus melas. The sequence goes on from CM022768.1 coordinate 10,962,642, forward strand.
AATGGAAGTTATTAAACTGTCAATAAGCAATTTATGATATGTGATTATACAACACATGTTGCATCAACAGGGTTTTCTGTTCGTTTCTTATTACATTGTGGAAATTGCACACAGTGCATAAGTGATCCGCAGACATAAGTTTGAGGAACACTAAAGTATCCCTTTAACGTAACCCAGAACATACAATAATCCCTGTGATCGCCAAAAATCATTACACAAACAAAGAGCTGAAGTTCCTTTGGGGAAAAGTTGATGATGTATTCCTGTATCTTTCTGCAGGAGAGCCAGTGAGAGTGATAGCAGACGGGGTCGGCCCGCGGGGGCTGCTCCACTCACTGGCTATTAGATGTGTCATTCAGGGAGGGGGTCAGAGAAAGGTAACAGAAGAATGAGTCCTCCTCCCTCGGCCCGTCCATCTTCATCTCTCTCACTCATACACAAACACACGTTCAAAGGCATTATGTGGCTCAGTCGCCTGATGAATCCATTCTTGTCTGCTTAATATCTCAGTGAGGGAGAAGAAAAAAAGAGAAAGACAGAAATCGAGAGGCAGAGAGAGTACTCGGATCAGTCGGAAACAGGTGTGGGCTCTCAGATGAACGGCAAGCCTCCTGACTTGTGCCTAATTAGTGTCACAATCAACACACACACACACACACACACACACACACAGCCAGCGTTCCATTATCAGTAAAAGTTCTGCAGAATTTCAGTGTTGCTGGGGTCAGACTGGGGCCATGGAGCTTCTTCCTCTGTGCTTTTACCTCAACACGACACCATTTACATACTCTACAACTTCCTTATGGGAATTCTACTTTGTAGATACATGCCCATGTTTGTCTCTCTCTCTCTCTCTCTCTCTCTCCTTTCACATCAATGCAAAAACTGATTTGATGAATCAGCTTCGTTGTAGTAGGAGTTCAGACATTTACTTTTGATGTATGAGTCAAACAGGAAATGATTGTGTATACATTAAGAATCTTTTCAGGGATCAAATCAAAGATTCAATGAGTCAAATATTTATTTATTTTATTTTTTTTTGTAAATGTGTTCCAGTTTATCAGTCTCAGGACAGCAGATACACTTATCACAGGAATGGCTTTCCTGACATGTGTATGCCTGCTTTGTTTGACTTACACACACACACACACACACACACACACACACACACACACACACACACACACACACACACACACACACACACACACACACACACACACACACACACACACACACACACACACACTCAGCTCTATTCCTGTGGCTTTCAGTTTGATTCTTTCTGCAGCCTGCACAATAACACTGATGACATCACCAGCCCTACTCCACTAAAACTGGCTGACCTACCAATGAACTTGGCTGTAATAACCAATCTGTAAGGTGCTTTTTGCCTACTACACCACCTGCATGTGATCCATTCACACACCCACACACACATACACAGATGTACACGCCTACACTCATGAGCATGATCTCCTCACGTATGCTCACCTTGGCTCACACGCATAGTAAACTAGAACAGTTATTCCTGTCACTCAATCTCATCGAAAACCAACCTCGCACCTAAATAATATCAGATATCTTTCTTTCAGGTTCCTTTAAGGTTCTCTTTGAACTTTTAAAGGATTGTTCTCAAGCTTGGGTTTTTGACTGTGCTGCCAAGAAAATCGTGGCCACGATGCGTTGAACTTTGGTGAACTTTTGGTTCACTGTAAGGTTTTTTTTTTGTGTGTGTGTGTATAGTGCAGGGAAGTTATGAGGGAGAAGGTTAAAAAGTCACAGATCATTTAAACGCAACAAAACAGTCAGTCTTGCCTGTCAGCACTCCATTGTGGGGCATTTGTAAAGGCAGAAAGGCTTAGGAAACACCTGTGTTTGTGTGCCCGCAGAGGAGAATCTGAGGAGGCACATGAAACACAACCGAGTCTGCATTCATTTGAATCCAAGTGCTATGACTAGAGTCTAGACACATGAACTAATCCCCTCACGTGGAGAAAGTATAGCTAGGTGCATATTTGTGGATATGTGGAGACATTTTCTGCATGCTTTCCCCCATACTATAAGGAACTGGTCAACAGGGGAAATGTATTATGAACCATTTACTCCAGTAGTTTCACAGTGTTGAACATTCACGGGTTATGCACTTATTCAGTGTCCTGGCACGTTCCCAAACCAAATATTACATGCATTATACAGCCAGGGCTGTGCCAGAATGGAGACAGATATGAACTGTATGCCAGATTAAAACGCCGGATTCATATCTCTTTCAGCTTTCTGTTCCCCCAAAGTTTGATCCCACTAAGAATTACCTGCAGAAGGCGCATGCGCTCTCTCCTCTAAAAAGCACCCTATTTGTAGCCTGTGAGCAGACTTTAGTACCTTTTTGGCTCCTTGTTTGGAGAATTCTTTGGCCAAGTGGCGTCCGATTCCTCTGCCTCCTCCGGTGATGAGCACCACATCCACGCCGAGATCTTTGCGCTTCTGCGGCATCAGCAAACGCGCCGCGGCTTTCAGGACGCACAGGAAGATTTGGATAGGGAAAAGCACCGCGCAGCCCAACACCTTCAGATCCATCATTCTGATCAAGAGCAATGTCCGACAGTATGGTTACGCGTGTTTGGAACTCGTCATCTGTCAGCGGGTCTCTCGCTCCTGGAGTCAATCTCAGGAAATCTCAATAAATAAATGAAAAATCAAACAGCCCTCCAGTATGGAGTTCACGCATGAGCCAGGTGTCCCAGTTGAGCTGAAACTCGTGTGAGTGAAGTGTTTCTCGGAGTCCGCGTTACGAGCCTGACGCACTGATAAGTGAGAGAAGTGGGACGGTGCTCTTATGTACCGCCTCAGCATCAGAGCGCACTTTGGCTGATGGAGTCACTCCATGGAGGACGCCTCATACTTTCAGAGGTCATCGTGACTTGTTTTTCCCCACAGCGATCATCTTGATTTTACACTTGGTTCTGGAAACTGAAAACACTCCACCAATGGAAAACCATGATGTGAAATCATTTATTTATTGGGTTGGGTTTTTTCCCCCTCCCCCTTGTTGGATCAGTAACTGAAACACGATTTACCTGCATTAACTCCTTCAAATTCAGATAAATGCACATTTAAATAAAAACATTTGAGATGTTGATGATTTAAAGGCTTTAGATTTTTTTTTTCGTCCTCATTTCAAACCTTTCAGTTCTTTAGACGTAGCTCCCCTAAGCAATATCTCTTGCTTTATTGTAAGCTGTAACCACATAGACACATAAATAAGAGCCATTTAAAAGTTCTTCCTGAAAGAGTTCCTCTACGTTCGTTAAAATAAGGGTTCTAATAGCCTACGGTACCATAGGTTCTGCATAGAACCTTCTTCATGTCAAGAACCATTTTTCATTGTATATGCTTCTTGAGTTGAGCTATATGGTTCTTTGGAGATTAAAGAAGTCGTTTATGTTTCATTATAGGTTCTTCAGACCAGTCTATTGGTTCTTCAAGGTATCATCCCTTAACAGGTTAAGGTGAACCCTATAAGGTTCTCTGTGGGACTGGAAAAGGTTATCCTTAAAACCTTGCTTTGGTTCCTTAAAGCACTAACTAAGGTTTTTTTGTTTGTTTGTTTGTTTTTTTAGAACTTATGATAGAATGGTTTCTTGCGGCGCTGCCGTGAATAATTATTTCTGTGTTTTTTGTGCAACTTAAAGGGGTTCTCCTATGGCATCAGACTCTTTTTGATTCTAATTGGAGCTTTTATTTTTAAGAGTGTAGAGTACGACTTCAGATGGGAAATCTGCTGTAGAGTTCTACATATAACCTTTAAGGGTTCCCCCAGAGATGCAGCTGAAGATGTATTATGTTTTCTATAATTGAGTTTTGTTTCTATGTGCTTGTGCTAAATAAGTAATGGTTCCATCTAGCACACTAAAGGCTCTTCAGACATTCATTCATTCATCATAAGTAACTGCTTTATCCAGTCCAGGGTCACTGTGGGTCTGGGGTTTACAATGGGAACAAATCCTGGATGGCTGTTTATCACATGACCCCATACAGAGAGAGAGAGAGAGAGAGAGAGAGAGAGAGAGTGAGAGTGAGAGAGAGAATGAATCATAGAAAGAGTCACACACTCATTCACACCTAGGGGTAATGGAGCATAGCAGTACTGGCATGTCTTTGGGAAGAGGGAGGAAACTCATGAGGACACATGAAGAATATGCACAGAAACTCCACCCAGAGCTATGAGGCAGCATCGCTATCCACTGCACTACAGTGCTACCCAGGGCTCTTCAGGTTCCACAAATATCTCTTAAATATCTTCTATGTAGAACAGTGGTTCTCAATGTGGGGTCCATAAAGCATAACCATCTATCTTCTATACCGCTTTATCCTTTTCAGGGTCATGGGGAACCTGGAGCCTATCCCAGGGAGCATCGGCCACAAGGCGGGGTACACCCTGGACAGGGTGCCAATCCATCGCAGGGCACAATCACATACACACTCACACAATACGGACACTTTAGACACGCCAATCAGCCTATCATGCACTGATCTTTGGACTGGGGGAGGAAACTAGAGTACCCAGAGGAAACCCCGCAGCATGGGGAGAACATGCAAACTCCACACACACGGCTCTGGCAGGGACTCGAACCCCAGACCCTGGATGTGTGAGGCGAATGTTCAAACCACTAAACCACCGTGTGCTCTAAAGCATAACCAGTGACTTTAAAAAAAATCTGTTATACAGCAGTAGTGGAAATGACAACCCACTCTTATAAAAGTTATATTTATTACCGAGTTCTTATCATGATTAACTGGTTTGACTGGTCCCATAAAATTAACGGGTTTAATCCAAACCTCAGTAACTCAAAAACAAGTCGCCTGTGAATAACAAATAATGTGAACTGATGTGAATAATGTGTTCTGTCAGTGGAAAGTTATAATTAAACTAACATTTGAATAGTTGGATTATGTTCATGAAATAAATCGGTGCCGAGGGGGTCTGTGGAATTTATTATTAGATCCAAGATACAGCATTATTTATATACAGTTAAAAGGATCCCTGGGTGTAAAATGTTTGAGAACTCCTGTTGTAGCAGAGATAGAGTCCCCTTTCCCAGGGAGAAAGTGTGTGTGTGTGTGTGTGTGTGTGTGTGTGTTATTCATTAAATTTTTTACAATGTTAGACTATTGTGTAGAAAACTGTATGAGAGACAATAGCATGGTGGTTTTACTACACACTTAAAAGGTTAAATCTATAATTTTTTCGAATATAGGGAAACCTGTAAAGGTTCTTTGTAAACCCCTACAACACGGTGTCTTCCTTATTCACACGCTTTATCTATTAAATGATACGGCGAACCCCCCTTTTTAATAAGAGTACAATCAACTTCTCTAAGACGTACCAGAGCGGACCAAACTTGTCATTTGTGTGTCTAGAAGTCTCTACTGCCATCTACAGGTCAGATCTTGCAGGTGACACTGATGTCAAGTCCATTTGATAATGGTCTAGATGGCAAGCGTGTGGTAATGATGCACTTTCATACACTGTAGCTCACATGCACAGTTTTTCATTCAGGAGCAAGACCATGGCTCAGACAGTCTGTATTAAGTCTTTTAGGTGAACAGAAGATGTCCAGGAGAGGAAAGATGCAAGTGTTGTCTGTGTTTAATCATGTAAACTCCAGGATCAGTGACAGCAGCAGCATGGCGAGTGTGTGTCCAGGTACAAGTCCATTCGAGTCAGCAACTACAGGCCAGAACACAGTCATGAAGAGATAACACTGTTTAAGCACTGTGTTCGATCCCACAATACCATCTAATGCAATTGTATCCAGTATTGCTCAAATATTAGGTTCATAGCTTCATCACACACCTTACCATTTAAGTGTAGTGTCTCCTTCTTTATTCTTGGATTCTCTATTTAAACAACAAACAAAACAAAAAAACAAAGTGTGAAACACAATTCTGAGTGGAGCATTATAGGTGTTGACATATAATAATTCATTTTTTAATATTCAAAGCCAAATACACAAGGCATACACAAAGCACAGTATGCGCAATGTGTCTTAGTTATGTATCAATGTACTAGAACTAGATGATGAGTGTATTTGTTATTCACTGAGAATATAAGGTGTGTGTTTTGGTAATGATAAATTGGTGTGTTTGATTCTGCCTGAACAGTATGGGAGTGTTTGTGTTCGTGTGTGTGCATGAGTGAGTGAGTATGTATGTCTTATACTAACCATACACTATGAGGCGTGTGTGTGTGTTGATAGAACCGAGTGGATTCTCAGCAGTGCAGCGGTACATGGAGCCATTGAGCTCTGCAGGTACTCTCTCAAGAACCAGAACCTTGCCTTCCCTCTCATCACTGCCGTCCAGCAGTAGCCCACCAACACGTTTCCATGTGAACAGGGGCTCTGGAAATACCTCATTCTGTACCATATGCAAACAGAAATATACATCATACGACAAGTTTAGGTTCATAAGTGCTAATTATGTACTAGCAGCCACCCATTAGTGGATTTTACAGATAAAAAGTTTTTAAAATTGATACTGAATGAAAACATAACACATAAAATAATATATTGTTGAACAAAATTAGCCAGTGATGGTTTTTTATTTCGCCTCTGTAGGCCGTTCTAATACTGTTTATGACAGCGGACCCTTCTCAGCCGCTCAGTGTTGATTTTTGCAGATAACCGATAATTCCAGCAATCACTGCAGATTAGTCTGCAAATCCAGTCAATCTGTCGACCTCTACAAATGAATGCATGACAAACATACCACATATTCAGGCTAAAACTAGCCCTAATGTAAACAATCGTATTTAAAATTTAATGACATTTGGAATCTGAGCCAAAAACATTTGAGCCCATCACATCAGTCCCAATTAACAGCTAACACACTTTTGTATATTCTAGCTTTATCATAATTTCATACTTTATTGATTATTTATTTATTTATTTATTTTGCTCCAGGCTAGTTTTTGAGCTTAGCTTTTGTGTTCGATGTTTCATACATTTGCAGTAAAATGACATATCAAGTTGACGTATCAAAATGTCAAGGTTTTTTGATTTATGTTGCAGCTCTTGCATTCCACTGGCACACCTAGCCTGATATTTACAACTTTTATGTTTATTTATTTACTTATCATGTCATTTAGAATATGAGCCAAAAAACATCCTAACCTATCGCATCAGACCCTGTAAACAGCTAAAATACATTTATATATTCCAGCATTATCCTAGTCTCATACTTTATCCTAGTCTCTCTTTTTTTTTTGCTCCATGGTATACATTAAAAAAAACAGTTACACTAGGATAAAGCTGGAATGTACAAAGGTATATTAGCTGTTAACAGGGACTTATGCGATGGGTTTAGAAGGGTTTTTTTTTTTTTTTTTTTTTTTTACTCAGATTCCAAATAACATTAAAACCCCAATTTATGTTTACAACCTTTCTGTAAAATCATTTTTTTTAATACCAAGATTTTTGTGCTAGTGGAATGCAAGGTTGCAACATACTTGAACACTTGAATATGAAAGAAACTTGACTCTGGATTTGTCATTTTACTGCAAATGTATTGAAAAATATAACTAAAAACAGAGTACAAAATCTACCATCACTCTGTATTTATATAAAGTTCAGAGATGAAACAAGGGTTGTAACCTAAATCATGGTTTTAATGGCTTTTGGAATCAGAGCCAAAAATGGTCTGAATGCAGGCATTTCACATTTTCAATTTCAGCTTTGAGCTGAGGTGAAAGCTCTGCACTGAAACACAATCATGTCAAGGCTGAGTTGTGGCTGTGTTTTTGTGTTCAGAGTTCATTACGATCATTCCATGGCTGTTTGTGGGTTAGATGAAGTGGTAAATATGTTCCAGTTCTCGTTTGCTATCAGGAAGCCCTCATGTTTACATTTAAAAAATACTATAATGAGCAGTAAACAGTAATAAATGAAACAATGTTTGTGACGACCTTTTGCTTTAGAAAAAAAATTAGCAGTCTCAGGTACAATTTGTGCAGTTTTACAGTATAAGGAACTTAGCTGGTAAGTTTTATTGAGCATCTTACAGACCAGACAGTTCTTCTGGAGACTTTGACTGTCAGCAACAACCAAGCAACCTTCATTATGTTTTTTTCTTACGTATGTTATTTGTCTTATGTAATATGCTGCTTTCTTTACCGACATACAAATCTAATATTTGGAACTGTTTTTGTTTTTTCTTGTTAACGTGGAAATCCATCCCTCCATTTTCTGTACCACTTATCCTATACAGGGTCACAGGGGAGCCTGGAGCCTATCCCCGGGAACTCAAGGCATGAGGACTCCCAGGACGGTGTGCCAACCCATCACAGGGCACAATCACAATCACACACACACTCACACACTACAGACATTTGGAAAGCCGCTCAGCCTACTATGGAAACCGGAGTACCCGGAGGAAACCCACTAAGCACAGGGTGAGCATTCAAACTCCACACACACAGGGTAGAGGCGAGAATCGACCCCCAACCCGTACTAGAGGCGAGAATCGAACGCCCAACCCATGCTAACCACTAAGCCACTGTGCCCCCACCCCCCTTAATGTAGAATAATAAAAAAAATCTATAACAATGTTTGTGCTAAGTACTATGATTTAAAAAAAAATACGGTTCCTTAGATTTTTTTCACAGTACAGTATATATCCAAAATTGTTGTTTGCTAGTTACTAAGATACTACAGTTACAGAACAGTTACTACTTACATTACAAAGGAAAACTTCTCATTGTCAGTTGTAGATATGAAGAAAAGGGAAAACACATAAATTATCAGTAATGATCATTGAATTATTTCAGGAAACAGCATTGCTGCTGGAAGTTGCATTGGGTTTGGTCTCTTTAAACTGTTTTACGTGGAACTTGTATTAATGTTCACATTTCTGCTGAAAGATTGACTTTTCCATCATATACTATAATTGAAGGACATGTCTTATGATCTTACCCCCTTTATTCCCACTTCGAATCCCTCCACAGTGATGCGCACAGTGTCTCCCACTTTTACTCTGCTGGGAGTCATGGAGAGTTTTGGTCCCTTTGGAGCAGCTTAATATAAAGCAAAAAGTGACAACATCCTGGTTGGATATACTCATACGTACAAGTCAATACAATTTCTCTTCATACCGAGTTACCTTTTTACAATTTCAAAAAAGGTGATATTAAATTAAACTAAATATAACACTAACATTTCAGAAATGGGCTAAAAAATAAAAAGATTTGTAAAGAGACTAACAGATTTCATAGTGCCAGCCTTTTATAAAGCTACTCATGTGAGGTCATGGTTGCAGTCACAAGGTAATGGCTTTGCTATTAGTTCTTGGAAACAAGCACACACGAAAGCGCCACTAGTGCTGGAAGAAATCCGCACTGTGATACAGTATGTGAACTTTTGCAATCGATGGTCTTTTAATTTTGGTTAGTGTGACTTCATACTTACAGAGCGTGACTTCGGCCTGCATGGGCATGGAGAGAGCTGGGTGCTTGACCTCGCAGCTAAACAGTGCCTCATTGTCGAGCTGTGGGTTCAGGTGCCAGGTGAGCATAGCCTGTACCTGCATGGTGCCGTCGATGAGCTCGGTCCGTGTGTGGTTGAAGTAGTAGAGCGGGCTGGAGCTGAGAACCCAGCGTGGAAACTCTCTGCTCACCACCGTCTCTGGGATAACCTCGGTAGTGGGACTGGCACTCCCCTGACCCAGAGCTCCTGAAGTGAGGCTGTGGCGATGACGAGCCCCGTCCAACCTCAGCGGCTCGATATCTGGCTCCAGGTGAGAAAGGGACTTCTGGTCGGCTTGGTGTCATCGAGCTCTCGGCTAATCAATGGCCTGCTGCGTTTGGCCGAGTGCAAGCCTCTCTTCCGAGCTACCTCTGATGGCTGGACTGAGGGAAGTACTTCAATCAACTCACCATCTCTCTTAAAGTGTACCTGAAAGATGACAGACAGCAAGTGCAAAGTGTGAAAGCATGAAAATGACAAAGGTCATTGAATTGATCAGTCCCTCCAGGATTTTGCCATCGCAGAAACTAACACTAAACCAAGCAAATTCCGCAATATTCCGAGGAGCTTGCAGTTTTTCAAAATTGCCACAAATTTTCCACAGATTTGGGCCAAGACACATCATGTGACGTCAGTACTACGCGCGTTCAGCCAAAGCCCTCTTCGATTCACCTGCATCGAACATGAGTACAGCTAAAAGGTCTCATTTACCAACAAACATCATTGTGAAAGACCGTGCAAAACGTCTGGGTTACGCATGTAACCCTGTTCCCTAAGAAGGGAATGAGACATTGGGTTTAGCATAACACTATGGGGAGAGCCCTTGCATGTGACCGCCATCTGAAGCTTGTGTAAAATCATGCCTATTTATAGGCCTGCCATGATCAGGTGACGTGGCAATTAAGAGCTTCGCATGATATGAATATGGCACCTGTGAACTGCGCCATCAGCTTTATTATCTGAAGCGAAGACGCAATTCACAGGCCTTCGAGGAGGCGACCCCCCTAGTGGAATGAGCCCTTATGCCCAGACTCGTAGCGAGACCGCGCGCCTCATAAGCAATACAGATTGCTTCCAATTAGAGTATCCAATTAGAGATGCGCTGCTTTGACACAGCATCACCTCTACTGTCACCGCCAAAGCAGACCAATGTAACTAACAAACAAAATATTGTACACTGAAAATTCTAAGAAAACAAACAGACGCTACACTACAGCAACTTGCACACCAAGGCTAAGTGACAAGATTCATTTCTGTATTGGATCAGTTAAAAACAAGAACCTAATCACATGCTCTTCAGTTAACGATGCCAACAGGTTTGTATCGTTACATAAGAAGGTTTTATTTTATTTTTTTAAAACAAAACATAAAATTAATGATATGAGTTGATGTGAAGAACAACATGGAAAGAAATTACCGAATACCATGTCAGACCAAAGGGTGGATAGTTTCTCTAAAGAAAGCTTTTTTAATATTCATATTTAACATATTAATAATATTATACTAATTAGGTTATTTAGGTGAAAAAGAGCATGAAATAATGAGTCTTTGTTAATGCTTGTGCATACTCATGCCACCAGGAGAATCCTTATTGCATGTGAATGTAGATAATGTATTTTTTTTAAATAATATTATCTATAATATTAAATTACTAACAACTGAGATGAATATCAGATATAAACTATAATGCATTGGGTAATGCATTGTCCTTAAAGGATAGTTTACAATTACAATGGTATATACAATTGTTAAGTAATGACATTTGAGGCGTTTGAAGAGGTATAATTTTCTGTCAAAAATAAATCAGAGGCGTACCACAGGAGCAGGTTTTCCTCCAGTCACAATGCATATGAGTGTGAAGTTTTGAGCTTCATAGTGACTGAATCGTGACGGTTGGTCAGCTGCAATTACAGAGATGGATTTCGGAGGTGCTAAAAAGTGAAGAAAAAAAAGTTCATTTGTTTATCTGGAACAGAGTAATGACACAGATTTGGAACAACCCAGTGGTCAGTGACACTTACCACTTAGAGAAATTTAGTAGTGAAAAACCAGTCATGTTTACTGCCTAATTGTTTAATTACAGCCAAAGAGTGATCAGATCACTAATCAAGATATTACTGTATGTAAGAAAGCTACCACAATACCATAATAACATTATTTGCACCATTCAAATATACAAACACCATTTTATACGGAACACCTATACACATGCTCATGCAATTATCAGCCAATCATGTAGCAGCAGCACAATGCATACAATGATGCAGACACAATTAAAGAGCTTCAGTTAATAGTCAAAGATGGAAACAGCCTGTTGACGAGACAGGTCAGAGAAGCATGACCAGACTGGATCAAGCTGACCGGAAGGGTATGGTAACTCAACTAACCACTCTTTACAGACAGAGTGTGTAGAAAAGCATTTCAGAAGGCATGACACATGAAATGTTGGGCTAAAACAGCAGAAGACCACATCGTGTTCCACTTTTGTCAGCCAAAGAACAGGAATCAAAGGCTACAGCTAAGGGTGCAGACTCAACAAACCTCAATAGTTAGTGTATGTGCTAATTCACATATAGAACACTTTAAAATAGTGCTAAAGTGTCTAACTGTTGATATATAGTATAATTTAGCAAGAATATGCAATTCTCACTTATGAGTTATGAGAGGAAGTTTGTAAACATATCAAACTGTGCCTGTCACAGCATGCTTATCTTTCAATAATTACACACTCAATTAACAAAACAAGAAAGCTGAGCGAGATTAACAGCCTGCAAGTTCCCCAAGAGATTAAAACCAGCGAAAATAACAAGCAAGGTTTAAAAATAAAATGCAAGGACTACATTCAGACCTGCATAGCAATTTGAGCAAAAGGTTTTGTCTTGTTGATTTATTCCAAATTAAAGTCAAAGCCAACGTGTTCAAGGGAAGTGTGTATATACAGGAGAGAACCAATTATATGCTGCTTAAGGCACTGCTAAATGTGTGGGTGGCTGCAAATAAAAGAAAAACTAATAATAACCAATAATAAAAGCTAAAAACCAATAACAAATGTAATAATGGACTAAGTAAGGAGTGAAACCTACACATAACAGCAAGAGTTATGCTTCCAGATGCTAAGACCACCTTCTCTCTGGACGCCTTGTCGTAGATTCCCACGTGGCATTCATAAGGCCCGCTGTCTTCCATCTGTACTTCAGGCAACCTGAATCAGACAGGACAAGCTCATTCAAATATCAGTTACAGAAACAGAGCAGATTCTCACATGGAAGCAAGAGACAGAATATAATCTTTACCTAACAGTTGACTGGTAAACAAGATCTTCTCTTCTGCGAAAGTCCTCCATGTGAGAGAAATTGGTATTGTACATGGCATCATAGGTAAAGATTTTCTGCTTAGAGCTACCACCTTCTGTAACCTATAAAATATTAAACTGGTGTTCAGAACAGAAGGCCAGGATGACTGTGTGGGAGACGTTTAATCACACTAAATAATAGAAGCTAGAAAATAAATCACCACTAGTTACTGAATACATAACTGGCTGAAATGGATAAAGAGTTATGATTTGTGCTTTAGTATGAATTAGTAAAACAAAAACTAATTCGGCTGTGTGTTCTGCAAATGAAGTAGCAGCGTTTTAATTAAAAAAAAAAATTTCATCACATCATGAAAGGGAAAACACTTTCTGGCAAACTGCTACAGCCCTGAAATTGAATGCACATACACAGAAACTCATCTGTCAAGGCTGTGGCCCAGCATGCCTGAGAAACGATCTGAAAATGAAAAAAGGCTTGTCCTAGAACCACTGAACCATGATCTTTTAATCCTGAATATAATTTTCATATGTTAGGTGATTCATCTCACACTGTATCAGAAGTGCAGCAGTACAACTTGTGCAAAAAATGAAATGACTACCACTTTAAGTAACTAATATAAATGATGGTGGCTGAAAGCTCTGAGTTCACTCACCCGAAACCACACGATTTCTCTCAGGTTGCCATCAGTCCTGAAATTGCACTTCAAAGTCACTGTATCTCCCATGACCACAGGCGGGAGAGGCTCGATACTGACTGTCAAATACCCTGCAGGACAGAAAAGAGATCACACACTGAAACTGTAGCCCCCAAACCCTCCTCTTCTAAGAACATCTGTTCTAATTAATGTCCACTAAATATTTATCACTGTGCTGGACTTTCTCAATTTCACAAATGGAAAAAAAATTCTGAAAGATAAAATAAATACTGAAAAGTCATTTATAGTGAGGCCAAGAGCAGGCCAAGGAAAGAGGTCCTACCACTAAATGATGAAGTAAATATTTTATGTGGTATGAATCCAGAAGGCATGGCTCAGCTGCTTAGCTAATATTTATCTACTAGTACAAAATGAGTAAAATAATTGCAAACTGTATGCCTTTGGTTATCAATAATGTTTCATCATAAATATTTCATAGGACACATGAATTCCAGGTTATCACTGAAATGACTTAGCTTAATGTGTGAAGAAAATTTCAAGTCAGTTGGGTTTGTTTAGAACTTTTAACTATTCAGGCTGTCCAAAAGTCTCCCTACATAGGGAAAATGAACACTTTTAAGCAAAATGTAACTTTATTTACAATACATCCTCTACAAGATTGCCATTTCTTTGTAAACTCACAGAGTTGTCTCTCCCACTCTTGATGAACTCGGGTTAACACATCTCATGTTCTGGTGTTATGCATGTAACTGCATGTCCATCGTGACCTTGCTTCCTGATCATGACATGAGAATGACTTCGACACATTCTTCTGTTCTTAAAGGCTATCTTTAAGAACATATGTACACACACACACACACACACACACACACACACATATATATATATATATATATATATATATATATATATATATATATATATATATATATATATATATATATATATATATAATAACTAAGAATGAAAAATCTTGGAAGACATCTTGCGACAAGTGTTAATTTCCCTTATGCATGGAGACTTTAGGGACACCTTGTACATATTGCCACAAAGCAGCTTTCCAGAAATCCAAATATAGATTTAAATCTCTAATGTGCAAGCCAGAGGTGATCGTGGCAGAAAACGTCTCAACATATTGTTCAGACAACATGAACAATAAATCTCAAGAAGAATCAGACTCAAAAGGGAACTCATCTTCTTCTGAGTGACACAGGATTGGGGGATGATAAGTAACTACACTATATATCTGTAGAAGAGTGAAGACAAAAAGTACTAAAAAGGCTCAGAATGAACATATCGTGATTAAGAGTCTTTATGATTACAGCTGTAAGATACAAATCTACAGTGTTCATGAGAGATTATCCACTAAAGCAAGGGTGAGAATTTTGCTATCTATGCATTAATTCCATGCTAAGGAAGAGTTTCAATGAGCTTTTAAGCTACATACAGTGGTGCTTGAAATGTTGGGAACCTTTTAGAATTTTCTATATATCTACAAAAATATGACCTAAAACATCACCAGATTTTCATAAAAGTCCTAAAAGTTGACAAAGAGAACCCAATTAGACAAATGATACAAAAATATTATACTTAGTCATTTATTTATTTAGGGAAATTATCCAATATTACATATCTGTGAATGTCTAACATTACATATCTGGTTTGTAGATTAGTAGTTTGTGGATTAGGTGAAATTAGAGTCAGGTATTACAAATCAAGGGGATGACAGTCAGGTGTGAGTAAGCGTCCTGTTTTATTTAAAGAACACTGATCTATCAGACTCTTCACAACACATGTTTGTGGAAGTGTATAGGTGTATCATGGCGATTTGTGTATCAAGGAGATTTCTGAGGACTTCATAAAAAAATGTTGGAAAAGGTTACAAAACCACCTCGAAAGAGTTTGGACTCCAATTCACAGTCAGTCAGATTGTGTACCAATTGAGGAAATTTAAGTCCATTGTTAACCTTTCCATGAGTGGTCAACCAGCAAAGATCACTCCAAGAGCAAGACGTGTAATAGTCCACGAGGTCACAAAGAAGCCAGAGTAACTTCTAAGCAAATAAGGGTCACTCTCACATTGGCTAATGGTAATGTTTATGAGTCCACCATCAGGAGAACATGGTGTGCAGCATGGATTGCAAGGAGAAAACCACTGCTCTCCAAAAAGAACTCTGCTGCCCTTCTGCATTTCAAAGATCACATGCCAGAAGGCTATTGGAAAAATATTTTGTGGATGGATGAGACAAAAATAGAACCTTTCGGTTTAAAGGATGTGTCATGTGTAGAGAAAGGAAAACAGTGCATTCCAGCATGAGAACCTTATCCCATCTGTGAAACATGGTGGTGGTAGTATCATGGTTTGGGCCTCTTTTGCTGCATCTGGGCAGAGATGGCTTGCCATCATTTATGGAACAACGAATACTGAATAATACCAGTGAATGAAAACTGTCAGGGCATCTGTCTGCCTGCCACAAGGTCACATGTAATTATCATGTTTAATGGGAAAGAAAAGGAATTAAACATAACAGTGTTTTATAGTGTTACATTGGGATGGCTGTGGCGCAGGTGGTAGAGCGGGTTGTCCACTAATCGTTGGGTTGGCAGTTCGATTCCTGGCCTGGGTGACTCCACATGCCGAAGTGTCCTTGGGCAAGACACTGAACCCCAAGTTGCTCCCGATGGCAAGTTAGCGCCTTGCATGGCAGCTCTGCTACCACTGTTGTGTGTGTGTGAATGAGACACAGTGTAAAGCGCTTTGGATAAAAGTGCCATTTACCATTTATTTTAATGGAATGGCTGTGAGTTCCTTCCTGTTATCACTTATGTTATAGCAGCTAAAAAAAATGCTAACTCACCACCCTTTTTTTTCTCTCTCTCAAAGTTAAAAAAAAAAAAACACACACACACACACATCTTGTCATGCTGCCAAGAGACAGGAAAGCACAAAATCCTCCATCCTGAAGAATTTCTCGTGATGAAAAATTACTGTCTGTTACAAAGAAACTGGAGACCATAAGTGTTAGACCCCTTATAGAAAATGACATTGTAGCAATAAATAACAATACTTAAAACAATACATAAAAAATCCTTAATGGTTTATGTGAAGCATCCACTATGCACATATCTGTGAATTAGTTGTTACTAAAGAAATGATAACGTATTAGAATGAATGCATTAATATAAACGTGTTATTTTAAATACAGCCAGGACTACTGTCAGAGCTGCTACATAGTTTGCTACAATTCTCTAAAACACTCAACAAACCCATATAAGAAGAACTGTATTTTTAGATTCACCTGAGGCATGCACCAAGTGCTGACAAACCATTTGCACTTTTATATGATTAGCAAAAATGGACCCCATTAAAATGCAATGCAGGATAGTTTCCACACAGATAAAAAAATGTATCTCATAAAGTATGCAGAAATATTAGCAAGTTTGTTGACACAAATACCATGTGCAAAACCATTCGAACAGCCTCCGTGTGGTAAAAAGATATCCATGCATGATGCCGTACTGTCTGTCACAAATTCAGTGGCCTACAAAATCTACCACTTCCTCCGTATTGGCTCATCCACTGTGACGTTTGCGGACAGATTATTTTTCCCCCTCTCCCTAATCCATAAGCTCTTCTCCCATCAACCAAGTGGTTCTGTATGCTGCCCCAAATGCAGCTGAGAGTCTGAGGCCAGAAGGTCCTGTAATCCTAATAATGTAAAATACCAAAGCATCTAACACAGGAAATGACCCGTAATTGCAGCTTTCCCAGGTCAAAATGAAAACGAGCTCTAGTGAAATAACATCGAACATGCATTTAAAGCACATACTGTATGTAGTGGTATTAGCTGGATCTTGAAGCATGCTTTAGTGCACTGTTTCCTAATCATTGAGACTGCACTGCATATTTAAGTACTTTAGAATCACCTGAATATAAGTGATAAAGTGTCTATATATTGTTCATTTAAATAGAAAAAAAATAATCCATACACAGTACATAGGTACGGAAGAGCATTGCTGCCATGCATCAAAAAATATCAGCATCTCATTATTATGCATGTTGCAGCAAAAAAACCAAAAAAACGGGATTCCTCAAACAACATTTTTTTCCATTCTTCATCTGTCTAGTTTGTACATAAGGCAGACCTTCTTTGCCAGCTGGAACATCCTGGTAGACAGGAACAGTTACCACTACTCACACAATTCTGAAGTTGTTTGGCACTTAGATAATCTCAGACATTTACTGGTTTACAATGTACGATTTAGTCAATTGATAAGGAAGTTGGAAAATAAAAAGTAATAAAAAAGAACTATCACACCCACATGTGCTTGTTGAACATCCCTTTCCAAAACCATGGGCATTAATATGGAGTTGGTCTCCTATTCTCTTCTGGGAAGGTTTTTGACATTTTTCTGTTCTTCATCTGTCTAGTTTCTGTATACATATGCCTACTCTCACCTCCTGTTCTTGGCTGACACAAATTGAATATGATGTGGTCTTCTGCTGTTGTAGCCTCAAAGTTTGTTGTGAGTGTTGTGAGTTCTGAGACACATTTCTGCTTTTCATGGTGGTTATTTGAGTTACCATAGCCTTTCTGTCAAGCTAGAACCAGTCAGGCTGATCTCCTCTGACCTCTAACCGCCTACAGAACTGCATGTTATTGGCAATTTATGTTTTTTTTATGATTTATGGTTTTTATGCTATTCTACCGTTCATGCATACTCTAGAGACTGTTGTGCATGAATATCCCAGGAGATCAGCAGCATCCAAAATACCCATCTGTCATCAACAACCACGGCACAGTCAAAGTCACTAACATCACATTTTTCCTGCATTCACATGTTTGATGTGAACAGTATCTGAAGTGCATTTCTTCTATCTGCCTGATTTCTTATTTTAGTATTATGCTTGACATTCATGCTTTAAACATCTTACTTGGTGTAAATTAATTCTGAAGGCCTGCTTACATTTGTATATGTATACATTCAGTTGCCACCTACCTTGTAGTTACACTCATCAGGTTCACTACAGCACGTACTACAAGTGAATGTTTAGAGACTTAATGTAGCCTGCCTGTTGCCACTTCCTAAACTGTCTATTAGAGTCTGACCACCACCTAACCACCAGATATTATTTGGGTGTTGGACCACTCTCAGAACTGCAGTGACATTGTCATGGTAGCATTCTGTACATGGTACTGGTATGAGTTTATCAAGCTTAGGAGCACTGTCAACATTTTCCCATCTCAATCCATCTTCTACCGCTTACTCCTTTTCAGGGTAACGGGGAACCTGGAGCCTATCCCAGGGAGCATCCGGCAAAATCGGGGTACACCCTGGACAGGGTACCAGTCTATCACAGGGCACAATTTCATACACACTCACATAACCACTCATACACTACGGATATGCTATTGTTCCACTTTGTAAGTGTATGGTTATGTTTGTTTGTAAGTGTATGTTTGTAAGTGTATGGCTAATTTTTTTTTCCAGGCACACTTTTATAAATCATTGTCAGTTTCTGACTACATAAATATTTTGGTGGAAAATATTGGTTGGTGTACTATTCTAAACACACTCAGGGATTCCAACTGCATGGTCCACCTGATACACTTGTACCAGCACCACATAGATTATCAAGCCACTACCATATCAGTGTCACTGCTGTCCTGAGAATATTCAATCCAACACTTAGGCCTAGATAATATCTCAGGGCTGGTTCTGTGGTGGACCCTTTCCTCTGATTTCCAGCATAGAGGGCTATAATCAGTAATTACATAACTACTAAGTGCACCCATGTGGTAGGTTTCCCTTATAAATAAACTATATATTCCATTGATTTGCAGTGACCTATGGTGACTCTATCATATTATGTCCAGCTGATTCAATGAATCATGCTTCAGGAGGATCTGAATTTAATAATAGTGGCCACTTATGTTACCATAACAACAGCGAGTAGCTAGCTATTTAGAAATATTATACTGGTATTATACAGGAATTAAAGTTATTTGCAATTACAGTTTCTCAGGTGTACATGAGTGCTCCTTTCATTGTAGGCAAGCAATGTTTTGTTCCATTAAGGTATTACTGTCAGGTACCTCTTTAAAATATTATTCATTCTTATTTCATATTCATATTCATTTTTTCATATTTATTTATTTATGTATGTATGTATGTATTTATTTATTTATTTAGTTATTTATTTTTACATTGAAATTAGTGCTAATTCTAAATGTTTGGTCTGTAGTGTAGATTTATAGTGTACAGTCAGTAGATTCAGCTGAAGGACATGTCTGTTCATTTCATAGCTGATGAGCACTGAATTACTGCTACTGTAAGGCTTTTTAGAAAGCTGTCACAGTCTACTGTATTTACTGCATAATCACAAGCATTGTCGCACACACACACACACACACACCTCTTGACAATATGGGCCAGAGAATATGAAATAGAGGCATTTAGTGACATTAATAATCTTTAAAAGTTTCATGTCTACATTGCTCTCAGGTTCAAATATAAAATCCTATCCATTACATTACATAACCATTCATCAAATAATCTGGCATATGACTCAGTTCTCGGTTAGGCAGCAAATATATACATAAATCATCATTAAGGACTATAGCATTAGCACCATGTTCCAAAGGTACAGACTGAATGTGTCAATTTAATTAGTTTAAGTCTCACTAGCCTGATATATAACTGGCAATGGCAAACTAAAACGCATTTCAAATCTACCAGATAAAGTTTGTCTTAATAAAATAATCTATAATATTTTATATAGCCAAATAACATAATGATATAGATTCTGGAAATCCCTTGATGGTAGCTGGGACTGTAATTAGGAGATGGAAGGAATGCGAGAGACTAAAATCCCCTAAACAAAGTCATTTAACTGCTTTATGTCACTTATTTCATTTTAATGTGATCTCTTTAAAAATGATAACCCATTCCATGTTCAGTAGAATTTTTTTTTCAAGTTTAATAATATAATATGATATAATATAATATAATATTTGGTGCAATATATAAAGTGTCGTTTTTTATGCTTATATTTATCTCGACACGACAGTGTTGCTTTTTTTTTTTTTTAAAGATGAATTTTCATAAGTTCAGAACAGCTCAAGCTTAAATTCCCTCTTCCTATTCCTTTTCTAATCTCCTAAAGTACAGATAAAGAAACAAGCATAAACAGTGTAGACTATATAAACTTACCCATCACTGAATCCATGAAGTCGGAGCACTGGAGCAGGAATAAAGTGAGCACAATCTTCATTTTTGTAGTGTGAATAAATTAAACATCAAATAGCGTGTTCCCATTTTATTCACACCTCTAATGGTGCACGTGCGTCCTGTTTTAAAGTAGAGCTATTTTTGACGGCCAAGTCGTCAAAATGATCCATTTTCATTTGGTTCCTGTTTCTCTGTATTCCTGTCGGAGGATCTGGTGTGAAGAGGAGCTGCTGCTGGCTGCATCGGGTGGGGATTAGCGCAGAAACAGCTTTCACTGAATTCAAGTGATGGGCATTACGAGTCACTTGAATGAATCGATTCTTTTGAACTACCCGTTGGAGTGAATCGATCCACCGCAGCTGATACAAAGAAACTTAATGAATCATATCTAGGCTTAGGATTGTTGTTTAAATCAACAGTGTAGCATTGGAAGTATATTGAATCAATACCCCAAGTATTATGAACGATGCCCGCTGAAAAGAAACCACCACAGAAATTCTAATGGTTTCCACCATAACAAACCTTCAGCTAACCATTAAAACCATTACCATTATTGGTCCTTAATAGTATCCACTAAACAAAACATGCCACCAATAGAAGGCAACAAATTACCAGTAAAGACCCTCATGGATCATTACATTTTCCATTAAAAGCAAAACAATTCCCAGTATAAACATTAAAACAATTACAAAGTCTATGAAGGTTTCTATTGGGGGTTTTTCAGCAGTGCCCTTTATTTTGGGGGGGTTCGGGGGCGCTGCGGAACAAACTCTGTGACATCAACTCGCCCAAAATCATTTCCTAACCTTACTAATGCGTTTTTGGCTGAGTGAATGACCAAGTTCCACAAATCCTGTAAAAACCCTTCCCAGAAGAGAAAAGGAGACCAACTCCATATTAATGCCATGGTTTTGGAGCAGGATATTCAAGAAGCCCATATGGGTGTGAAAGTCAGGTGTCCACATACGTTTGCTCAATTATTGTAACTTAGTCTGCCCAGCTACCAGCTGCCAAAACACAGTCTGAGCTGGTCAAGCTGTTTGACTATATTTTCTAACTTCCTTATCAGTTGACTAAATTGATCAGTAAATGTTTGAGCGTATCTAATAGCCAAACATCTTAAAAACTGTGCTAGTAGTGGTGATTTAGTAATTGTTCCTATCTACCCGGATGTACCAGCTGGTAAAAATTATCTGCCAGTTTCACCAGCTTGCTCTGTGTTTCGGTAGCTGGTCAGACTAAGCTGGATTTTTTTTGTTTTTGTTTTTGTAACAGGGCTGTGACTAATCCTAGATTCATTTGGTGAATCATTGATTATAATGTGTCCCAAAAGGACCTTATAATCAATCGATGGCAACCTTATGGTAGTAGGTTGGTATTTATTATGAGTTTAACATAAACTTATGTTATATTCATATCAATAATGATGCTCTACTTTAAACTGTGATCAATGTATCAAAAAAAACAAACATATTATTATACAAACATTATATTTAGACAGAATTAGTATATATTACACTAGGATACAACAATTCATTTTATTTTACTTTACATATATCCTGGATCTGTAACCAAATCATTCAGTTCCGCATCAGGAATTGAAACTATGTATGTGTTTTTTAGCAATAGACCATCAGTTAAAGAGTAATAATATAGAGCACAAAGCTGAAACGTTAATGATGTGGCCATTCATTTCGCTCCAAGCATCAATTCAGAGAATTCAGAGAATCCAAATTTGTCCTATTCACAATTTGGTGGGCAAGTCCCTAAAAATAAAGTTAATACAAGGAGAACAAATTATCAGTCTAAAATGGTTAGATACTATAATTTAATTATTGAAACAAATTAGGCCCCATATTATAAGGGTGCCTTTTGTGTGCAACTGAAAGAAACCCTTCAATTCATTCTTGCGCGACAATCGATTCACCTGAGTCTCTTAAAAAGAGTCATTCAAAGCAAACGGCATCTTGCAGTTCGTGTGTCAGTGTTCATTCCCATGCACTGCTGGCTTAATAGAATCTGAATGGCAAAAAAATTGTCATTACTTTTTGAGATCTGATGCTCTTCTGTCATAAACCTTAATATAGTCAATGAAATGTGACATTTGGTGCGAGGCTGCAACATCTAATTACTATGAAGAGGTTTGTACATCTCTCTAGGAACAGCAATTAATTCATTTTTCTTGTATGTCATCAAAAACACGTATAGTTGTGAAATGCATGGAATGAATATAACTGAAAGCATTTATCTCCGCTTTGTGCAGGCAAGCAAACCAAGTGTTTGGAATCAGATTGGCTTTACTCTGGCAAGTCCTGCTGAGTTGAAAGCATGTGAAAAAAAGAGATTTCCTGACACAAAGGGGAAAAAAAGCAGTACTTACTGCTGCACTATAAATAATCTGTCTTTTTGCTCATGGCACTAACAGACCCTACACACATCTTCAAATAGAAGACACCAACCAGCATGAAATATTTATTTATTGCTATATTTTAGACACAGCACCTTAGGATAAGCATGGTTCCTTACTTCCTTCTTGTACAACATTTCTGATATTGCAAAGCTGAAATGATATTGTTCAGAATTTTATTTATTTTTATTTTTTTGTACAACATGTGCTCTGTACCCAATTTCAAATCCCAGGATGATCAGTGTACCACTGATGAATAAACCAACACTTCGCACAAAAGTTCACCCAGAATACCACCAGGCAGGGATTATCACAGAAGCCGGTCTGACTAAATCCAAATCCAAGTGCCATTACTTATTACGCTGCTGTAATTTCAGGAGACATCATGTCTGGATGACAGCTGCACTGGAACATCTAAGATCAGCTTTGACACATCATCTCAGAGGTATACAGTATGATTTGGTTTCCTTGTCACGTTGACTTTGAGTCACGGCAAGCATGCGAGAGCCACTGTGTGAGTTGCTTCACACTGCGTCTCCTGATATGTTCATTGAGAGCGCTGCCTGTAGAGATAAGAGGCTGAAAATGGGCAAGGCGTAAACAGTTTCAGAGCTAAAGCTGCAAACAACTGCGTCTCAAACCCATGCTGCTGTGTTCAAAAATAAAACAAAAAAGGTTTTTGCCACCACTTGAGAATTGAAAAGAGCCTGAATTAAAGATCAGATTTTAAATAAATAATACACAAATACAGATTTATAAATTATCATAAACACATTTATTTCTTTTTTATTAAACAAAGTGACACAGTGTGAAATAAGTACCATCAACGTTAAGTACCTAAGCCAAGTGAAAAATCCTTTGCACTCATTCACATTCTGGACAAATGGGAGGAAAGGGAATAACAATTGAAATAGAATGAGTCGAAGATGTTGACATTTACTTCTTTCTTTGTACAGCTTCTGGACACATCCATTGCAGTGCTACATTCAGAAAGAACACTTTTTCATTATGCATAAAGACTAGATGAGTCACAACCCTTTTAAATATATTCACAACAACTTCTGGTTTCCATCTAGAAGAACAACATGCAGCTCGGGCATATAATTACACGTAATCATTTTGACATTTAGAAATGTGTTCCTTTTTCGATGTCTCTGAAAGTTCTATATATTTAAGATGTTTGCTATAATGGTGTAGATGTTGAAGCTAGATGATGAAGTGGACTGTTGTCCTGATAAAACTGGTTAGAAAGACTTTTGTTCTATTCGATTTCCTGTCTTGCTGAGGATAATTCAGTGTCTTTTAGTCATTGTTTCAGACCGTCAGTGGGAGCTGCCAGACCATAAGTGTAGTCTCATTGGCTCCAGAGGAAGTAGAAGAGGAGGAGCCAGCCGCATTGAGTCTGCGGAATCCTCTTCCTCCTGATATAACGGCGAATGACATGACCCTTTCTTTCCGTGTTCCGTCTTTTGTGGATGGTCCTGGTCCCCTGACCCAAACATCGGGGTCATCGCTCAGCTCATAGATAGAACCATCCTCCATAGTGTGCTCCAGAGACTCCTGGGAGGAATTGGATACCTGTTCAGGCTGAGCGGTCAGAAGCTTGCCAGGGAGCTGGGAAGTGGAGCGGAGGTGATACTGAAGCAGCACCCCTCTGGGTTTGGCTTCTTTCTGAGACAAGCCTTCTACCTGCTGCTGTTGTAGTGACTCCTGAGAAGAGTGGCTCAAGTCCTCTCCTCCACTACCTGAATCAGTCCCATCAGCCAGAGAGTCCCGCTTCAACAGATCAGGGGATAAAGTACTGGACGTAGCCACCAGGATGTCCACAGGGCCTCTGTGAGCGTTGAGGGAGGTCATTGCTTTGCCTGTAGAAGACAGGGAGGATCAAATTGAGTTTGCATTCAGACTTGTTAACACTCATGACTAGCTCATGGCTACTCACCTGTTATTTTCGGGATGCCCTCCAGCTTAGGCACTGGCAAGGTGATGATGATGCCCTGGGCCGTGCCCACCCACAGGAGACCCTGGCATATAAGCAGGCTGGTGACACACACAGTCTGACCTTTAAGAGAACAAAAAGCTACTGTGTCATTGTGGGTTTTTTCAACTTTATTTTTATTCAGTTTTGCAACCATTCCAAGACAAATACATGTAAAGTAGAAAAAAAGACAGTGGGGGTAAAAGGGGTGGGGCAACAGATGTCTAGAACTTAATCTTCCATTTTTACAGATGCTACATTAATCACAAAGGAGTAAATAGCGTGTCAAGACTCTTTCATTTCTCAATTTTGTTTACAATTTCAATCCATTACGGTTTTTTTTCATTATGACTTTTGGACCAGATACCAGTAGTATTTTATTTTATTAAGTAGGTATTTATTATTTTCCCCCACTAGTTGAAGCACTTTACTGAGGTCCAACCATGAAAGCACAAACTTAATTCCAAATAAGTCCTCTATAACTTTTGTAATCTCCCTCCATTACAATTCAATTATTGGGCATCCCCCAAAAATATGGAAGTGGTCAATCATCTGAGCACCACACTGTCACCAGTTTAGCCCCCGATGTCACCATTTTCTAGAATATCATGGTAGCACCAAAGGGGTGTGGAACTCACTACCCATCAGCCCCTGCACATCACGTCACACTAATCACTCTCACTTGTGTCTTGTCCTTGATTAGACCCACTATTTAAGTCTAATTTTTTTCACGTCTCATTGTCAAGCTTTTGCTGTAGTGTTCGTGTGTTGTTGTCTGTGCCACAGTCTTGCTTGTAGTCTGGATTATTTTTGCTATATATTCACAGTTCATATTTAGGTTTCTTGCTTTCACATTTTTTGGTTGTTTGTTTATACTTCACGTATTAAATAATCTGCACTTGCCTCTGCTTCCTCTACCATTCCCTGACATAGTAATGCTTTGCTTTTAGGGTTATAGAAAAACCTGACCAGAGATTTTCAGTTGAAGTCATTGCAGTGTTTTAAAAGTCTGCCATCGACTGTAAGGAACTGGTAATTAAAAGTTTTAATCAGATCTACAATGTGGAAATAATGGAATATTTTAGTTCCAAATCTGCATGTAAAAATAAAATAGAGATTTCTCTATGGAACCATATTTGTGATAAAAATTTTGCCACAGCTCCAGGGTTCCTGGTTTTATCCTGAGTTCAGGTTAATATTTGTGTAAAGTTCGGAAACATCTATCTGTGTTCATATAGGTTTCCTCAGGTTTTCGAGTTTCCTCCCACCTCCCAAAAACATACCAGTAGGCAGACTGGTTAGGGTAAATGTGAATGAGTATGAATGGTATATATCTACATAATTATAATTTTGATTAAGCTCCATAAATCAATACACAATTTCAAAATAAATCCCAGAGGCAAAATTTTTCTTCAGTAATTTTTTCTTCTCATCAAAAAAGAGAGCATTATTATTTGGTGATTATATATACTGTTGCATAGCATTCATGTTCTGAACTTGCCTGGACTCAGATATTCAGATCGTGTTAAGATGTTGATCTCCTGCAGGTGCTCCAAAGTTTCGGTGTGGAAGAGCCGAAGTGACGAGCCCTCTGAGAACGCCATCCACACTCCTCCACCGGCTCGCACCATGTGCGTCACACTCACCATGGGGTCTGGGTGAGCGTCAAAGCTCTGACAACCACAAGAGCCGCAGATTTAAGGGGAAGGTAAGACAGCGAACAGAAAGTTTCATGAAAGAACAGGAAGGAATTTGGCAACAACAACTGAAAAAATGGAGAAAAAAAATCATCATCGGATGGAAGGAGAGAGAGAGAAGAGAAGCAGAGTGCTGAAAAGAAAAGGAAAGTAATTTCTCTATGCACAAACTTTAAGATGACCACATCTGGGTGGCTGGTGGGCAACACTCACATACACAAAAAAATATTTGCCCTGTAATATTTACGTTAACCAGTCCAAACAGGATTTGCAGAGTTTTTGTAATTGATGCAGCCAGAAATGCTTGATTTGTGTTTTTTGTAAGTTTTTGTGGAAAATTACTTGAATTAGCGAAAATTGCACCATTGTGTCTTTTGCAGTGAAGTTTGTTGGGAAATTAGACCTTTTTAGCTGTACTCGTGGACATGATGCACGTGACTCGATGATGGCTTTGGTTGAATGTGCGTTGTGATGATGTCATATGATGCGTCTCGGCCCAAATCTGTGGCAAATCTGCGTTACTTTTAAAACATTGCAAGCTCCTCTGAATTTTACGTGATTTTGCATTCATTCCTGTAATTTCAAAATCCTGGAGGGACTGTTTAAATTTTTTTTAATGTAATGCAATGAAATGAGAGAAAAATTTTTATAAGTTTGCTTATAAATAAATTCTAATATGATACTATGCAAATATGTACTAATCTGTAAAAAACAGTTGAATTTTTTTTTTATATATATGTGCAAAATGATTAAGAGTGATTTAGATGATTTCAAAAGGGTCTAAGAAATCTATATAGTGCCAACATTCTACAACAGTGTGAAAGCAAAAATTAATAACTGACATAAATGTTTGATATTTTCAATCTCATGGCACATACTAGGATGAGACCTAGATATAAATGTATAATTACAGGTTATTAACATTTAAAACTTCGTGTTGTTCCAAAAGACACAGAATAAAACATCTTTAGTGTCTGGTTTATTATTGAACCCTCTGAGCGATAGTGTGTGCCCAGAGAGGTTCTCATCTGCGGCTGAGTTCAATTTGCAACTGCAGGAGCCAAATATATTCCTGCGATTAAGCGTCAGGATGAGGGAGGGAGAGGAGAGCTGCTTGCGGCAAATTTCTGAGGATGGCTCAGCTGTCAAGAGTGATCAAAGGCTGGCATGCAAACATGCTGTTGGACTTCTACAAGAGGATACCTTTTATCTACTTCCTCGGATGCGCTATTATAATGTAGCTCACAGGGGGAAAGCAGGATATGTCTCAAAATATATCTAAAAAAAAAAATTATAATCTTCATTTTCAGATGCGATTCAGCCCTGCTCCAGTACAGACGACCGTACAAACTTTGATCTACAGAGGCAGATATCTTGCCTTGTTGTTTACACCTGTCAAAAAAGGTCTCTAGGAACTGCCGAAGTGATAAGAGTGCTGAGATGGTGCAGAACTTTGAACAATGTTTTCATTTCAGCGAAGATGGCATCGAGACAAATATCACGTCACATTCACTGTCTACCAGTATGTTTGTGTTTAACACTAATTATTCTCCCAACAACCTCCCCCCCCCCCCTCGCCCCCACACCCACCCACCCACACACACACACATGCAGCTACTTTAAGTGTTGACAGTATTTACCTGTGTGGTGAGATTATAGCTGTCAATCACAGCCACTTGGTTTGCACAGCTAGCCCACACACACTCATCTATATTGAGGAGTTTGAGCACAGGCGCATATCCGATCACAAGCAGTCTGCTGGAGTCTGGATCCCACAGCGCTTCTGTGAGACATGACAGAAAGAGTTTATATGTACATTTTTAATAAATGAAGCACAAAAAGTAAATTTGTTATATTCCTTTCTGCATAATAAGCGGTAGTCTCAGTATATTTTACAGTTAAGTACAGCACTAATTTGTGCCTGGAGTGTTACCAAAATCATCTGTAAATATAGCAGGAATTGTTGGTTCAGTTTGGCCTACAAAAACATTTATACACAACTTTACTTAAAGACTAATAAAGGAGGCCTATTATTGGAAAAAATTAAAAAGGTTTTCTCATGACCCTCTCCATCTGTAGACTTTATTTGAAGACAGCACTTTATGACCATAGCAAGTAGAGGTATAACAGAAATATAAAAAATAAATAAATAAATATTATAACAGAGATCATTCCATATTAGAGGATGCAAAAAGGATTTGGAGGCAGGTATAAAGGGTGGATATGTAAGGGATAATCCACGGCTAGGTGTGCGCACAGAGGATGGTTCTTTGCCTCCACGTCATGCATTAAAATCATGTAACGCACACCTAGCCATGGATTATCACACTTATACCATGGTCACTTGCCAGCATTGACAATTAAATCTGTCACTGATGTTTGGACTGTAAGGATAAAAAAAATAATGGTTCATTTTCATTAGTTTTATATATATATATATATATATATATATATATATATATAAAACTCCACCCACTCTAAATCATACACAGGATAAAGTAGTGCGATAAAATTGCATTTATTGGAATGAATTATAGTAAAATTACAGTAATATTACCTGTGGTATACACAGATTTAATGCACACCTTCCAGCCAATCAGAATCAAGTATTCGGACAGACCATGGTATAAAGAATATTCTATTATTGTTATACAACAGTAGTTCCAGTCCTCTAATTTGATTGGTCGAGTGGCATTCCAAGAGTCTATATTTACTGTAACCGCCCCGAGACGTTTCACTGTGTATCACTCACTGTGTCTCAGGAAGTTTTTCCTTGCCACCATCACCTCTAATCATTAGGGATAAATTTGTACATTAAAAATTTACATCCAGAATTTCTATATTTCTGAAAGCTGCTTTGTGAAAGTGTCCGTTATTGAAACCACTATACAAATAAAACTGAACTGAATTGAACTAATATCTTAGCATACAATTTTTGACCATTTTGTTCCTTATAACAATGAAGAAACATCTGTAAAATATAAAATTATATACACATATAGAATATTCCTTGTTAATATAATTTTAATTTCTAATTAAACTACTTCAGTTTAGTACAAACCTTTGCACTCATTTGTAATTTGAAGCAAGTGCATATGAAGTGTGCCAAACACTCCTACAAAATGGTGAATTGATAGTAGCGCAGTTGTACAGAGCATGCAGAGAAATTTAATTTAATTCAAGGCAAATAAATCATTCGAGCCATATGCTGCAAGTTTGTATAATCAGTGGAGGAAACGTGTCCAAATACTAAGATAATTAAAGAGATTTGCACAGCATGTGTTATGCCACATTCTGTTTTTTATTGACAAGCCACTGATTTTTGAGTTTTTGTGTCCTATGGTATGCTATGCTTTTTTTTTTCTACCTACGTAATGTTAAATTGGCATCGATTCCTACATATATATATCTTAGAAGAAATTTCTTACCCGCAGGCTTTCTGCTATAAACTGCAACTTTGCCATTAGTCAATCCAGCGAAGAGGAAGTTGTCTGTGTGTGTTAGGCACAGAACAGGACAACCTTCAGGGTTTTGGAAAGTCAGGAGGCACTGGGCAGCAGTATCCACACTGCCATAAACTAGGATACTGTAATTAAACACACAAACACACACACAAACTTCACATTTACTCCCTCTCCTAGAAAGCTACTTGAAATGTTATACATTTTTTATTAGGACAAACCCAAACACATAATTTAATCTCAGAGTTGGACTCACTTGCCATCTTGTAACCCCACACAGATGGTATTCCCAATTCTGGCAGCTCCTTCGAATGCCTGTCCTTCATTTTCGTCAGCGCTGGCCTCCATTACATATTCTATGCTTAGTGCAGGGGAGGCCAGAAGGAAACTCTTCACTGAGCGTGGAGAGGGTCTGTTCAAGGAGAAGATCTCCACCTGTCCATACGATTCATCGCCACCACTGGCCACCTGTGCAGACCCGAGGGAAGCATGTGCGTAAATGTTAAGAGATGGATGATGGAATGAGACAGGATGAGCAAGGATAAGAGTGTGACATAGTAACAGTTAAATTGCTGCACATTAATGAATCATTTTGTAAAGTGTGGTGATAAGCAGGATGCATCTGAATCGGGGAATTAATCATCAGTAAAAATCAATTGTCCATATCAGGAATTATAATGCAGACAGACAAAATAAGAATGATTAGTAATATAGAATAATGAGCAATTACTCTCAGAAGTCTTACATGTCTACTTAAGACCAAAAATGTTTTAGTTAAAATCTAAGAGTAAAAACATGTTATAAGAAGTTCCCAAGTTTGCCCTACTGTTGGGAGATCAAGTTCAAATTCTGATGGTGGAGCAAAATTGGCCATGTTCTCTGGCCAGGAGAGATGGCATACTCTCACACCACTGTCACTCACAGCAACACTAGCCAACTGTGGGTGTCTGTAGTCTTATGTATGTGGAAGAGGACAGATAGCACTTTCCTTTGAGTGTGTTACGCTGCAAATACATCCATTTCACATATCGCTTATCCTACACAGTGTCATGAGGGTGCCTGGAGCCTGTCTCAGGGGACTTGGGGAACGAGGCGGGGGACACCATGAACAGGTGCCAATCCATTACAGGGCACGATCGCACACACATTCACACACTATGGACAAATTGGAAATGTCTTTAACACTATAACACTATAGTTAACACTAGCCTATAACACGTCTTTGGACAGGGGGACGACCCAGAGTACCCAGAGGAAACCCCCCAATGACGGGAGAACATGCAAGCGCCGCACACACAAGGCAGAGGCAGGATTAGAACCCCCAACTATGGAGGTGCAAGGCAAACATGCTAACCACTATGCCAGCGTGCCACAGTAGCATGATCAGCAGTTTGAAAAGTTTCAAAAAAGAAGTTCGAATGTCTCAGAGGAAGCACTTGTTCGCCTTCACTGTCCCTTGAAAAGGATAATTTTGGGGGAGAAAATAGTTTCCTAAAAGACAGACTAAGAAATAAATCGTATGCATTAAGTACGATAGTGGCACTGACGGAAATCCACAACCCATTTCCATAGCCAATAGAAGTGATTATCCACAAAGCAAAATTTAGCTTTTACCAGTGTGGAAATCTATCTTATATTTATGAAATACTTTTTTTCTAAGAGAATTAGGCCATGTTTTGCACGGTACTGAATTATTATATGAATAAATGTCTTAAAAGAGATGCATCATACAAGAGTTGACAATGAATTAGCTGGAGTTTAATCATGGACCTTGATGCACAAATAAGTAAAAGAATTTAAAAGTTTACCCATTATTAGAAAAAACAACTTTTTTTAACGTGAACAGCACTGTGATGACTAAAGATCACTGATGACCTTGCCGTGTAATGGAGACATGCTCACCCAAAGATAGCCCTGAGGCAGAGAGGTACTGGCAGCAGAGAAACCCAGCAGAGCACACTGGACTGGATTGTGAAGGGCCGTCTGGATCTGTGGCGTAAGATCATTAATACATCATTACACTCAGTCCAAGACTGATCTTTAATAGCAGTGCATCACAGCAGACACTGTGATCAAAACCCAATCATGTATTTACTGAATATAAAATCATCAGAGGTACTCATCTAAATAAATACTCTGGTAAAAGTTGAAATACAACTTTGATGAAGTTAAGGCAGTTAAGTCTAACCAAACTATGAAAGTAAAAGTACAAGAAAGTTTCACAAAGGAAAATTTTTTTTTGTCTGTCTGAAACATTAATCACACACTAATTTTAATTGTTGAGAGTAAATTAGTGCCGCCCCCCCTCTCCTTTTTTTTTACCAAGGAAAATATTAGCTATGGTTAAATAACAAGAGCCTTATTGCTAATCTCTGAATTGTTTGCTATTATGATAATACAAACTAGTTGAAAGCTAATATCACGTTGTCACAATACAAACTGCCTTGATAAATACTAAGTGTACAGACAAATCACAGTGATGGGTATTAGTTCATATTAAAATTTACATGTGTTAGCTTTGAAGATGTATGATGCTATAAAAAAATCCCCATGAATCTAATGATTAGAGAAAAATTTATCATTTGAAAATGCTGCAAACAGAAATAGAGATTTTTCTTTTGAAATCAAGTCATCAAAGTCAAAAGTATTAGATGAAAGAAAACCCCAAGGAAAGTAAAAAAAAAAAAAAAAAAAAAAAAAAAGACCAGAAGTCACTACCTGTGCAGTTTGCAAAGTTTAAAAGTGTACAATGGATCTGGACAGTTTAGGCAATTTTTCAGTCCAGAAATCCATTGATCAATTCTTTTTTTTTTTCCATGTGAAACACATCATTGTATCATATTAAGGGTACACCCTGGACAGGGTGACAGTCCATTACAGGGCACATAATCACACACCCGTTCATACACTACGGACACTTTTAGATACACCAATCAGCCTACCATGCATGTCTTTGGACTGGGGGAGGAAATTGGAGTACAAAAAAGGTACACCCCACAGCACCAAACTCCGTGGGAATCAAACACCGACGCTGACGGTTTGAGGCGAACGTACTAACCACTAAGCCACCGTGCACCCTGAAACATCTCATACTAAGTCAATGCCAAAGTTTTCACTGAAATTTCAAACGATTTGAAAATTAAACTCAGCTAATATACATGAAGTAACTTCACATTTCTTGTACATAACATACTTGTACGTATTTATCACTGTTCTATGTGTAAATAAGGAAAAATCCATGCTAACACTACACTGATCTTAATTAACACAACATGTAAACATAATAAAAATGCAGTAAACAATAGCAGAAGTAAAGCATTAAACATTTATGTATTCTATTGATCTGAGTGTGTGCACTTACATACACTGGACCCTGCTAAGTGTGCACTGTGGCTCTTTGATGTATGCTATAACAGCCAATATACAGGCTCCTTTCCATTTGAAGTAGCTCAGTAGGAGCTGCATTAATATCAAACTATCTTCAGGGCCTGTTCTTTCTGTTCTCCTTTCTATGAAAATGTCAGGCAGGATTATTTAATATGTGCATTAATTAGCCAGTTAGAACTATTTATATTGGGGCTTGATTGTAGGCAATCTCACTTCCCATCTGAATGTGATAAAATGCTGCAGTTATGCCGCTTCCAGTCAGTTTGAAGTCTTACTAACAGGTTTTTTTTCTTCCTTTTTGTGATTAGATTTACTTCTGCGCAAACCCAAAAGCTAGCACACGAGAGCTAAGAACATTGAATTACCTGTCAGTGAGAAGAGCCTCCTTTTCTCTAACCTACTTTAGGCATTCTACTGCACTGCATCTTGATTGCTTTACTCGGAAGTGGGGGTACAGGTTATGTTACAGTGGTGAAGACACAGCCATGTTCATATTTCAGGCGTTTTCTTACACTGTCTCAACCAGAGCCTGGATAAACAGGCACTTACTTGCTTGTGGCTCGTTGCACTAAACTGATATTTACACTGAGCAATGAATTCATCAAATTCAGTTCCCCTTGATCCACTCATTCACCTGAGCACTTGTACCCTTTTATCACTGCCCTATGTCTATAAGTCACACGTCATTCATTTCCATTCCATATGGACACTGATTTTTCTGGCAGCCAGTAGCAGTTTTCTACAATATTAGTATTCTGATTAAGCTTTATGCTTGTAACCTGGCCTAATTCTCCATGCTGAGGTGACAGGCCTGGAGAGCAAGACATCGGGGAGTTTGAGCAAGGTGAAATAAGCTACAAATTACAGGCTGCTACACAAAAAAGACTGTCAAGGCATACCAATTTTACCTCAATATCCATCCATCCATCTTCAACCGCTTATTCCTGCTTCAGGGTGGCGGGGAACCTGGAGCCTATCCCAGGAAGCATCGGGCACAAGGCGGGGTACACCCTGGACAGGGTGCCAGTCCATCGCAGGGCACAATCACATACACACTCACACACCCATTCATACACTATGGACAATTTACCAAGCTGCCAATCAACCTACCATGCATGTCTTTGGACTGGGGGAGGAAACCGGAGTAGCAGGAGGAAACCCCCGCAGCACGGGGAGAACATGCAAACTCCGCACGAACCACGGACCCTGGATTACCTCAATATGTATGTCATAATTTTCCTTCTCTATAACACCCATAATCACAATTTTTATTTCCTACTCACTATCTACCGCACCTGTAGTGCAATTACCAAAGACAAGATCTGACTTGATGCTTTAATTTGGGAAAAGACCAAATACCCATTGTCTTGAAACTCTCTTACTGTATAATGGAAGCCTAAGGGCAGTTGTTGTAGCAGACAATAAATGTTTACACAAGACATAAGTTTGTTTGTTTTTCTTCATGAATTCCTTAGTTAAAGTTTTGTACTTGGACAAATTTGCACCTTGCTCTGAAATGTAGTGATGAGTTAATAACAAAGTGCACGTATTGGTATTTGGACCTTAGATGTTATTACAGAATTAAGTTGTGTGAGATTTGCACATGCAGGCAGAGTTTGTTTAATACAAAGACATATCTGAGTTACGCTCAATTCTGACCTTTGACTTGAGTAAATATGGACTCAAGCGAGGAACAATATTAAGTTACTGGCTGGCAGTTTGATGTAACCACAATATATAATGCTGAAATTGTTAAAAATTGCTAAAACATGTTCTGGACATTGTGAGTACACAAAAAAACCTATGTAATGCCATTTGAGTGCAATATTAAGTACATAAATATATACTTATAATATAAATATATTAAATACATAAAAAACTATAGCAACTAAATTTACTTAAAGCAAGCAGTAAGCAGATCAGATGCATGCTTGGTCAGCTTATCCTTCATCACAATCTACAAATAATCCTTATCCTTCATCACAGTCTACAAATAAAAATAATAAATTTAAGAGTGATTAAAGCACCCTATATCCCACACATTACACACACATTATGATTCCATGACCTTAATTTACTATCTGGCCATATTAATGTATATAAAATGTAATCACCATACTATAGAATGTGTTTCCCAAACCTTCATACTACTCCAGACATCTACATTTTTCTCCTAACATGCCTGTAACATATCATCAAGCAGATAGAAAGCAAAAATTTGGACCCTCTATGGGGCCTGAAGAGCAGTTTTGGGAAATAGTTCTTCAGGAATTCTGTATCCATAATTACCAAAAGCAAAATCTTCACAGTTACCCAAATAGCAGTGTCAGAGAGGAGTGCAAATTCATGATCCCAGTATGCAGATTCTATGAACCTTGAGTCTCATCCACTTCACTTACAATGAGAAATTATAGGTATCTCACCATTTGTTCCGCATTTGGTGACTAAAGTGAACTTGAGCTCATTTTTCTCCTTGCTAAAGTGTCATGAAAGATTTTTAATTGATTTTCTAATGAGACAAAACAACTCTGTTTGAGGTATAATCCCCCAATTGATGACTGATCCCCAACTAGAGCAGGGGAGGCAGAGAAAGAGTGTAACACTATCTACTATATGTACTATCTTGGTCTACTCTATATACAGTCACTGCCTGTGTTTATAACATAGTGTTATGTTATTTTCTACATTCTATTACCATAAGGACCATAGAGTACAAGTACTTTAAAGAGTTCCATGTTAGGGCTCACCTTCAGATCTTGAGCTTTCGGAGAGAACACAGGCACACGGCAAGCCAAGAGTGGACACCAGAATGGTGGCTTAGTCTTCTCATCCTCCTCTGCACACACCCAACCAGGCAAGTTCTCTTCCCCTGTACACACAAGAAGAGGTGTTACAAATCCACTCGGACCTTAACTGATAGAAAATTGTAAATCCGAGGGAAGAATGTAGAGACTTTTTCACAACTTTTTTCTGATATCTACTTACTTTGAGCAACTGGGTTTTAAAATGGAATTTTTTTTTTTTTTTTTTTTTTTTTTTAAAAAGAGAAAAAAAGGGGGGGGCCCGCCACCCAAAAAAACAAAAAAAAAAAAAAAAACGGGGGGCGTAAACCCTCATTTTTTTTGTACTCTAAGCTCCAGTGATAACTTGCAACAGCATTTATAAAAGTGTTTTAATACAAAGACATCAGTAATAGGCTTATATATTCTCAAAGAGAATAAGCAAACAGCACAAGGAAAGAAATATAACAGCTTAAAACATCACTCTTTGCAATGATAATAACCATCTGTTCAACAAAGTCCTGTTGGCAAAGCTATGCTCAGCCCAGTCCATTTGGCTGAATGAGCAGGTAACATCGAGAGCAGCTGCTACTCCAGAACAAATCCACAAAGCAGAAGCCTTCTGGTAATCATTCCCAATAACTGAAAAGTGCTTTAAATCGGTTACCAGAATGAATGTGTGGCCTAGGGCAAGCCTGCCCACATTCAAAGGCAATTTGCCAGCCTTTACAGTTCTCTTCACAACTCACTTGTCAGGCTTTCCGGGTACCATTAGCCGCAAACGGCACTTGTTGGCACACTGGATCTCGCCCTCTTTGATGCGGATGAGCCTCTGCAGAGCCAGGCACCAGTCCTGCCCCAATGTTGTGTTAAGATTCTGCACACACACACACACACACACACACACATACGCAGTAATCTTCAGATACACTGAAACTAAAGGAGAAAGTTACTTGAACTGAAGATTATTATTCAATGCTGATATACTGCATCTGTTGATATAAAGTTATACCTGATAGGATCCCTGCAGAGTACCCACTAGGAGTGTGACCTCCTCCACCACTGAGAGGTCATGCTGGAGCTCCTGTAGTTCCTGATACAATTTGGGTGGCCCCAGAATCAGCTTGCCTAAAACAAACACTTCTTTATCGTCCACTTCGTTCTCACTTAATAAAAAGCAAAGCATGTTCTAATCCTATAACAATGTCGATTGTCATAGACTAGAGGGTCCCCAACACTCCTAAGAACATGGTCCTGGCCACAGATGACAATTTAGATTCAAATAAATTAAATACGGAACAAAAATAATCCACTAATTTTTACGTGTCAACACACAGATAATTTTTACCAATCTCAATCCTGCCTAAAATGTAAAATATCCCAGTATGCATCACATTTTCTTGTATTTTACTGTAAACTAATGCACTGCTCTAATTGCCCAATTGTTAACAAAACAGTCCTTTGGAATAATAAACAGCATTTTGCTGTACAATAAACATTGGTAATTTACAACATTTTTGACAGAGTGTTATTGGAAAGAAAGATAGTTTCTAGTTTCTTTACAGTTTACTTCATTGATTCAACTCTACTTCTGTAGCCAGCACAAAAAACCCAAGGTCTGATGTTGGTCCATGTCTTCAACAGCATGTTCCACTACAATAGTAAGTTTTTCCTAAATTAATGAAAGTTGAAATGCACTGTGAAAGACAGTACAAAATCTAGTAATATGAAATCTAAGCACAATCTAAGATAAAAAATTATCAGTCCATTGCTGCGTTCTGAGATTGGGTATGTGTGCTCACTCTGACAGACAAATGCAATATTAATCCCTACAGAAGTCCTTGGACTGTATT
This sequence comes from Ameiurus melas, assembly GCA_012411365.1. Lineage (NCBI taxonomy): Eukaryota > Metazoa > Chordata > Actinopteri > Siluriformes > Ictaluridae > Ameiurus > Ameiurus melas. The sequence goes on from CM022768.1 coordinate 11,000,928, forward strand.
TTTTTATTTCTCCAAACAAAATAAACAATAAAAAAGGAGGATCATATGAGTAGCAATATAGATTTATTCAGTTCTTCTAGCCTCGCATGTGGGAAATATGTAATCTGAATAGTTGGAAGCATTGAAAGAGTGAAATTGTTCATTCAGTGTTGTGTAAAACTAATCAAAATGTGGCTTTTTTTTTCTTATAAACCATGCACACTAAAATCAGTGAAGAAATTATACACAAATTTACAAATATAGTTTTAACATAAGAATGATAAGGTTTTATTTTTGGTAACAATTTGGTTACTGAAGTATACTCACAGTTCATTATTTGTCAGTTATTCATGCTAAAGCATATTGTTTAGACACTATAGCCCTAAATGGCAGCGTGTCCAAGAGAGCTAAACAGCCCATGCTGTCCGGGTGGGAGAGATGGCATTTCTCTCTCCCCTGCCAATCACAGTGTCATCAGTGTGGGCATCTGTGAGCTCATATATATGCGGAAGAGGGCAGATAACCTCAGTACCAGAGCAAACATCCCAGAGTACCTGGGAGAATTTTATGTCTTTTATGATTTACTATGCCTGCTTCCATCACAAGGCTCTTTATTAGTACCTAGAATAATGATGACTACAGCAGAGGGCAGAGCTTTTTCTACGAAAGCCCCCAGTTATGGAACCACCCACTGATTAGTATTCGAGGCTCAGATACAGTGTCCGTGTTTAAGTCTAGGCTGAAAACCTATTTGTTTACTCAAGCTTTTTGTTAGTAGCTTTTCTCTTAGGTAAAGGCACAGATCAAGGGGGTTCATGGGCACTGTCCCATTCTCACAGGTTCACTCTGATTTGTTGACAGTGGAGTGGAAGGCCGCATTATGTCCCAGGCTGCCCTCAAGAAAATTTTACCTTCTGGCTCTTCCTTTTAATTACGCTGTCATAGTTAGTCCTACTGGAGTCCCTGCTTGCACTTTGCATACTTAATAATTTGTTCTCTCTCTTTTCCCCTCTCTCGCTTTATCTTGTCTCTTCTCTTCTCTGTCTCTCCCTCTGTCTTTCTCTCTCTGCCTCTCTTTCTCCCTCTTTTTCTCTCTTTTGGGCTACACATTACTCCTGCAGCATAATGATATGCCAGTGATGCTGACTCCTTCTGTCCTCCCCACCTGCCTGATCCATCTTAATGCGCAACGATGCTTGAAGCTTCCTTCAATTGAGAGTCCTTTGCTGCTGCTGAGGATGGCCCCACATGGATAACCAAAAAATTTAGCGTAAGATTGCTGTTGATGGTACAACATGGATACCCTAAAGTTATCCATCTTCATTCATTATTCAGTGGATAACTTCAGTGGATACTCTAGACATAAGGCTAAAAATTCTAATACATTTTTTTAAAGACTCATGTTAATACTGCTCAACCTTTTAACACACTCAGTACTGTTTGACTATATAGTAT